>CM039123.1:19760985-20250474 GCA_022036555.1 Microstegium vimineum
CAAGATATCGGCTTTTTATTCTCTACCGATTCAACTAAACCGATAATTGCTTCTTCGTCCGAATCTGTCTTCTTAGTTAAAGACACCTCTTCATCCCAATTCTCTCTAGGCTCAAAAACTTTGGTATCTTGATCAGCAACCCTTTGCACAAGATGGCTCAAGCTTTCAAACTCTTGAGACGCATATTTATCTCTGATGTGCGGTAGTAATCCCTGGCAGGCCAAATCTGCTAATTGCCGATCATCAAGTACCAAGCTATAGCACTTGTTCTTCACGTCTCGCAGTCTTTCCACGAAGCTTTCTACCGATTCATCACTATGTTGCTTCAATTTGACCAAATCGGTGATCTTCTTTTCATGTACGCCAGCAAAGAAGTATTTGTGAAACTGTTTTTCTAGATCGGCCCAATTGATTACAGAATTTGGAGGTAGTGAAATAAACCATGCAAATGCCGATCCAGATAACGATGATGAGAACAATCTTATCCTCAGTTCATCCTTGCTGGCTGCCTCTCCACATTGGATAATGAATCGGTTAATGTGCTCCATTGTTGATATATCATCTTGGCCAGAAAACTTGGTGAAATCTGGCACTTTGTACCGATTTGGGAAAGGGATTGAATCATAAGCTGGAGGGTATGGAGTCCAATAAGAATATGTATTAACCTTAGGCTTGATACCGAATTGCTCTTTCGCCACTTTGGTAATCTTATCGGTCCAGTACACATCTTGATCCTGCCGATGCACTGACTGGATGTTGACTGGTTGAGCAGGTTGATGCGCCTCTTCATATCTTTGCGATGAATAGGCCGAACCAGTTGGTGCAGAGGCAACATCAATTCACTGAACATTATGTATCGGCTGATTTGCCGATGGACCACCTTGAACGCCCACTGGAATATATAGCGGGAATAGAGGGTTTACCGGCTGGGACGCCGATGTATCATTATATAATCCCGATGGTAAGTGGTGGTGTTGGACCTCTGCCACTTGACATTCAGGTTGCGTCACCTGCTATTGAATGTTATGTATTGGCTGACGTGCCGATGGACAACTTTGAACGCCCACTGGTATGTACTGTGGCATTATATTCATCGGTTGCGGTACCGATGCTCCACCTTGAGCGTTTGCCAAGTATTGATACCCAAGTTGTACCACCCGATGCTGAGTTCGTGGTGGAGCAGTCCAACCAGGATTGTAAGTCATCGACATATAATTCACCGATGGCTGATAGCTAACTGGAGCGTGCTGCTCATGTATTCTGGAGCAATCAATAATTAGACCTCCTTGAGGCATTGGTACTCCAGTTTGAGGATTTTCCGCCACTATGGGCTGACTTGTATTTACAGGACCTTGCTGCATCGGTAAAGAACTTGCCGATGGTGGCATAAGAGGCATTTTAGGTATCTCCACCCGAAGCTCTTCTGACAACAATTGCATACTTGGAGTAAACGTAGCATAATGCATCATAGGATTCATCGGCTGCGAAGACATTGCCGATGCCATATGACTCTTCCATGCTGTGTTGTTACCTTGGATCAGATTGGAGTTAGTAGATGGACTTGGAGGCATACCGTATCCCCACCAGTTGGCGCAAGTTGGCTGACTCTAGGTCGCAGGTCCTGACATTGTTGACGCCACCAGATTTGCATTCAATTGAGTAATATTTTCTGGGCTTGATCTTGGCTGCATGATCTCATCGGCACATCGGTTCATAGTCGGTGAAGACAACCTTGGAACCGCCGATGGGATCGTAACAGATGCTGATCCGAGTTGATGATACGCTGGACCAACATAATGTGGTGTTCGTCCTTCCTTGAAAGTTTGCTTAACAACATTGTATACAGTATCGGACAACATATTGGACTCGTTAATTAATACATGATTTAATGCAGAATTAACCATCTCTTGCAATTTACCAGGATCGGCGTCAAAAGGGACCTACCGTGGCAACGGCGGATCTTGCTTCTGGACTGCTTCGCCGATTTTGTTTAGGCTGAAGGACTTGAGATATAACTGCTTGTACTCCTCCATAGCCTACTCCATAACCTGCTACTGATAATCTTTCAGATCTGCTTCGGAGACTTCAATGACATTCTTCGGATTAATTCCAGCAGTATTGTCCATTAAGCTTGTAATGTACTAAACTGTGATCAAAGATGTGATATGTCCCACTGGGCGTGCCAAAAGAGGTGTTGACACAAAAAGCGTCAGGATCTGCGAACACCTCGGGCTATTACCCGAATTCGATATCCGAGGGCGTGCTAGTCGATTTGACCAGTTAATCGATAAGGACGATAAATAGAACAAGATCTGAACAAGACAACGGTGATGCGCCCAGATGTCAAGACTCAGACTTGATCAAGATAACTAGAGCAGAGCTGAACGAGACAACAACGATGCGCCTGGATGTCAAAGCTCAGATTACTCCCACGCGGAACTTGCAAGGGTTGACGGAGGTCGATGAGATGCAGCGCGTCAAAACTTGAAAAACTCGTAAATAAACTAATATCTAATGCGGTAAAGATAAATTGCTCGAAAGGTAAATAAGATAAAAAGTAATTGATATGTTTGATATGCTTGGATATGATCGTTTACAGCACCCCTGGGTACCTATTTATACTCCGGTAGAGGGAGTTGTATATAGATACAACTCGTACCTTTCCTAAATAAAACAAACTCCTATTTTAAAGGAAATAACTGACTCACGCAGGAGCCAGACTCAAACAATAATATTTTCCTAAACAAACTCCTATTTTAGAGGAAATAAATGACTCGTGCAAGAGTCGGACTCAAACTTCTATAACAATACTGGTATAAGATCACCAGTTTCCTTATGTCTCCTCCCCGATGACACTTTCCATTGACACATCCTTCCGATCCACAATTTCCTTTTAACGTCATCGACAACCGTATGCTCACGTTAGCCATGCCATCTTTCATCGGCAACTTTCCGATAGCACCTTCCATCGGCAGATTTCCTTCGATGTTATCGGCAACTTTCTGCTAACGTCAGGTATTCCACTTCTATCGGCAGCTCTGTTCCCATCGGCAATCTCTCTTCGACAATATCTTCTTGCCTCCATCGGCATCAAATCCCTATCTTCATCAGCAACAGACTTTGGCTCTCATCGGTAATCGGACCGATAATATCCCAATACCGATAAGGAACGACAACTAGCCTTTTGCCGATCGGCACAATCCTTAGATCATATTGACACGTGCCAAAAAACGGTGTCAACACATTTACCTAGGCTCTTTCATTCATCAATCCCCTTCCTATCACATTTATCATTTACCCCCCAATACTAGTTGATACTAAGTTGAGGTACTCTCTAGGATCTCTCTCTAATTATCATTTCTAGCTCAGCTTTCCCTTGGGATAAAATAAATTACGATACCTTGGAATACTCCTAGGTGAAGTGCTATAGCGGTATAATCCGTGTGCTTGCGGATTTATCCAATAGTCAAAAGAAATACCCATAAGCAATTCTGGCACCGTACCGAGGATAGGGATTTATCTGTATTTGTGGTGCGACGCTAAGAAGTGTCAACAGCCCGCTGCACCTGAGATAGCTCCAGCAGCTGTCGAGGGGGAGGCTACATCTTCCAGGCAAGCTCCCCGCTACATCCAGCAGCAACACTCGCCGGAGAACATCATCGACGACATTGACTGACAAGTCATGCGGTCTAGGTCCTATGTCTCACTTTGCTCATTCGGCTTTTGTTGCTTCTTTTGAGCCCTGAGATGTTGGACACGCTTTGATGGATTCGGATTGGGTTAATGCCATGCATGAGTTAGAAAACTTTGAGCAAAACCGCGTTTGGGTTTTAGTGCCACCACCACCAAGTTGCCACCCCATAGGTACCAAATGGGTTTTCAAAACCAAACAAAGTGAGGATGGGGTAGTAGTGCGTAACAAGGCTAGGTTGGTAGCGCAAAGCTTTTGTCAAAATGAGGGGATAGATTATGAGGAAACCTTTGCTCCCATAGCATGTTTAGAGGCAATTAGAATCCTTCTAGCTTTTGCGGCTTCTAAGCGTTTTAAACTTTTTCAAATGGACGTTAAAAGTGCTTTCTTAAACAACTACATAGAGGAGGAAGTGTATGTTAGACAACCTCACGGTTTTGAAAATCCCAAGTTTCCAAACTATGTTTTTAAACTTCACAAAGCTTTGTATCATTTGAAACAAGCCCCTAGAGCATGGTATGATAGATTGCGAACCTTCTTGCTTGCTAAGGGTTTTAAAATGGGATCGGTAAAATAAGACACTTTTTCTCCTCAAGCAAGGAAAAGACACTCTCCTAGTCCAGATTTACGTGGATGATATTATCTTTGGTGGTTCGTCTCACGCTCTTGTTGCGAAGTTTGCAGATCTTATGAGCAGGGAATTTGAGATGAGCATGATGGGAGAGTTGACTACTACTGCCTTGGATGTGGATGAGGAAGGAGATGCGGTGGATCAGACGGAGTACCAAAGCATGATCGGGTCGCTTCTCTACCTAACGGCGACCCGTTCGGACATCCAGTTCGCCGTTTGCCTGTGTGCACGCTTTTTGGCATCACCACGGACATCGCACAAGAAAGTGGTGAAACGCATCATGAGGTACTTACGCTTCACTCCCGAATTTGTCTCTGGTTTTCCACCTCCTCCTCTCTTGTGCTTTGCGGTTATTCTATTGCCGACTTTGCCGGTTGCCGTCTTGATCGGAAGTCCACTTCTGAGACTTGCCAATTTCTCGGGTCTTCTCTTGTGTCTTGGTCTTCCCGCAAACAGTCTAGCGTGGCACAGTCGACTTGTGAAGCTGAGTAAGTCGCTGCCGCTAGCTGTTGTTCGCAATTGATTTGGATGATTGGTGATGATAAGGTGAACACTAGCATCTTTGTGGAGGAGAAGCCGGACGACGCCGATTGGGGTGATCCCGAGTTGACTCCACCGGCTGTCCCCATCGACCCTGCGACGTCCACTTCAGCTCACGGTTCCGATCTGACTACTTCCTCTACATGGGGGTCATTCGAGCAGCTTCCTCAGTCGGTGCCCGCTGCACCTGAGGGAGCTTCAGCTGCTGTCGAGGGGGAGGCTACATCTTCTAGGCAAGCTCTCCGCTACATCCAACAGCAACACCCGCCGGAGAAAATCATCGGCGACATCGACCGACGAGTCACGCGGTCTAGGTCCTATCTCTCACTTTGCTCATTCGACTTTTGTTGCTTCTTTTGAGCCCTGAGATGTTGGACACGCTTTGATGGATCCGGATTGGGTTAATGCCATGCATGAGGAGTTAGAAAACTTTGAGCGAAACCGTGTTTGGGTTTTTGTGCCACCACCACCAAGTTGACACCCCATAGGTACCAAATGGGTTTTCAAAAACAAACAAAGTGAGGATGGGGTGGTAGTACGTAACAAGGCTAGGTTGGTAGCGCAAAGCTTTTGTCAAAAGGAGGGGATAGATTATGAGGAAACCTTTGCTCCCATAGCACGTTTAGAGGCAATTAGAATCCTTCTAGCTTTTGCGGCTTCTAAGGGTTTAAAACTTTTTCAAATGGACGTTAAAAGTGCTTTCTTAAACGGCTACATAGAGGAGGAAGTGTATGTTAGACAACCTCCTGGTTTTGAAAATCCCAAGTTTCCAAACCATGTTTTTAAACTTCACAAAGCTTTATATGGTTTGAAACAAGCCCCTAGAGCATGGTATGATAGATTGCGAACCTTCTTGGTTTCTAAGGGTTTTAAAATGGGATCGGTAAATAAGACGCTTTTTCTCCTCAAGCAAGGCAAAGACACTCTCCTAGTCCAGATTTATGTGGATGATATTATCTTTGGTGGTATGTCTCACGCTCTTGTTGCGAAGTTTGTAGATCTTATGAGCAGGGAATTTGAGATGAGCATGATGGGAGAGTTGACTACTACTGCCTTGGATGCGGATGCGGAAGGAGATACGGTGGATCAGACGGAGTACCGAAGCATGATCGGGTCGCTTCTGTACCTGACGGCGACCTGTCCGGACATCTAGTTCGCCGTTTGCCTGTGTGCACGCTTTTAGGCATCACCACGGACATCGCACAAGCAAGCAGTGAAACGCATCATGAGGTACTTACGCTTCACTCCCGAATTTGGTCTCTGGTTTTCCACCTCCTCCTCTCTTGTGCTTTGCGGTTATTCTGATGCCGACTTTGCCGGTTGCCGTCTTGATCGGAAGTCCACTTCTCGGGTCTTCTCTTGTGTCTTGGTCTTCCCGCAAATAGTCTAGCGTGGCACAGTCGACTTGTGAAGCTGAGTACGTCACTGCCGCTAGCTGTTGTTCACAATTGATTTGGATGATTGCAACTTTGAAGGATTTCGGTCTTGTGCTTACTAAGGTGCTTCTGCTTTGCGATAGCACAAGCGCAATTAGTGTGGCCAAAAATCCCGTGCTTCACTCAAAGACCAAGCACATTGACATTCGCTTTCACTTCTTGCGAGATCACTACGAGAAGGGCGACATAGACCTCCGGCATGTCGAGACCCACAACTAGCTTGCGGATATTTTCACAAAACCTTTGGATCAAACTGCGTTTTCTTGCCTTTGGGGCGAGTTGGGTGTTTGCTTTCATTTTTAGAGGAGGAAAGTTTTGTGTATCCTAGTTCTTTTTGGTTCTTATTTGACTTTTCTTTTTCTTTCTCTCAATTGGTGTCTTTTTAGTGTTTAATTGGTGTCATTGCATTTTGCATCTCATTTGCATTTGTAACATAGTTCATTTTAAGCTTCATACTTATAGCCAACATAATGAAACTATGCTTTATTTGAGGTGCTTTATGTGTCTATGGAGTTGCTTAACATAGACTCTCTTTGATCTTTTGATATGCAATAGAGCTAAGTTAGAAAATCTTTAAAACTGAATTTAATTTCCCATGTCACCTCTGAAATGGCACTAGCATGTGTAGGCTTTTGAAGATCCTTCTTGGCTGCCATGTATATAGCTTGTAACTATGGCTCTTCATTGCTTCATTCACTACCTTTGAGCACCATGATTAAAATTGATATAAAATGAAATTGCTCTCTGAATTGTGATTTGGAAAGATCGAGTTGAGTCTGCATTGTGAGCACTTCACCGTGTGTTCGAGACTGCCTCCCATATGGGTTGAACTTGAGCGGTGTCGTGTATGACTGAAACCGGTGTGTCAAGTCCTTTGATTTCGCCCGGTTGGTAAGTGGCATCACCTTGCTTACAACCACTCGCATACAACTTGAAATGTGCCTAAAACTGAAATTTGGCTGCAAAACTCTGAAACTTGATAAATTTATTTAGTTGGGTCATTGGCGTGTTGTATGAACTTTGCTAGGGATAGTTCTACTTGCTATACATGAGATAGCTTTGAGATAGATCCTATATTGTTTGCCATGTTTAGTTGTCTCTAGGAGGTGATACCCTTTCTCTGCTCACACATGTAATGCTCTCTAAAATAGCTTCTAAAGTGATCTTAAGATCAACTTGAGTATTTGTTGGGCACGTAGAGCTTTTCCTATTCTCATAGGATAACATCACTTAGAGCATCTATTCATTGTCTTAGCTCTAAGTGTGAAGATTTTGCACTCATTTTGCATTTCATGGCTTTCGAGGCACAACTCTTGAGTTTGTGCAGTTTGATGAGCTACATGTGTCACCAAGGAGGAGAGATGTGCATTTCACTCCATTTTCAGCCATCTACTTCCAAGGGGGCGAAAGAGTGCATCTCATTGGTTTGATTGGTTTACAGCATCTTTGGTCAAGGGGGAGTTTTTGTGCATCTTTTGTTTGAAGGCGCTAAATTGGTATCTTAAGTGTGTTGTTGCCCAGGGGGGGCTTTTGCTAGATGTGTTGAGCCTTTGCCTCTTCTGGAGGGTCTAGTTTGCTTTGTTGGTTTCAACAGGTTTCGATTGCTTCTTGAGCCTTAATTGTTTTAATTGGTTTCTTTGAGCTTCTCTTGGTGCTTCTATTGGCATTCTGAGCTTTGAGAGCTGTGATTGTTTTCTTGGACTTGCTAGCGATGTTGAGCCTATTTTCTGCCTCTTCTTGAGGGCTAGCTTTGATTTGCTTGGTTGCTGTTGGTACAAATTACGGTACACTTTTTCATAACTAAAATGCTGCCACCAACCTCAGGATCAAGGATAAACAAACACATCATGAGCGTATTTTATCAAATAACCAGTTCCACATGTCCATGAGTGTTTGAGTACATGAATGAAGAAATGGAGCAAAGGAGTGCCAATGGGGCCCACATAGGGGATCGACCAACCACCCTATGGGTCCACCTGGCTCCCCTCTCGGCCATGATCCAAGAGAGGCACTCTAGAGTGAAATCCAACCATTGCATCACTCTGTGCTTCCTCTCAATAGCTCACAAGAATAGAACATGCATCCATGGGCCCACACTAAGGAGATAAATGTGACAACCACCTCAGAACCAACAACCAACCTCAATGACAAGTGGGACCAGCACCAGGGAGGACGAAGTGGGCCAGAGACCCCAAGGGGGGGTCGCCCGACCGCCCCCTGGGCCCACCTGGCTCCCACCTGGTCCCCTGACTAGTGGGGCCACTTCCAGAGGCCAGAGGAGGGCCCACCTGACATAGGGGTGGTCGGCTGACCGACCCCCTAGGTCGGTTTGGCCTTTCCAATCGCCATACCACTCTACACATGTGAAAGATCACCACCATCCACCCTTGGTCGGTTCAAGAGGCGGTTGGATCCAAGGGTGGAGGATTGAAGGCCCTGGATCGCTGACATGGCGATGGAGTAGCCCCTACTCCACCTCCCACTATAAATAGAGGGTCACACCCCCCTCTCTACACACGGTGAAGAAGCCTACAAGTTCTATTCCTTAGATTGTTCTAGTAGTTAGTCTAGAGTGGGAGTTAGAGTTGAGTCGAGCTGTGCTCGGGATTTCCGGAGTTGTCTTCTGGAAAGTCTGGTATAGCTCTTGTATCTTTCCTTCTTTGTAAGACTTTACCTTTATCAGTATATTATCTTTTCTCTCTACTTTACTAAGTATTTACTTTGAGCATTTCTATACTAGATATAGTTTTGTTATATGCTTTTGCTCTTTAATAGCCTTTACATCCATAGTCTGTGATCCTTGTGACGTTTCCCGTATGCGATCATTGTCTGTCATAGGGTGCTTTGATTATAGATCATAGTCAAAGTAATAAGTTGTGTGTAAGCATGGTGCTTATACACCATCTTATCCTTGGTTACCGCTTGTTGCACGGATTATTTGTGGTAGCTAGCAAGAGGTGATAGTCTTGTCTAGTCGTTGTATTCCACCACGTGTTTTTAGGCAAGTTCTTAAAAGGTACGGTCCCCATAAGAAGAGGGCGCGGTCTGGTAGGAGTTTTGTCCTCCTATTGATCTATCCCCTCGCCTAGCATACTTGTATTGAGGAGGCAAACTATAGTGTTTAGGGTAGTTAATTGGCTAAGTATATTGAAGTAGAGTGAATTGCTTTGGAGTCCCTTGTACTCTCTCGTTGTCCTCCCACCTAGCTATTCTATCTAGTCCGTTCTAAGTATCATTTACCTTGGCTTATTCATTCATCAACCCCTTCCTATCAAATATATCGTTTACCCCCCTATACTAGTTGGTACTAAGTTGAGGTACTCTCTAGTATCTCTCTCTAATTATCATTTCTAGCCCAGCTTTCCCTTGGGAAAATATAAATTACGATACCTTGGAATACTCCTAGGTGAACTGCTACAACGGTATAATCTGTGCACTTGAGGATTTATCCAATAGTCATAAGAAATACCAACAAGCATTTCTGGCGCCATTGCCGGGGAAAGCATACCCTAGAAATTTTAATTAGATTGAATCCAGAGATTCTCCTTAACTTAGTTATCAATTAGTCATAGGGGCTTACCCCTGTCTGTCTCTTCCTTTCTTGTGAAGCCAGACAATTTATGAGCGGTTTCTAACTGTCGGGAAACTACCTAGAAGACCCCGAACAGTTGTTGAGGAGGACTAGATGTCATCAAATTCCCCCTTAGAGGTTCATATCGAACCAGAATTCGTTCAAGGAAGGAGGCTCTACTCCACCACTCAAGGAAGCTATGGCCCAGAAGGCGATCTCTGACTTCTCGGCTCCGTCCGCTACCCACGTAGCTCAGGGTCCCGAAGTCAACTTCGGGGATGCCACCTTCGAGCTGAAGCCCGCTTTGATCCACATGTTGCAGGCCAATCCATTTTGCGGGAAGCCCCATGAGGATGTCAATGCTCATCTCCAACACTTCATGGAGTTATGTGGCACTTTCTCTATCAAGGGAGTGGCATCTGACACCATTCAGTAGGATCTCTGGAAGGGTAAATAGCCTAGAGGGGGGGGGGTGAATAGGCCTATAAAAATTCACTTCAAGCAGATGTTAAATGCCAGGGTGGCACTGCCGGCCTATTAAAACTAAGCAGATGATGATGAGGTTTGGCAGGGAGATACTAGATACCAAGGTGAGTCCTTCCCTACAAAATCAACACAAGAACCAGTTCGAAGACTGGTTACCATAGAAATGATTCCTTTCCTCGAATCACCAACACAAACCCTAGCTCAAGATATGTTGCAAGAAACAAACCCTAGGGGACTAGCACACAAGACACAATGATTTATCTCATGGTTCAGCTCGCCACCAAAGTTTGCCTAAGTCCACGTTGTTGAGGTGCCACAAAGGCTTGGAGCTTTGCAACTCCAACTCAATCTCAAGTCAAGGAAGTGAATCCTTGAGATGAGGGGTAATCTCTTAGCTTCACACAGCAATTACAAACCTCCCTAGGCTGCCACAAGTGAGGGGCAAGCTCTAGGGCGACGCCTAGCCGGCTAGGAGCAAGCTCCAAGGGTAACAAACCCTAGCACCACCGGCGAAATGAGAACCACAAGCTCTTATACTTTGGGAAGTAGTAGATCCACTCTCTAGGAGTGTTTTGCTGCCTTTTCCCTCAAGAATCTATGGTTGGAAGTGTGGGATTGCTTGGAGGGTGAAGGTCAACAATGGAGTGAGAGCTCTGTTTCAAACGGTCGGATTCGGAGGAAGACGAAGGGATACTGAACTGGTGAGGTGGAGACCGTTCCAACGGGTATTTATAGTCAAGGAAATCTGCTGGAAATAGAGGGCAGCACTGCCGCCCTAGCTCAGTGTGTCTACTGGATCTGGATTTTGGACTGGACACTGAGCTAGCTGAGTGCATGTTTGAGATAGAGATTTGAGCATGTGATTCACATCTGACCAAACAACACTAGAATCCCCCTTAATAGTACGACATATCTATACTCAAATTCAAACCATAAATGAATTGAAACCTTTGATGAGTAGAGAAGCCACCATAAGAATTGGGGTACCTCCACCTTCTCTATGTCTTTCCTCTTTTTGTTATTACCTGCTTGTCATCTCAATAGATCTCATTAGTTCTTGAATTAAGCGGTTATCAACACCAAAACCCACTTAGGACTTGATTGCACTTTCAATCTCCCCCTTTTTGGTGATTGATGATAACCCAATTCAAGCTTACAAAAGAATAATCATAATTCTGAGATATTCAATCATGGGTGTAGAGAACTCCCCCTGAATATGTGAATTGAGATTTGAATTCTCAATTTGGTATTAAACACCAAGTTTCACATATGCAAAGTGATTTGGGACCTCCCCCTACATCCATGCTTGTTGTGGGGTGCTCAAAATATGTGTCACAGGATAAGACATGATGCATATGACAGTTTATATGAAATAAAAGCACTCAACCCTGGCTGTTGTAGCAGGGGGCAGCACTGCCGCCCTAGCTATAACAGTCAAGTAACAGCAAGGTTTCTGCACAAGAAACAACAGGTCTAAAACAACTAAAACTCAAAGTATGACAAGCTAAATCGAAATTCGTAGATAGATGTCCATATCCAACATAAATAGAGTCAAACTAGTGCCTTATTACATAAAATAGAGTTTTCTGGCGGCACTCAACCTCACAAGCTAATAAACTAACTCTCAACGGATATGGCATGAAGCTCAAACTCTCAACGGATATGACATGAAGCTCAAACTGCAGCGATAAAGATTTGACACCCCTAAACTTCTCACCCTTTGGCATCAAGCGCCAAAAAGAGAAGAGAAGAGAAGGGAAACCAATCACTCCTCATCCTCATCATCGTTGTAGATCATGGCGCGGCCAGCCCGGTGTGTGGTCTTTGTGACGCGCTGACGGGCTGAGCAGCGAGGCGGAGGTGCAGCGGTAAAAGGCCTTGCAATCTCCTCCTCAACCTGCTGCTGCTACTGACGACGAGGTCTCCTGCCATACAGACGGTCACAAGGAGTCCACTAAGAACTGTCCCACTGACCCTGCTCATTGACCTCCTTATCATCATCATCCTCATCATCATCATCATCACTAGAAGTTGACAGACGTGGCAATTTAGGAAACACAGGCAGAATCTCCACTGGTGGAAGCGGTGGAAGACCGACCATGTCCCTAGATCCCATGATAGCATCTCTGTTAGCAACCTGCTCCTCATATGTGATCCTGGCCTGATTTGTGCAAATAGTAAAGATGGCCTTGATCCATTCTCCGAGCTTCTTAATCCTTCTCCCGCTCCTGGATCTTACATGTGAGTGTGGGCGAGAGCGAGAACTCTCAGGAATGTCCCTCTGCCTGTGAGAAGTGCCAACACCTGTAGCAGGTGGAACTGGTGGAGCACTAGCTGGTGGTGCACCTCCTCTGGTCTTCTTGATCACACACATGGTGTGCTCACAATCCTTAGGATATCTCATCCCAGTGACCCTCTCAATCACAAATTGCAGATATGGAGCATAAGGTAGCCTCCTCCTAGCATCATCCAAAGCAGTAGCAAGCTCAACGCATATGAACTTGGGAATGCTGAACCTCTCACCATTGGGGAACTGAGCAAGAACATTAGTGATATAACCATTAAGATCAGTAGCATTGTCCTTGGGATTGAGACTTACCCTGATGAAGTTGTTCAAAATATAGTGAAGGTTCCTGAGGTTTGTCTTGGAATAGTTTGGAACTACATCATCCTGATCCTCCCAAATGTAGCTCACTGTATGTGGCTCAGCTCTAGCACCCTAGTGGATACTAGGCAAAGCCAAGTGATCTCTCCCAAAAGCAAGAATACGGCAGAAAGTGACATACTCACAACGGTAGTGGCGACCGTCAGTCATCCAGTGAATCACATCAACCACCTGATCCCAGAAGTAAGTAGCATGGAACTGAGCAAGAATCTCTGAGTTCCAATCATACCTAAAGCCCATGATATCAGTCATCTGAAAGTGGTCACACACCCTGATAGCCCCTATCAACTGAGTGTCCTGCCTGCCCTCCAACTCAGCAAAGTCAATATACTGCATCTTGCAAATCATGCTAGTTGGCCTGACATAGATGGCAGTAGCATAGAAGCTGGAATGAAAGACATTCCAAAAGCGATAATCACTACCTCTCATCTTAGGCACAGTGTAGGGGTTGACAGTCCTAGCCTCCTGAGTCGCCTTCCATGACCTGGAGTAATCTGTGACAGCATGCTGAACGGTGTCCTGAGGTGCTGCAAACAAGTAGTCACCCTCAACCTCCTGTATGTATCTGGGATCATACTTAGTGATGTGCAGGGTGTCTCTGGCCACTTGAAAGGTCCTAGATTGCTAGAGGGGGGGGGGGTGAATAGCCTAATAAAAAATCTACAAGTCACTAGAGCAAAGGGTTAGAAAACACTTAAGCAAAGCTTTTTGCTCTAGCTCTACTAGGGATGCAAAGCCACCTATCCAAAACAATTCTAGTTGATTAAGTGCCTATCAAACAATAGCAAGAACCTAAGGCACTTAACTTGAACTAGCAAGAACAACTAACAAATTAAGCTAGCAAACTACACAAGCTAACTAAGCAAGGTATGAAAGAATGTAAATGCAAGGATAGAGGTGATTGTTATACCGATGCCTTGTGAAGATGATATACCAATGTGAATGACCAATCACAATATAAACACCAAGAGTATTCGGGAGACAAAGATTGACACAAGGATTTTTCTTCCGAGGTTCACTTGGTTGCCACCAAGCTAGTCCCCGTTGTGTCGACTACCCAAATGGTGATTCAGTGCTAATAGGCAATGACAAGCCTAGCTCACAACTTGAGCGCCACAAGAATCCACCCAAGTGAGAGTAACTCAATGACATGAGCAATTTACTAGAGTTACCCTTCGGCGCTCCGCCGAGGTGGGTACAAGCTCTCTCACAGACACCAGGATCAACCACGAACAATCACAAACTCGTGTTGACTCCTCCTTCTTGCTCCAAGCTGTCTAGGTGTTGGCAAACACCAAGAATAACAAGAAAACCATAGCAAGAACAATCACCAAGTGCTTCTAGATGCAAATCACTAAGCAATGAACTTGGATGCACTCTATCTCTTTTGAGATGAACAAGAATCGAAGAGATGAGTGGGAGAGGTGCTTGGGAGCTCACAAGAGTATATGACAAGTCCAAGATTCGAGAGAGAGAGAGCTCCAACCAGCCACATGCCCTTAAATAGAAACCTCTCAAAAACTAGCCATTATACCTATTTCGGGGGCGTCGGACGCTCTTCAAGTTTGCGTCGGACGCTCCGATGCCTGCGTCCATCGCGCTTCCAGTAAATATCCAAAAAGCTTCTCTATGCGTCGGATGCTCTGTTGCTTTGCGACAGACGCTACGCCTCAGCGTCCGGTGCCAACTCGTTGCTCTCGGGTTTCTGAGAAAATTCTGAGAAAATATTCTCGGTGCTCGCTAGCGTTCAACGCCTATGTTTCTTCTTTTGCTTAGTCCATAAAGCACTTGATCAATGCAACATTGTCATCCTTTTAGCTCCATGTGTCAAGGTCGATCACCCTAGCTAGATCATGCACTTAGCACTAGGGTTAGTCCATAGGTTTCATCAATTAACCAAAACCAAACTTGGGCTTTCAATCTCCCCCTTTTTGGTAATTTATAACAACCTTTCATAAAGGAATATATATGATGAAAATTTCAGTTCTGGTAGTATTAGCTCCCCCTACATATGTGATATATGAGTTTGGTTCATTTTGATCACATATGCATGGATAAGAGAAGTGGGAGAGTGAATGCTTCCAAATGATGCTAAGGTATAGAGGATGGACCTTTGAAGCGTGATATCAATCAGAGTGAAATATTATACCATCCTTAGCACCATGAATGCCTAGAAACCACTTGAAAGCACTAGGAGAGAACTAGATACCACATGAGAAATATAAAAACCTAAGCATGCTAGTTCTTCAAGCACCAAGAAATTGTGTTTCTAGCATTCATCACACAAGCATATCATGAATATAAATACATATGCAAGCAAGCACTTATGAATGCACAAGATATGCAAGAACTCTATTCATAGGCTTGCTCCCCCTACTTGTGTGCTTTCATTTTTCAAAATTTTCAAAATATTTTTCTTTTGTGTACTACTTACTTCTCCCCCTTTGTCATCTATTATCATAAAAGATGTGCTCAAAAGGATTGATTATTGGAGAGAAGCTTAGTTGTGGTTTAATCTAGATTACTTGCCCCAAGGTATTTAACTCAGTTTAAACCATGGACAAGATTGTTCACACATCCTAGAATGGTTATCTTGCCCATGTTGAGCTAAACATTTGAAGTTCATATTCTAGATCAAACACTAGGATTGCAAGCCCACAAATATGTCATATGCTACCACTAGATCATATTGAGCATATAAACAATAGTGGTACCATATAAGCATCAAATCATTTAATTTTCATGAATGATCCTAATGAATTGATGTCTAGATGCACTAACAAGTCCTAATAAAGATGAATGACATGTCAATCAACTTGTACCTTGTATAGCTCGAAGGAGAGGCATGTCATATATGGGGGTGCATCAACACATATTTGAAAAGTCAAGAATGTTCAATTCATTTCTTAGCTTGCAAAACCTCTTCTCGTCTAATGGCTTGGTGAATATATTGGCAAGTTGATCATCGGTGCCAACACTTGTGATTTTGATATCACCCTTGAGTTGATGATCCCTTATGAAGTGGTGCCTTACATCAATGTGCTTGGTTCTTGAATGTTGAACCGGATTATTGGTTAGCTTCACCGCACTTTCATTGTCACATAGCAATGGCACTTGCTTGAATTTGATTCCATAGTCATTCAAAGTTGCTTTCATCCAAAGCAATTGAGCACAACAACTACCCACACTTATGTATTTGGCTTCGGCGGTAGAGAGTGCAACACTATTTTGCTTCTTTGATGACCAAGATACAAGTGACATGCCTAGCATTTGACATGTGCCCGATGTGCTCTTCCTATCAATCTTGCATCCCGCATAGTCGGAGTCCGAATATCCAAGTAACTCAAAGTTTGAACCCTTGGGATACCACAATCCAACATCTTGTGTATGCTTTAAGTACCTCAATATCCTCTTTGTAGCCTTCAAGTGACATTCTCTTGGAGAGGCTTGGAATCTTGCACATATGCATACAATTAACATGACATCTGGCCTAGAAGCGGTCACATAGAGTAGGCTTCCAATCATAGACCGATACAACTTTTGATCCACCATGTTGCCACTAGCATCACTATCCAAGTGTCCATTAGTGCCCATTGGAGTGCTAATGCCTTTTGAATCTTCTAAGCCAAACTTCTTCATCATATCCTTGATGTACTTGCCTTGACTCACAAAGGTGCCATTCTTCAATTGCTTGATTTGAAGACCAAGGAAGTAGCTAAGTTCACCAATCATTAACATTTCAAACTCATTTTCCATCATTTTGCCAAATTCTTCACAAAATTCTTGATTGTTTGAACCGAATATGATATCATCAACATATATTTGTAGCACAAATAGATCCTTGCCAAGCTTCTTGGTGAAGAGAGTAGTATCAACCTTCCCCATAATGAACCCTTTAGATAGAAGGAAGTCCCTTAATCTTTCATACCATGCTCTAGGTGCTTGCTTCAAGCCATATAAAGCCTTCCTCAACTTGTATACATGGTTGGGCTTCTTGTCATCTTCAAAACTGGGAGGTTGCTCAACATATACTAGCTCATTGATATAGCCATTCAAGAAAGAACTCTTCACATCCATTTGGTATAACTTGATGTTGTGTGCACATGCATAGGCCAATAGAATTCTAATTTCCTCTAATCTTGCAACCGGTGCATATGTTTCTCCAAAGTCAAGACCCTCAACTTGAGTGTATCCTTGAGCTACTAATCTTGCTTTGTTTCTCACAACTATACCATCTTGGTCTTGTTTGTTTCTAAATACCCATCTTGTGCCAATCACATTGTAGTTCTTGGTCTTTCAACTAGTTCCCAAACTTGGTTTCTAGTGAAATTGTTGAGCTCGTCATGCATAGCATTGACCCAATCAACATCTTGTTGCGCTTCTTCAATCTTTGTTGGCTCTATGGATGATACAAATGAGTAGTGTTCACAAAAGGATGTCAATCTTGATCTTGTTTGAATACCACTAGTAATGTCACCAACTATTTAATTAATGGGGTGATCTCTTGCAATGTTGGTTGGTTAAAGGATATGGACTTGATTGCTTGAGCTTGGTTGAGATGAACTAGCAACTTGTTGATCTTGCACTTGAGAGTTACTAGCTTGCACATTGGGTTAGTTGAGCACTTGATCTTTGTCATCTTCAATGTCAATCACTTGTCTTGGCCTAATATCACCAATATCCATGCTCTTCATAGCATTTTCCAATTGAGGACCACTCACATCTTCTAAATTCTCATTTTCAACTTGAGAGCCATTGGTTTCATTAAATTCAACATCATGAACCTCCTCAAGTATACCACTAGCCGAATTCCACACTCTATAGGCTTTGCTTGTGGTTGAGTAACCAAGTAAGAATCCTTCATCACATTTCTTATCAAACTTCCCAAGTCTTGTCCCTTTCTTCAAGATGTAGCATTTGCAACCAAACACTCTAAAGTATGCAATGTTGGGCTTTCTTCCATTCAATAGCTCATATGGTGTCTTCTCCATTAATGGGTGACAATACAACCGGTTGCTAGAGTAGCAAGCGGTGTTGATAGCTTCGGCCCAAAAGTATTGACTCACATTGTATTCACTAATCATAGACATTGCCATATGAATCAATGTTCTATTTTTCCTCTCAACAAGGCCATTTGATTGAGGAGTGTACTTGGCCGAGAGTTGATGCTTGATTCCTAACTCATCACATAGCTCTTCAACTATAGTATTCTTGAATTCACTTCCATTGTCACTTCTTACTTTCTTGATGGTGGTTTCAAACTCATTGTGACATCTCTTGACAAATGATTTGAATGTGGCAAATGTATCACTCTTGTCATTGAGAAAGAATACCCAAGTGTATCTTGTAAGATCATCTACTATCACAAAGTCATAATTGTTGCCTCCAATACTTGTGTATGTTGTTGGTCCAAATAGATCCATGTGCAACAACTCAAATGCTCTACTAGTGCTCATCATGCTCTTCTTAGGATGGGTGTTACCAACTTGTTTGCCGGCTTGACAAGAGCTACAAAGTTTGTCCTTCTCAAACACAACATCTTTCAAGCCTCTTACTAAGTCATGCTTGATCAATCTATTCAATTGCTTCATGCCAACATGACCAAGCCTTCTATGCCATAACCAACCCATACTTGATTTAGTGAGCAAGCAAGTTGACAATTGAGCTTCACTAGCATTGAAATCAACTAGGTAGAGGTTCTCATATCTAAAACCTTTGAAGATCAAGTTTGAACCATCTACACTAATGATCTCAACATCATCTATCCCAAATATGCATTTGAATCCAAGATCACACAATTGAGCCACAGATAGCAAATTGAAGTTCAAGATTTCAACTAGCAAGACATTGTATATGCTCAAGTCATTGGATATTGCAATCTCACCAAGTCCCTTGACCTTGCCCTTGCCATTGTCACCAAATGTAATACTATCAATGCCATCATTTGTGTTGGAGTTGATTGATTTGAACATTCTAGAATCTCCGGTCATGTGTTGAGTGCACCCACTATCAAGCACCCAATGCCTTCCTCCAGCTTTGTAATTGACCTACAAAACAAATTAGTTTTTCTTAGGTACCCATACTTGTTTGGGTCCTCCAAAGTTAGTGACCAAGGATTTTGGCACCCAAATTGCCTTCTTCTTTGGGCCAACAATGGGTGTACCAACATACTTAGCCATGATACCTTTAGCACTTTTGGTAATCATATAGCATGAATCAAAATGCATAGAAGTAGATTTAGCAAACTTGGTTTGCCTCATGTTAAGTTTGCAATATTGGTCAATATGCCCCCACTTCCTTGCATTTGTTGCAAAAGTGACCATTGCTCCTCACAAAGCTAGGCTTTGGAGTTACAAAGGCCTCCTTGCCTTTCTTGGGGTTATAGCCCAATCCCTATTTGTAGTGGGAAAATCTTTGGCTACCCGAGCACTTTAGCAAGTGGGCATCTCCACCATATGCCTTACCCAAAGCATGAGTGAGTTCATTAACATCATTTTTCAATTTTTCATTTTGACTCACTAGTGTAGCATCATCCTTTGAGCTATCACTAGTAGAGGTGCAAGTGGAAGTGCTACATTGTGTTTTGGTTGGGGTGACAATGATAGGAGTGAAAAATGATTCATCAAATATATCACGAGTGACTCCAATATTACATGATGCAACACTATCACAACTATCATCATCACTATCACAATCTTCATGAGATTGTACCTTAGATGGCTTAGCCATGAAGCATGATGCAGGATCAAAAATAGATGGCTTGTTGTTGATAGCAATGCTAGCCAATGCCTTCTTCTTGGACTTCTTCCTTTCATCATCACTAGAGTCATCATCGGAAGAATCATCACTATCCCAAGTCACCATGTATGATTCACCCTTCTTCTTCTTGGTGAATGATAGCTTCTTCTCCTTCTTGTCATGATTGCCCTTCTTCTCATCATCATCACTATTGTTGGGCAATCCGCAATCATGTGATCGGTGCTCTTGCATTTGTAGCATTTCCTCACATATTCCTTGCTCTTAAAGTTATCTCTTCTCTTTCTAGCACCATACCCCTTTTTCTTCATGAACTTTCCAAACTTGCGCACAAAGAGGGCCATCATCAATATCACTAGCTTCTTCATCGTCACTTGATTCTTGCTTCTTTGCTTTGCCCTTGTTCTTGGATGATGATGCCTTGAATGCTAAGCTCTTCTTTTCCTTCTTTTCTTCCTTGAACTCTTCTTCTTCACTTTCCTCATTTATTGTTCTTCGGTCATGATTTCTCCAAGTACTTCATTTGGAGTGAGCTTGTCCAAACCATCTCTCCAAATTATTTGCCTCAAGGTTTTGTATTTCTTGGGCAAACAACCAAGAAAGCGGTTTGAGAAGTCTTCATCCTTGACCTTCTCACCCAAACCTTTGAGATCATTGATGATCACTTGGAGCCTATGAAACATCTCCGGGATTGACTCATCTTCCTTCATCTTGAAATGAGATAGCTTATCCTTGAGCATGTATAGCTTTGAGCTCTTCACTTTGGCGGTGCCCTCATATGTATCTTCTAGTCTTGTCCATAATTCACTTTCCTTCTCAAGATCTTTGATTTGCTCAAACACCTTGGTGTCAATGCCATTGTAGATCACATTGAGTGCCATGGTGTTGCATTGCCGATTCTCTTGCTCTCTAGGTGTGGGAGCGGCTTCATCAAGAATGACAAAGTCATGTTCAGTAACACTCCACACCTTCTCATGTATTGAGCCTAGATGCATCTTCATCTTCCTCTTCCAATAATCAAAGGAAGTGCTATCAAACATTGGTGGTTTGCTTCCCACATGGTTGAATGATATTTGAGCCATCTCTTAACACCAAAGGTTGTTAAGCCTTGATAATATGGTGACCACGGCTCTGATACCACTTGAAAGGTCCTAGATGGCTAGAGGGGGTGAATAGCCTAATAAAAAATCTACAAGTCACTAGAGCAAAGGGTTAGAAAACACTTAAGCGAAACTTTTTGCTCTAGCTCTACTAGGGATGCAAAGCCACCTATCCAAAACAATTCTAGTTGATTAAGTGCCTATCAAACAATAGCAAGAACCTAAGGCACTTAACTTGAACTAGCAAGAACAACTAACAAACTAAGCTAGCAAACTACACAAGCTAACTAAGCAAGGTATGAAAGAATGTAAATGCAAGGATAGAGGTGATTGTTATACCGATGCCTTGTGAAGATGATATACCAATGTGAATGAGCAATCACAATATAAACACCAAGAGTATTCGGGGGACAAAGATTGACACAAGGATTTTTCTTTCGAGGTTCACTTGGTTGCCACCAAGCTAATCCCCGTTGTGTCGACTACCCAAAGGTGATTCGGTGGTTAATAGGCAATGACAAGCCTAGCTCACAACTTGAGCACCACAAGAATCCACCCAAGTGAGAGTAACTCAATGACACGAGCAATTTACTAGAGTTACCCTTTGGCGCTCCGCCGAGGTGGGTACAAGCCCTCTCACAACCACCGGGATCAACCACGAACAATCACCAACTCGTGTTGACTCCTCCTTCTTGCTCCAAGCCGTCTACGTGTTGGCAAACACCAAGAATAACAAGAAAACCATAGTAAGAACGATCACCAAGTGCTTCTAGATGCAAATCACTAAGCAATGCACTTGAATGCACTCTATCTCTTTTGGGATGAATCGAAGAGATGAGTGGGAGAGGTGCTTGGGAGCTCACAAGAGTGTATGACAAGTCCAAGATTCGAGAGAGAGAGCTCCAACTGGCCACATGCCCTTAAATAGACACCTCTCAAAAACTAGCCGTTATACCTGTTTCGGGGCGTCGAACGCTTTTCAAGTTTGCGTCGGACACTCCGACTCCAGCGTTCGTCGCGCTTCCAGTAAGTATCCAAAAAGCTTCTCTATGCGTCGGACACTCTGTTGCTTTGTGACAGACGCTGCGCCTCAGCGTCTGGCACCAACTCGTTGCTCTCGGGTTTCTGAGAAAATTCTGAGAAAATATTCCCGGACGCTCGCTAGCTTCCGACGCCTATGCGACAGACGCGTCCGTCGCAAAAAGAACGTCTCTGGAGCTCTCTGTAGTTGACGACGGACCCGACGTCATGCAAGCGTCAGCGTCTGGCGCCCTCGGTCTCAGCGTCCGTCGCTCTGCCCGAAGGTGCCTGGGCTGAAGTGTGTCTGTCGGACGCGTCCGACGCCTAGGGCCAGCGTCTGGCACCAGCGTCCGTCGCCCCTGTCTTGTAAGGCTATGTTACTAGGTTGATTAATGCACATTCATGAATGACAACACCTAGTAGCACTTATAACCGTAAGCACAACGTTTTTCCCTTCTTGATAGTACGACTATCTATCCTAAAGGTGATCACACTCTCTATAGTGTCTTGATCACTAAACCAAAAATGGCCCTATGATATACCTTTGCCTTGAGCCCATTTTTGTTTTTCTCTTTCTTCTTTTCCTTAGTCCATGAAGCACTTGATCGATGCACCATTGTCATCCTTTTAGCTCCATGTGTCAAGGTGGATCACCCTATCTAGATCATGCACTTAGCACTAGGGTTAGTCCATAGGTTTCATCAATTAACCAAAACCAAACTTGGGCTTTCACCACTGAGGGATCTCATAGCCCTCCATCTGTTCTCTCTTCTTGATCAAAGGCTGCATCCTTGTCATACGGCATCTGCATCTTCCCACTGGCCTTGTGACTTGACACCTTGCCAACCCGCTTCCTCCTGCCTCCGGCTGCACTTTCTTCACCACTGGGATTCATCTATGCAAGACATATGGAGACTAGATAAGAAACTGTATATGACAGTTGTAGATGAAATTAAAAACAGGTGTTAAATAAAGGAAGAAATTCAGAGAAGAGCCCAAGTGGAAGCTTGTTGTTTGAATCAGCAGGGTAGGGCGGCACTGCCGCCCCCCTGAGGCCGGCACTGCCGCCCTCAGGAGCTCCACTGGACTTTCTCCAGATTTCTTTCACTGCCTAAATCCTGGTTTCAACAACTTCTACACCTTGTCAAAATTTCAAAATCTCAGTCTACTAAAACAGAATATGATGACCTAGCCAAGGATATGAAGGGTATGATATATTTAGGAACCAAAATTTTGAACTAGAGTTTGGATTCAGCACATCTGGACCTACCCATCCCAGCAAACAGAGGCATAGCAGATGGAGTCTGCTAGGGGCGACACTGCCGACACCCAGGGCGGCCCTGCCGCCCTGCCCCTGTTCATCTGAGATGGATGAATCCAAATCCACTCAATCCAAACCCTAATGATAGTTCCAATCCCTTCATACACCTCTCAGAAACATAAATCCCCAACAAGAACCATCACATTGCATAGATTGAACCGAAAAGTTTAGGTTAGGGTTTCACCTTGCTTCCAAATCGTGGGATTGAAGGGGAAAGAGGAGAGGGCTGCCTTCCACAAGCAGCACGTCCACCAATCTCGCAGAAAATCGATGGTGGAGGGTTAGGGAGTGGCAATGCCGGCTAAGGGACGACAATGGAGCTCCTAGGTCACCTCTATGGAAGAGAAGAGAGGTGAGGGAAGAACTGGACGAAGAGGCGGCAACATGGTCGTGGGCACTTAGCAATGTAACACCCGAAAAATTCGAATTTTGAAAATAGATTGAATTTGATTTAATTTGAATTTCGTGCTCATGAAAAATATAGAAAACTAAAAACTTTTATTCAAATTAAAATTTTGCTAGGGTTGAGCAACATGTTGTGTATCCATGCCTTTGCATTGTTTTATCTTGTTGAGTGGTTTTGACCTAAAAGCAAAAAGGATTCAGATTTCTTTTTGAAAATCAGTTTGGAAAATAAAGAAGAAAAGGAAAAGAGAAATAAAAAACATCCCTTCTCTCCATCTGTCCCAGTCGGCCTGCCCCTCTCCCCAGCCCACGCGCTCTCTCTCCTCTCCTTGGGCCGCACCAGCCGGGCCCAGCCGCGGGAGAGCAAGCCCCTCCCTTCCTCCTTGTCTCGCTGACACTGCGGACTCGCGCGTCAGCGCCTTCCTTTCCCCTCTCTTATCTCTGACACCCCGTCCCCACCTGTCATCTCCTTCCTCTTCCTTCCCCGTCCGAACGGGACTCTGTACAGAGTCCGCCTCCGCCCCATGTCCTTCCCTTGGCGTACGCACGCCGGACTCCCCCTCCCCGGCTCCTTTAAATAGCGGGCATACCTCCCCTGCTTCTCCCCGAACCAAAGCCCGGGCCGTCTCGCCTTCCCTGAGCCGCAGCACCGCACGGATCGCAAGCTTCTGCCGCCGCCATTGAAGGGCACCGGAGCTCCTCCGCTGCTGCTAGTCCTCCACTGTCCTCAAGGCAAGGTACTGGACCCCGTACCTCTCTCTCCCTCGCTCAATTTTGCCTCGGGTCGCTTCACCTCCTAGACGCCGCGAGCAGGGACTCTCCCGAGCCGCCTCCGTCCGTGGCCGACCGCCACCGTGCATCCCCGACCTCCGTTTTAGCTCTCGGTGAGTCCGCGTTCCTTCCCTCTACCTCCTTGTGCCCTCAATTTCTCCCCTCCTTGCCCTCACCGACCGTCGACGTTCACAGTGAGCCGCAACCGCACGTCGTCGTCGCCAGTCCGCCTCCGTCTTCCCTCTGCTTGCGTGAATCCGCAGTTGAGCTCGCGCCGTTTCCCTCTTTCGCCAGGACCTCTTGATCTGCCGAATGGTGGCCTCTGGGCCCCGTTTGCCTCGCCCCGACGAGCTCCTCGTCGGGAGCAAATGGTGAACCGCCGAGCTCTCTGTCTCAGCCGGCCAGCGACATTGTTCCCCTCTCTTCCTCCTCTACTTCTAATCTGGTGCATCCAGATTTAATCCAGGGATCCAGATTGTCTCATACCCCTTCGGTCTATGAACAGTGTGGACAGGGTCCACAACCCCACGTTCGTGGCCACCTCATACAATCCACCGCAGGCCACCCTATCCCAGGCAGCCATGTGGGCGGTGACCAAGTCAACGGCCGGCCACCCCCTCTCTCCTCTCCTCTTCTATCTGATCCGTCCGATCATAGATCAACGGATGAGATTAGAAGATACCCCTTCGAGGGAATTTTGCTAAAGAGCCCCTGCCCTTTCTTCTTCTCAACCCACCATCCAAGGCCCATCCCCGAATACGCCTTCACTGCTAGAAAGCGTACTCGTGTTCAGATCTGTTTATATCAAAATAAAAGGGGAATCTTTATTTACAAAATTGCCACCGAATTTGAAAACCTTATAAAATCTTCGTTTCAAATCCGTTTGGCCCAAACAAGTTGCGTTAGCTTCGTAAATTTCATGATCTATCTAAATGGTACAGTTTTCATCTATGTTAAAAGTCTTGAAAATCAAAGTAAATTATTCTTTAATGCTTTAATTTTTGCCCTCTTCAAAATCTTGTTTAATTTATAACTCTCCTCGTTCTAGATCCGTTTTGTCCCTTCCGAGTTGCGTTGGTTTCGTAACGATAAAACTATCTGTTAGTAACAGTAATAAATATGTTTTATTCTTTCAAGTAAAATGATAATTGATTAATCTATAAGCAATGGTTTTCCAATTAAAACAAATTAGGGTTTCCACCCTCGCTTTTCATAAAATATATATACCTAGTTTAATCTTGTTTTCCAAGAAAATATAATGGGAATTAATTCAGTTTGGGTATTTATATGAAGTATCCAATACATGCTTTTTATATAATAAATAAATGAAGCCTATTTTCTTTTTAAAAGCTAATCTTTCGGTAGCCGTTCTTTTCCGCTATAGATCCATTAGCGTGTTCTCCGCGTCTGTGTGATCGTAGAAAGACGTAGTTTTTCTTTTAAAGCTCTTTTCATTGATTGTGTATTTGTTCTAAAAGATCCATTGTAGTTAGCATGTTGTTCAGCTGCTTGTTGTGGTGTTTACTATCTTGTCCAATCGGTGAGTGTTACGTGGAGATCAAGAAGAAGCCATCAGAAGTTTGAGAATCATTGAAGAAAGGATCTAGGCGTTTAAAGGCAAGTATAGCATGGGATCTTCCTTGTTGTCCTATTCACCTTAAATACTTAATTCATAGCATGTTCTACCTTTTTCCCGTAAGATTACCTAGATTTGATATCTTGTACCTTGTCACCTTTGAGGGTTTTCATATGGGTAGTTTTATGCTAAGTGCTCATGAAGAATAACCATGATCTTGTAACTTGACTAATGATATATTCAATTAACGATAAAAGATGACTTTTTAGCAACGTGGACAAGGTGGAACAAGGAACCACCCCTGTTTTCCCACTCAAGAAATTTCTTTTAAGAATTACCCCCCGATAAAACTTACACCATAACAAATGGCTCTGGGTTACTCAGTATTAGACTTTTGCTATTTGTGGCAACTTACCGAGAGGAGCAAGAAGGGCTCTAGAAAGTGGGGACTTGGTTTCCAAAGTGCGCTGCAGTACTTCTGAGGGGTTCTTCCCATCTCGTTAAAGGGGAAATTGTAGGGTTTTACCATTAGTGGAATCTGTGAACGGTCTTGTAGTAAACCCTGCCGCCTACCTTGGAAGTGGTTAAGAGGGTCCCCGTCCTGGGCGAAAGGGAAAAACATGACTTGTGGGAAAGATTTTAAACCCCTTTTTCCAATTTTAAAAAATATCATAGATGGGGCCCGCTCACGGTTTTCGAGTGGTTTTGGGGCCCCTTTTTTTGTGATTCCTTAGTCATGCTCATCATTGTTATTTGTTATTGATTTTGTGACTTTTTTTCATAAAGCATTATATTTTGTTCACCGATCATTTTGGGTTTTTGGGCTTATTTTAAAATTATGCTACCAACTCCCCAAAACAAAGATACCTTTTTTTAAAAAAAATGATGAAAATTTAAACCCCCTTTTAAAACCTTTTTTAGCCTCATGAACCCCATTTTACTTTTTGATACACATTATTAAAAACCTTTTGGGGTTTATTTTTCAAAATTTGGAAAAAAAACCCGGGGGGGGTTCCAAATTTTAAGGGTTGGGGAAAAAAAAAGGGGTTTAAAAAACCCCTCATTGGGCCCCGGGATGGAGTCTTCACCCAAAAAACCCCGAGTCGTTTTTCCCTGTCCTTTTTTTTAAAAGGGTTTTCCTTTTTCCCCCATATTTTTAAAATATTTAAGTATTGTTTTTTGAAAAAACCCCAATTTTTGCAAATGTGAGATTTGACTTCCTGGCCACAAAAGGTTAAAAATCGGGGTTTTTTTCTTAAAACCGGGTGGGGACAAAAATAAGGGTTTTTTTAAAAGGCCCCCCCGGTTCATAAAATTTAAAACCCAAAAACTCCCAAAAAAGGAAAAAGAGGGCGGCACTGCGGGGCCCAGGGAAAAACAGTTTTTTTGGGGGCAATTTTAATTGGAAAAGTTCTCAATTTTGATATGGCATATAGCTTAAATACAGACCATAACATTCGCCCTTACAGACAAGGGGCAACCTTTTTTGGTCTTTTAAAAGGTTTTTTAAAAAACTTAAAATTAAAAAATTTTTTTAAAGCTTTTCCATGTCGCAAATTTACAAAAAAAATTGGTGCTCTATTTAACCAAGGGGTTTCAAAAACAAGTAATTTAGCTCATTTCCAAAGCACAAAACCCCTTGCCAAAACAAGGGGCTTAGTGAAGATATCGCTATTTTTTTTTTCGGTCCCAAAAAGGGCGAATTCGATACCCCCCTTTTAATTCATGGTCCCCCCAAAGAAGTGATACGGATGTCTATTGTTTTTTTTTCTAGAGTAAAAACCGGGGTTTTTTTTGAAATTTTTAAATGGCACTCTCGTGTAAAAAACAAGAGAGATGTTGGAAAAAATGCCCCCCCCCAAAAAAATTTTTAAAAGGTTTGCCTCACCAAAAATTTTTTGACACAACAACCCGGGGCCTGCAAATACGGGGCCCCGGGCGGTGGAAAGGGGGCTACACAATTTTTTTTAGACCCCAAAAAACACTAGGGACCGTCCAAGGAATTTTGACACCCCCCCCAAAAGTTTTTTTGGGTCTACCTTGCAACTGGTATAATCGGAATCCGAATAGCCAAGTAAATCGAACTTAAAGCCCTTAGGATCCCAAAAACCCCCCAAGGTTAGGAGTGTTACTAAAATCAAAAAGTTCTCTTAACCGCCACCAAGTCCCTTTTTTTGGGGGTTATTTAAATTAAAACACACATACAAAAAAAACTAAAAAAAGCCGGGGCCTAGATGAAAAAAGGAAAAGGAAAAGAAGCCGATCGGGGAGTGATATACCTTTAGGTCCACGGTTCCCCCCTTAAAACAAAAAGCCCCAAGGGGATGTCCTTGGGTTTTTGGCCCCAGGGTTTTTTTAAATAGCTTCGCATTCCCCAAAGTCAAACTTCTTTAAAATTCTTGGGTGATTGGGCCCCTTGACATAGAAAATCCCTTTTTAATTGCTTGATTTAAAACCAAGAAAACTTGAGCTCCCCCATCATGGACATCTCAAACCCTTAGTAAAAATTTCCCTACTAAACTCCTAAAAAAACAAAGCATTATACTACTAAATTTATGAAAATCAAAAATTTTTTTGGGAAAACACAAAGAATTTTTTGATCTTTGAGTGAAGAGGGTAATCTTTTTGCCTTTTTAAAAAAACCTTTTTTGACAAAATTTTCCTTAAGGCATTAAAAACCTTCCCCTCTTTGGCTTTCTTAACCCTTTTAGAGCCCTTTTGGAGTGGAAGACGGGGTTTGGGGAATTGGGGGTTTTCAAACCGGGGGGGCTCTCAACATAAACCAATTCTTGTATTGGGCCATTGAGAAATGCCCCTCTTGACATCCATTTTTTTATAATTGGGGAACCCCTATGGGCCGCAAAAGCTAGAACACCCCAAAACTTAAAACTTTCCCCCAGGTGCATTGTTTTTTTAAAACCCCGGGGCCCCCTACTTGATAAAAACCCTTTTAGCCCCCAAATTTTTTCCCTTTTTCCTAGTCACCAAAAACCCTTTTCCCTCTTGCTTGTTGCGAATACCCATTTTAAGGGCCCACACTTTTTTTTTGGGCCCCTTTTCCCCAAAGGGGCCAAACTTGATTCCTCTCAAAGTGGGTACTCTTTTTGCATTCCCCAAAATTTTCCCTTTTCCGGGGAAAAAGTGCTTGATCCCCTTAAGGGGGTTCCAAAAGGAAAAAACAAATAGAAAAAATTTACAAAAGTTTTTAATGAAACGAGTTTTAAAACCCCCCTTGGGGATGTTTTCCCAAAATTTTTTGTCAAGGGGGGGATCCCTTGGGGTATTTTTTTGGGAGTCTTGGGTTTTTCAACACCCCCTTTATCTTCTGCAAAAACAAACCACCCCTTGGTTTTTTGTTCAAAAATAGGCTCAGGTTAACCCCTTTGGGGGGAGGAGTCCCCTTCCCCGGCCCCGCCTCTCTGGTTAAAATGGAGGGGACACTGTCCCCTCTAAAACCCCACGGGGTTTTGGGGTGTTGTTGGTTTTGATTTTAAAAGCGGAATCTTGAGCAGCAACCCTTGGGTTTCCTCAATGTTTTACCACTTCTTCTTTCAAGGGGGTAATTTCTCCTAGGCCCCAATCCTTAAAAACTTCAAAATGGGGGATCCTCCTTTCCTAAACCCCCTTGCATCAACTTGCTTTTCTTGAACCAAAATTTGATTGATCAAATGTCACATCTATCGTACCCCCAACCTAACGGTTTGTAGACACGATAGGAAAACTCATTTAAAACCAAAACCAAAATAATATCCCCAAAATAACCCCTTTTGGAGAAAAAATTAGAGTTTTGGGGGTTTTTTGGGGGAAATGAACCTTTTGGGAAAACCCCAAAAACTCTAAATAAGACCCTTTTTGGGGTTCCGGGGTTTGGAGTTCAATGATGCCCCTTTTTAAGCTTCTTGTGTAAAAGAGAGTTGATGGGATCACAAGGGGTTTTGATTCTTCAAAACCCCAAAAATTCTAAATCTTGTATTTATCAAGCATTGCCTTAAAACATATCAATGAAACCTATTTTTCCCCCTCTACAACCCCCCATTTTGTTGAGGGGTGAAGGAAAATTTAAAATTTTTATTTTATGCCCTCATCCCTCAAAACTTTTCCACCTTTTTTTTTCTTAAAAATCATCCCTTTTTAAAATTCCATTTTTTTGTTGGGAACCAAAAACATTTGAGCCCTTTTTCACAAAGTTTTCACCTTGTCTTGTATATGAGACAACATAAACAAAGAACCCCCCAATAAAGGGGGGAAAAAAATCAAAAATTTTCAAACCCCAAAAAATTTTTCCCCCCCATACTTATGTAGGAACCGGGCCCCCAAAAAGATCCAAAGAATAAAACCCCCCAAAGGGTGATAGGGGTAAAATCTCTTTGGTGAGGGGGTACCCAAAATTGCCCCCGGGGTTGGCATGCTCCACAAAATCCTATCTTTCTCAAAGAACATTTTTTTCCGGGGTGTGTTTTCCCCTTGGGGGTTTGGGGAAAAATTCCTCACCCCAAACCCCCGGGCTAGTCGGGATGTCATACCAAACCCCCATGCAAATTTTTCCCCACTAAAACAAGTCTCAAGCATACCCTTTCCCCTTTTGTTGAAATCAACTAGGTAAAGCCCCCTTCCCAAAAAGGACCCAAAAAGAAAAAAAAGGAACCCCCCCCTTTAAAAAATTTTCCACACCCAAACAAAAAAGGGAAAAATTTTACCCAATCTAAAAAATTTTGAAAAATGGACAACAAATTAAACCAACGAATAAAAAAGCAAAACTTAGAGATAAATGATCTAAGTTAAAAAACTTACCAAGCCCGTCTTTCCCCCCTTTTTGAGTTGCTCCAAAAAATTTTTCCAAAATTTTAAAACGTTGGGGGGGAAATATAACTAACATACTCCTCCCCGGGGTCATTTATTTGTACATCCCTATCAAGCACCCAACTTCCCCATGGGAAGAAAAATGCCTACAAAACAAGTTTAGTTCCTTTTTTTTAAAAGGTCCCAAAAAATTTTTGGGGGCCTTGCATGTTAGTAACAAACCCTTTGGGGAACCCAAATGAAAAAAATTTTAATTAAATATCTTTTCCATTTCCAATAGGTTTTTGGCAATCACCTCTCCCTTCTGGGGGTCTTCAACTCAAAGAAGGGGATTTCAAACTTGATCGGAGGCTTGCCCTTTTTGATAGAAAACCTATTTGGGGTGGCCCAGATTTTTTCCTTTGGCTTCTGCACCTTTTTCTTCACCTTATACACCCTTTAGTGTGCTTTCTATGTATGGGTTCAGGGGGCCCCCCTTTTCTGGGGGGCCCCGGCACTGCTGCCCTTCATGCGGCACTGCCGCCCTTGGGGGCCCCTGTGCTCCCCCGGGGGGAGGCTTGTGCCACTAGTTTCCCCAAGCCCCCCTAAACCTATTCTCCCACTGCTAAAAAAACTGAACATTTTAAAATTCCTTTGAAACCTTTCCCCGGGGTTCTTTTCCTCCATTAGGGGGCCAAGTCCAATTTGTTGAAAAATGTTTTTCATCTTTAATTTTGTGGTTTTTTTGGTTATCAACTTTGCCACTTACTGTTTCTTATCACATTGCTTTTTTAAATGTAGCAAAGCATCGAGCCAAAACAATCTCCTTCTTCGAAGTTCCCCTATTGACAAGGTTAGTGGAAAAAAGGGGTTTAAATAAATTTTAAAACATTTCCCCCCAAACCTTTTGGGTATTTGGGGGGAATAGAGGTACCTTTTTGGGGAGAGGGTTTTGGGGGTTCTCTCCCCAAGGGGGTTATTTTGCAACTCCATTTTTTTGGCTTTTCACCCCAAACACAATACTTTCAGGGGGTGAAATTTTTTCCCCTTTTTTTTGAGAAAATGATCCCCCTTGCTTTTTAACCAAAACCCCTTTTCCCCAAGGGGTTTACCTCACTTCTCTCTTTCCTTAAGATTTTTCCTTTTTGGGGGAATATCCCCTTTTTTCAAAATTTATAAAAAGGGCGCCTATCTTTTTCCAACCCCTTTTCATAAAATTCCCCCCAAAAACCCCCTTTAAAATTTTGTATTATTAGTGTATTTTGGGTTTTTGTTTTTAAAATTTTTACCCCTTTCCCCTTCCCCTCACTAGAACCTTCATCACAAGAGGTGTCCCAAAAAAACAATACTAAAGCATAAAAAAGGAAAAAGGGGGTTTTTGGGTTTTTATTTTAAAAACCCTTCCCCCCTTTCCAAAGACAAATGGGGAAGGGAGTAGAAAACCCCTCAGCACACACATGTTTGTTGAAGAGCTTCGGGGTAAGGATGGCTTTGGGGTAGCAAGGGGTTAAAGCTTTTCATCCCAAAACTTTGTCCTCTAGTGAAAAACCCACTAAAACCATGGGGGTTTTTCCCCCTTTTCTTTAACCTTCTCTTGTTTTCCCCAATTTTCCCCCTTTTTGTCTCTCTTTTTGTGGAACCCCTCTTTTTCCCCTTTTGGGGATTTTGCGATAAAAAAATTTTGGGGCTCCCCCCAAAAAAGTAGCAATTCTCTTATTTCCCAGGGAATCTTCTTTTCCCCAAAATTGTACCCTTTTTTTTTAAAAACCCTTTTTTGTCCCTTTGATGAAAACCCCCAAACTTGTTTTCCCTTTAAAATCAGCCCCATCATTTTCCCCTAAAACTTTTTTAGGAGAAAGGGGAGCCCCCCCTTTTTTGGGGGCTTTCCCCCGGCAAAACCCCCCGGGGTCTTAGGGGCCCCCCCGCCAAAAAGATGGCCCACTCACGGGGCCCTTTCACACCAAACCCAAACCCCCCCGTCCCCCCCCAAGGACCCCAAAAACTTGCTCGACAAGGAAGATTCGGTAAAATTCCCAGATCCCTTCCTTTTTGGGGAACCCCCGAAAAACTTTGGGAAAAGGAAAAAAGTAACCCTCCCCCGGGCTAAAAAGGGGAGCGGGGGCCCCCCTAAAAAACCCCTCAAAAAACCCTCCCCAATCATCTACAGATTTTAAAACCAAAAACGCAAGATCAACCCCACCACCAAACACAGACGTAGGTTTTACGGCGTTTGCCGGCCAAAAACCCGTATAAATCGCCGTTTCTATGCTCTCTGTTTAAAAGCTTATCGCCGTCGCCCCCCCCTCCTCCTAAAATCTACTACCGGGGGGACCCCCTAGTAACTGCGACGCATATTTTTTGACAGTTGGCCCCGGGGGTGGGGTGTTGCATCGACTTCAGGCTCGAAAATTTGGTTCCCCCTTTCCAAATTTTCGATGGTCCTTCTGGTGCCACATCACCCCCAATTGGGGATTATACCCGGGGAACCGTTGGACCGCACCAGGGGGGAAAGTCCCCCCCCCTCTCCCGTGTCATCCCGCCACCCCAAAAAGTCCCCCCCGCGAAGGGGGAAAAAAAACTCACGACTTGGGGGGCGCAGTCACCGCCCCGCCCCCCGCCCCATCAGCGGTTTTGACCAAAACCAGGCCCCAAAAAACCCAAAACTTTTTGGGTTCCACCCGGCCGCCGACCACCCGCCCGCCGGTCCCCGCCAAGGGGCCATGGCCCCCGACGCCCGGGGGAAAACCGCCCCCCCCCAACCAATGCCCTACTGGCTCATAATCGGGCCGAAAATTTTTCCCAAAACCCAAAATGTACCTTTTGGTCCTCCCCCCCAATTCCCCCCCCCACCCATTGTGACACCGTCATCCCCCTCCCCTTTTTTCCATTGACTCCAACCAGCAGTGTCCCCCGATAAAACGGTTTCATAAAAACCGGTCGCCACCCGGGCCCAAAACCCAAAACACCCTTTTCATCCGGATCAACTAGGACTTCCTAGAGTTCCCCCTAGGTTTGGGGGGAAATTTTTTTCAACCCTCCGTCCCCCAACGCGCACCCCCCAACAAGAGGGGGGCTGATCGCATTGAAAAGAGAATAGCACAACAACAACGCGCACACGGCGCAAAAAGGAGCGATCAAGCAAGAGAACGAGAGGGGGAGCGCCGCGAACTACGAACGATTTCCCCACAAAAACACGTGCCCCGGACCAAGAAAGGAAAAGGTCAAATTCCCCAAAACGCAATCTCCAAAGGTTTTCAAACCGATAGGCGTTTTTCCGAAAACCCCCAAATCCAACCCCCAACCTCCCCGGGGGAAACCATGCGAGCCCCCCAAACCCCCCCCACCAACCCGAGACAGAGAATTTTGGAGCTCACCTCAAGCACAGTGGTCCAGGAACCCCAAAGGGGGCCTCACCTCCCCTGAATTCTCCGATCACCCCTAAAAAGCAAAACCACCCCAAAGCCCCCCGGGAGTACAGGCAAAGATCCCCACCACGCGACGTAAAAAAAACCAAAAAAACCCCCTCGGCGGAGCGAACCCGGGGAAAAGGGACCCCCAAAGCCCTCCAAAAGGGTCCAGGCAAAAAAACTCCACCCCGCAAAGGGGGGGGAATCAGCTACCCGGGGCGTGAGCGAACACAAACCGGGGGCAAAAAACCCCTCTGGGGGAGTCCCCCCGCAGTTTTTCCGCGCATAAAGGGGTAATCATCGACGCGACAAAACACCCCCTTTTTTTGGGAAAATTGCGACCTCTCTCCCTTGAAAAGGGGGCTGTCCGATGGCCCCTAATTTTTTAGAGAAAAGTGGGGGGATAAATACGATGGCAAGATAAACCCAGAGCAATGGGCACCAAAATACGAGATCGCCGTAAACCCCAGGGGGAAAAAGACGTCCCCAAAAAACCCCCCCCCCGGTAAACTTCCCCATGACTAACAGTTGGTTTTCCAAAAAAGATCCCCAAGGGAAAAAAAGATCGTTTCGGGGGGCAGCTCAAAGAAATCTTCTAAAAATGTACAAAGCCACGTTGTCGACCGGGGGAAAACGCTATGACCTTTAAAAATTTTCCCCCAGAGAAAAAACCCCGGGGTCTCCCCCGGGACAAACAGGCTTTCCCGATAAACGTTTAGCATCACGGTTTTCCCCCAAAACCCAAGGGGCCCTCGCCATCTTTTCCCAAAATTTAAAGGGCCGCCCACTCAGAAAAAAACGGAAAAGAAAAATACCAACACCATAGAAAACTTTTTGATGATTGGAATCCTTTCCCAACAAACATCCCCCCCAAAGGGGGGGGAGAAACAGGCGACACAAAATCCCCCCTCCCGGGGGCGGGGAAAAGGACGGGCCGGGGGATCAACAAAATTACGAGGGGAAAACCTTACCACCGGGACAAAAGATCGGGGAACTCCGACGCAACCCGAAAAAAAGTAAATTACAGACAAAGATCTTTTCGTTTTTAAAAACAAAAAACCAACCAAAAAAAAACTACGCCCAAAAATACGATAAGATCCTCAACGGCCCATCCCCCCTACACAAAAACGCCAACACTCCATGCGTAATTGTAATCTCCTCAAAAGCAGGCAAAAGGAAGAGGAGACAAGAGGGAAAAAGAAGAGATCCTGCAAGGGAAAAGACCAAGAAACCCCCCAAACACGGGGAGTTCCCCCACCACCCAATGCCCAACCCCATCTTCGTAGGAGCCCATGGTTGTTGAACCAAAAAGGGAAGGGGAAAAAATTTGTTGCCAGGTACCAAGGAGTTTACCCCCTACAGCAATACAGGGTCGGATGACACCCGCCCTTTGGACTGGTTCAGAAACACCCATCAGCTTCTCCGGAGAAAAAACGAGTGGACAACTTTCGGTACCCTGTTCTTTTCCCGCCCCTCGTTGATCCAACAATCGCCACAGCCCTTTTAGGAAATACCGCCCAAGGGGCGGCAAGCTCTCAACTCATTTTTCGCCGATGCCTTCCGCCAACCGAATACCCCCAAGAAGGACCTCATCCCCAAACAAACTTCTCCTTCAGGGGATCATTCCAATAAGGCTTCAACGCCGGTAGGCTGGATCACCCCCCCCTAAAACAGTTCGGTAATCAAAAACCACTTCAGGGTGGAACACATCACCTTCATCTCGCCCGACTTTGAAACAGCCAAACCAAACCGATACTTTTTTAAAACCCAGAAATCGCCAAGCCATGGGCGGTTCCCCCACTACACCTACAGGTGCAAAATCCCGACGAAGCAAGGCATCCTCACCTCCGAACCAACCTAAAATTCGCATACGAGTGAACAACAAATTGAAAAACGCCATCGAGAACCTTGCCCTCCCGGACACTACAACCCCGAAGGCGGTGACGTCCGCCCGCAAAAAAGCAAAGGAAAGTAGAAGAAGAAAGCGATCCCCTCCCCAACCCGCCACGAACAAATATAGAAAATTTATAGCTCCGATAATGCAAGTTTCCCTAAAAAACCCCTAGTTAAAATAAAGTTTGTTTTTCAAAACCTCCAAACAATAATAAAGGGTGCTTTTTCTCCATTGTTCTCTTTAACCAAACCTTTTTATTTGAACAAAACCTAAACCGGCCTACGGCGATTTCCATAAACGCCCAGGGCGCAAAAAGATCTTTGCAATACGCTCATGGCTAGAATAACCACTCCAAAGCACCTACAATTACCTTCATCCCAAAAAAAAAACCGATAACATATGGCGCCCCGGACAGTGCGGTTTATTTCCCAAACAAACCGACCTCTCCAAAACACTCCCTTTGGTGTTCGACGATCTCTCCAAAAGCAACAGGGGCCTTTTCCAAACAGTCGGGCCATCATCCAAAAGCCTCGAAGTTTGGCAAATCGATGGGTCATAGTGAAAAAGAAGTACAAACCCTAACCTACGACCACGTTGATAGACCTCTTAAGTGATACTTCCCCATCAACCCCCGTTATCTTTTTAGGTCGGAAGCCATGAACCCAAATCCCCAAATCGAAACCCCACCCATGGAAAAGGTGACGACTCACAAGCACATGGCTATTCGCCCAGTTCTGAAAGGGAACGGTCCTCCACAGGCCCTATTCCCCACGATTATCCCCCCGGAAAAAACCTGTCCCTGGAAATCATCCAAAAGCGTGCATGACTGTTCCGCACCTCTAGGGCCCGGGTTTCCACCGTCCTCCTTGGGATCCTTATTGTCCCTACGCGTGAAGTGGCGCTAGCCCTACATCTGAGGGATTTGAGACCCAAGCAGAACGATCCCAACGCTAAACGGCTCACACTACGGCACGACAGGACATACAAAAGTGAAACAAAGCATCACTGCCCCGGATTATTATAGTTTGAGTTTTCACTTACACGTCCCGAAAACCTTGTATTTCAAAATACAAACCACCGCTGTCCCGCGCAAAAAACATGACAATAAAAATTGACATTCCGAGAGACCCCCTAAAGCAATTATTCCACCAATTACAAAAATTTCACCATGATCAAAGCACCCCTCACTAATATCCCATTTCCCAAAATCAAACTCATACGATTTTTACATTCCAGGCTACATACATGATACCCCAAAGGGAATTAAACACCATAAGACGACACTAGTTCCAGGTACACTAATGGGAGCGACGACGATGACTAAATCCGGAACATCCTCCGGCGCCTTGAACCCCTAGAGGCCGCCTACCTGTGCAAAACTCACGAGAGCGCTCCCGAAGATGACGCAAGAGTCGGTCACAAAAACCGACCTAATTGAAAAGCACCCCGCACTGACAAAAGCAAAAGGGTTTGTCCGCCTTGGATTCGCCGAAAACAGCCTAATACCATCATGGCCCTGAATCCTCAAAACCATCCCAGGAGCGACCCCTACCAATAAGATCCGTCCACCAGGGTCTCGCTAAAAACCATCAACCCTCCAGCCAAAAGAACAACCCTCAAAGGTGGCGAAACCAAGGAAGCTCTGCAACAAGGCAGGCTCCAGGAAACTATAGGCCGACAAAAGTCCTGAAGCTCCAAAGAGACCGACTAATCGGCAACCCTCATCGAAAAAAGCGGCAGAAGCGACGACAATTGGGGCGAAAACCTCGCATACTCACCAGCAATTTCGCCGTCGCGACACTGAAGAATCCGAAAGACCAAGTCCTCCAGCAATGCCAGTAGGGTGGAAAAAAGCCAACCGCAAGGCGATTGTCCCCCCTCCTCTTCGCAGATCAAAACCCTAGCGCCGACAAACCCAAACCGCCTTCCGCCAAAACTTTGCGGGGGGCAAGCGTGGAGATTGCTAACAAGACATTGGAATCTCCACAATCACCACGATATAGAGCACTAATCGCCGACTTTCCCGGGATCCTAATCGTACTAAGGCAAAGAAACGAAAACCCTTCTCGTTCCGCCCAACCGCCAAATAACTCTTTTACCAAGTGGCACGGCGCTTCGATTCCAGGGTTTTTGGGAAAACCGCAATGTCAAAAAACGGAACCGCAACGCCGCCTACTTTTCCCCCCCAAAACGGGCCGATAAATCATGCGAAAAAACCCAAAAACCCATTTTGCTTCTTCCCCTTACAATTTACTTACAGTCAATTACAGATATGCGGCTAATAATTTTTTTTGTACAATGTCACCAACCTACAGTACCGTGGACGGGTGTGCATCCTTGTTATTTTTTTGCCCCGCCAAAGTGGATGACTACAATAATTTTGGGCCGAGTGGCGGTACAAACACGCTCGAGGACTCGTCAATAGCAACTACGACCTGATGTTGGTCACCCTCCCACCAGACTCGGGGACTTTGCCTAATTTCCCACGCCACAAAGGTCGGGACCGCTCAAGACACCAGAAACACCCCGGGGACTGACGCCCGGGGACTGCGAATAAAAATCAAGTGACCCTGATGCAAAAATTCCCAAACTCCTTCCATCCCTTGGGGACACGGGTATTTGCAGTCATTTATTACTAAACGGTATTATCGATCCCTTATTCTCACATACTTGATCTGATACAAGAAGCTCCTAGTTTCTTATATCAGGCTCGGGGACTACAGGTATTGCAGTCCATTTTTTAACAAAACTCATGCTTCAATCTTCATTTAATACCTTTTGCACCATTTATAAAGCATGGCACCATGTGCATACTTCACCTGCTACATGCTCGGGACAAAGTGGGTACACATCACCTTGCGGTGAATGTACTCGATTTATTCTCGATGAAGCCTAACTGTTTTTTGTATGTTGTTTTTGTAGAGCCAAAGTGACTACCTTCACCTGAAAGACCTTTAAAAAAATTTTTTTCTTCTTCAACACATCACATTCTCCATGAGCAACACAGCATCCACGACGCGACCACTCGCAGATCAAAAAAACGACGTTCTCGCCAGGTCGACCTGGTCGGGAGACTTCTCCGAGTAGCGCCTCGACCCAGCCACGCTGGTCGGGTCTCTACGATGACCACATTCGCATGATGGCGACCATTGAATACCTGTTGGGATGACGCCGCGGGCTTGCCAGAAGAAAGCAACGTGCTCGGGGACTTGTTGGGGATATAACCTCGGCATATCCCCAGGGACCTTATGGGCCCTGCCGACCAGGATACGGCCCAGCCCACGAGGCCTTGCGCACGCGGCCAGCCCGCCGTGCTCCCCAAGGATCCGAAGAAGACTTGCTCGCCAAGAAATTCTTGGTAGATAGACTCGGATCCCTCGCCTTAGGGAACCGATCGTAATCTGTTAGGATATGGAAATTGTAAACCCTGCTCCCCGGCTATATAAGGCGAGCGGGACCCCCCTCAAAAACTCTCTCACAACCTCTCTCAAATCTATCTATAGATCTTGTAACCTAATAGCAAGATGAATCTAGCCACCAGAACACAGGACTTAGGGGTATTACGGTGGTTTGCCGGCATAAACCTGTAATAAATCGCCGTGTCCAACGCTCCTCTACGTTACGCTTGATCGTCGTCGCCACACCTCCGCCTAAACAATCTACTACCGTGGGTACCCCCTAGGTAGACTGCGACGCATATTTTCATCGACAATCTTCTTGTTGCGCTTGCTTCATTTTCTTGGGCTTGCTATGCTTGCTTGCTGCCCCTCTATCTTTCTTGGGAAGCTTTTCTTGGTTGCCTTGCTTGACTTGAGAGCCACATCCTTGATCTTCATGCCATCAAGCTTGATTGCAACTCTCCAAGCTTTCTTCTCTCATTTGCTTCCTCTCTTTGCATGCCAAAGGTCAACAATCTTCCAAGCACATCATTGGGAGTGAAGTGCTCAAACTTCTTCTTGTCTCTAATTAAGGTGACCATGGTCTCATTTCTAGTGAGTAAGCTTCCAACATGATTTTTACCTAAGAACACATGGTGAATAAGTACCCACGTATGTTCAGTTTTGTGATGATGATCGTCCAACACTTGAGTGTTTCAGTTGACCTGGCTTACTCTAACCTCTTTGCGAAAGCAAATGTGTCCTGTCTATCGGCTTGTGGTGTGCAGGTGCTATGCCTAGTGACAGTGATCAAATGGTGTGGAGAAGTCGAGTAGAGGCTTGCCATGCCGATGGACTGAGAGAGGTTGAAGGGCAGAAGCGGGGCTCGGACTAAGGGACCATGGGCGCCAACGGACTAGCTGTGTGGCTAGTGGCTTGGCACCAGGCGAGGTGCGACAAGACATGGAGGTAGACCGAGTCAACCAAAGTCAAACGGCGGACGAGCGGGTCGAGCGGGAGGCCACGAACTCGGATCCGACCGGCGAGGACTCGGTGGCTCGAGTCGAGCGGTTTTTTGGTTTGGGCCACAAAACCAATCGGTGAACGGTTTCCGAGTTTGGGCCTCAAAACTTGGGGTCGATAGTTGAGCCGAAAGCTAACCGGGGCGGGTTTTCGCGGGTTTGGGCCCAAAACCCGGGTGAGCTTCCTAGGAAGTGGGGATGGCATGTGGTGGAATCCTGGAGGTTGCGTCGAGGCAACGGCAACTCCTGCAGGAAGGGGCCGTCCATTCAAAATGAGGGAGATACTTTTTTGGAGCTTGGACTACAATGCTTAGGCTAGGTAGTTCACCTGATGTATCTAGGGGGTCTTTGGAAATAGCCAAAGCCTGTTAAATAGGGGATGAAGGGGTATCCCTCTTCCACCTCTTGAACTCTAGTCATTTGCACCACCTCTCCTCTACTCCTCTCATCTCTCTAGTTCATGAGGTCCCTAGTGTAAGGATTTTGCACTTTGAATTTCGGTGATTGTGTCTCCTTTGCTTGTGTTCTTAGCTAATCGGTTTTGCTCCTCTCTAATCCTCTAAGTAATTGCGATGATTTCTCTTTTTGATTGAGAGCGAGTTTTGCGATTCCATTTGAACCAAGTTGTGCGGGATCACTATAGAAGATTTGCACCGAATGGTTTGGTCCCAAACCTCTTGAGCACACAGATCGGGCTATTTCTATTTCGTGTTCTTCATTTTGGAGTTTTTTCCCCGAAATCCTTTTGTTCCCGTTAAATTCACACCAAATGAGCGATGATTTCTTCGGGATTATCTCCTCCATAGCCTAGATCATGCCACAAAGTTTGGTGGCTATTGGTGAAGATTTGGAAATGATTTGGGAAGATTGGGGAAGAGGCGATTCAAAATCGCCCCTAAATCGCGTCTGTCCAGCAACCGCGGACAGTCCGGGTTTACTCCCATAGTCCGGGAGTCCGTGGCAGAAACAGTGTCTTCTCAGGGTGTTTTCTGAGTTTCTAACGGCGGACTGTCCAGGAGTTTTTCGCAGACTATCCGCAGTTCATTTCCGCTGAGAAACACTAATTCTGGATATTCTGTTGGGCGTTTTTCGGCTTAACGGCGGACTGTCCGGGCTAATTTGGCGGACTATCCGCAGGTCATTTTTCAGCAAGGGCGGACAGTCCCGCGGTTACTCCCTCCCGGACAACCCCAAAAGCTGCAGAACTGTTTTTGCTTGTATCTCACTCACCTGGACTCCGAATCAAGTTCCGTTTGTTGCGTTGGATTCGTATTCACGTAAGGAACATGATTATGTAACTTTTGAGACCAGTTCTCATAAGATTTTTAGATTGCTCTTTCCTCTTCTCTCTAGGGTTGCGAGTACCTCTCCTCGGTGTATCGGTTTCGAGTTCGTGGCTTCGATTATTCTCCATCTTCTCCGACTGCTCCGCTGCACCTTTACGGGTCTTCCTAAGGTTTACACACTACTTGTTAGGTCGTGTGCGAGTCGTTTCTTATCCGAGGTCAAGTTTTGGCCATGATTTTGGGACAGGGCCAAGGTGAGAAGAATTTGATTTGCTCCCATTCACCCCCCTTTGGTCGCCGTTCTCGGTCCTTCAATTAGTATCAAAGCCGGTTAAGGATCAATCCACCTTAAACGGTTTCTTGATCCATGAAGGCGACATGGAGCGAGGTGCAGGACAAAACCTCCGTTTTTTCGATGGATGAATTTCGCCTATGGAAGGTGCACATGTCTGCTTACCTTCAAGGGCTTAATTCGAAGATCTGGGAGATTTGTGAGAATGCAGACTATGTGGTTTCTTGGTGCTCGGATCAATACTTCAAACACGCAACATGCATCGAACGCAAGAGCCCGTAGCATCCTCTTCTCGAGTTTGTCCTTTCCTGAGTTTGAATGGGTTTCGATCTCACTACGGCATGAGAGATCTGCAAAGACTTGTGCGATATCATGAGGGAAACCCTCAGATCAAGTCCAGACTCTTCGACACGTACCTTTGGGAGTACGAGAACTTCGTTCGTTTGGTCCGGCCGAATCTGTTTGCTGGGATGTTCACTCACTTCCAAATCTATCGTCAACAAGATGCGTGCTAATCGAGCCAACTTTCCCTGTGAAAGATCATGAGATGGCTATCAAGCTTTTGCATGCTCTTGATCAAGGGTGGGGAGATGAAGGTGGCCGCCATTCAGGAGTCACCGGCTATGATGCCCTGACCGTGGATGAGCTGTTTCAGCAAGCTCAAGTCCTCGGAGATTGACCACCAGACCCGGCAAGCTTGAGAACCCGTCGAACCCTTCCATGGCGTTGGTTTCCGGCCCTGGTGGTGTGTCTTCTTCTTCCTCTAATCCTTCACACTCTTCGTTCACTTTGTCTTGATCTCTGTGACAGAGGAAAAAGTGGAGGCACTTTGGAGATGATGAGCTGGCCTTGGTCATCCACTAAGTTTCTCACGGTCTCACAACAACTGTTTGAACCGACGACGTGGGGCACGGCCACGGGTTCTACCGTGCGGTGATGAGGGTCACTTCAACGCAAACTGCCCCAAGAAAGTTGCGGGTGACTTCACCAATCGCAAGGACAAGCACGAGCAACGCTTCGAGGACAAGCACAAGGCCAGGCGGCTACAACAGGAGATCCTTGAAGAAGGTGATTGACAAGGTGAAGGCCAAGCACCGACCTAACCTCGCCTCCCTCATGGACAAATGATGCCTCCCTCCCCATAGGGTTCTTCCTCAAGCGACGATGAGTTGAAGGGAAAGGTGAGGACAAGCTCACGACCTTTGCTTCAACGCCGACGCCAAGCACGGTGGCTTTTGCACCATGGCGATTGAAGAAGGCAAGGTCGGCAAGCGCAAGGATGACTCTGCTATGATTCCGACACACCTGAGTATCACCCACCATCGAATCTCTCTCTCTCGAGCTTGAGTCTCTGAATAACACCTTGCTTAGTCAGGATGCTTTGCTCAAGCGTCCCACTTGTGAGAGGAACGATTTCAAGGCGATGTACCTTAGCACGCTTCATGAGCTAGAGTTTTCTAGGGCACAAGTGGTGGTTACCGAGGAGGTAGAGTGTGATGCTATGTGCCATTCACAATGTCTGATCTTGTCACACTCCAGGACAATTATGGCACTCTACTTGAGGAGATCAGTGAGCTAAAGGCTAGCCTAGCTTACTTGGTGCGTGCAAATCTTGTTCAGGCTTGCGTTCTGAGCTGGCACAGAAGGAAAGTAGAATTGTTGTGCTAGAGAAGGTCAGCTCAGATAGCACCAGAGAGTTCTGAGCGCATTGAGGCACTAGAGCTTGAGATCGCAACGTGCAGGCACGACAAGGCGGCCCGTGAGGATAACACACATCTCCGTCCGTCTTAGCTTGGGTGTCTGGCCGAGAGCCACAGTTGGGGATGTTGAAATAGCCAGTTCAAGAGGGCTAACAACATGGGAGTAGCTTTGTTGTAGGTGGAAAGGTGATAACACTTTTGGCAAGATCGGTGAGTGCATGGATAGCGAGAGTGAAAAACCCACTACAATCCTCAAGTTCACCAAGTTCACTCCACCTAAGCCTACCAACCCCTCTGAGTTACCTGTGAGAGATGGTGTGTTTGAAGAGCCACCCAAAACCACTCCACAAAAGCAAATGTGGATTCCAAAACTGAACCACCTTCGGAACCCACTTGACCCCCTTGCCCGACCATCTCTAGTGATCCCTTTCCTAAGAAAGAGAGAGCCACCCAACCCAACAAGAGAGTGCCTACCAAGAGTGCGGTGAGGTACCACTTGAGTATTGTGAGTGGGATGGGCACTTGGCTGAGTTTTGCTATAGGAGGAAGAAGATGAGCGGCGGTAGGTTGATGAACAACCGGACATGTACCACCCACCAGTTGGGGTGCATGAACCGGAAGTTTAGAGGCGCACTACTAGGCCTAGAGGTACATGCCTCAAGGTGCTAGGCCTCAGGAGGCGGGGACCACGCGGTGGTTGTGCCCGGCGGGGTACCATCGTGACCCAATACGACTACGGGCCTCGTGGCGGTGGTTTCCCACTCCCCACAACCTTTAGCGGACCACCTTTTTCCTATGGTGGTGATCGCTATCCCCCTATGGGAAGGGAGATGTTTTGTATGCCTCCTAACCCTTTCTTTGGGCAAATGGGACAACACTGGTATCCTTCACAGTTTACTAACCCCAGTGTTGCGCCGTTTGCTCACCCTATGTCTTTTTATTGATGTAGGAAGGAGGACTGGAGGAGACTTGGCTTGTGGATTCCGGATGGTCATGCCATATTGACCGGAAGTGCCAAGTGGTTCTCCAGCCTCGACCCCATGCGCCACACCGAGTACATCACATTTGGGGATAAGAGTAAAGGCAAGGTTGTGTCCCGAGGGTCGAAATCCGAGTCAATTCGCTTTGTCCTCAAGGGTGTTGCTTTGGTTGCGAATTTTGCATTTTAACCTTCTCTCAGTTTCGCAACTCCTTGAAGACGGTTTTGAAGTGAGCTTTAAGACTAATTTGTTTCGGATTTTGGACTCTCGGGTGAGCTTGTTTGCCGAATTTTACCTTTCGGGAAGGTTTTTCATGCGGATTTTAACCATCTCTTCGGACCTTCTCGTTGCCTTCTTGTCGGTTCTTCTTCCGAGCTTTGGAAGTGGCATAGGAGATTGGGACATTTGAGTTTTGACTTGCTTGCAAGGCTTACTCAATGGACCTTATCCAAGAATTGTCAAAGCTAAAGTTCGAGAAGGATTTGGTTTTGCCATCCTTCGACATGGCAAGATGGTTTGCCGCTTCCCATCCTCCTGTGACTGAGATCATGACCACTTGACCCGGCGAGCTCTTACACATGGATACAGTTGGTCCAGCTCGGTTAGGTCAGAGGGAGGAAAGTGTATGTTGTTTTAGTCGTTGATGACTACTCGAGATACTCTTGGGTGTTCTTTCTGGAGAGTAAGGATGAGGCTTTTTCACATGTTCGAGATCATAATTTTGAGATTTCAAAATGAGTTACCAAGCATGCCATGAGAGCTATCCGCATGACAATGGCAACAGAATTCAAGAATGCTCACTTTGCAACTCTTTGCTCTTCTTTGGTCTCGATCACCAGTTTTCCTCTCCTCACACTCCTCAGCAGAACGGTGTTATTGAGCGCAAAAAATCGGACCCTTGTTGAAATGGCCAGGAGTTTGCTCGATGAGCAAAGGACTCCTAGGCGGTATTGGGCCGAAGCGATCAGTTCTGCTTGCTATGTTTTCCAATCGCATTTTCTACGAGCTTTCAAGAAGAAGACCTTTTAATGAGCTGCGATTTGGGGAGACCACCAAAGGTAAGTCACCTACGGGTGTTTGGGTGGAGGTGCTTCATCCTCAAACGGGCGATAAGTTGGACAATTTAAGTCGCGGTTTCTGACGGTATCTTTCTTGGTTATTCTAAACCACTCCTCGTGCTTACGTGCTCTTAACTTGAGACTAACCGAGTGATGGAGACTTGTGAGATTAACCTCGATGAAACTAAGCCCTGTATTTCCACCATTTTGAGCTTGCAGGTGATGATGAGGTGAACACTAGCAATTTTTGTGGAGGAGAAGCAGGACGATGCCGATTGGGGTGATCCCGAGCCGACTCCACCGGCTGCCCCCGTCAACCCTGCACTCCACTTCGGCTCACGACCCCGATCCGTCTACTTCCTCTACATGGGGACCGTTCGAGCAGCTTCCTGAGTCGGTTCCCGTTGCACCTGAGGGAGCTCCAGCTGCTGTCGAGGGGGAGGACACTTCGTCCAGGCAGGCTCCCCACCATATCCAGCGGCAGCACCCACCGGGAACATCATCGGCGACATTGACCGTCGAGTCACGCGGTCCAGGTCCTATCTCTCTCACTTTGCTCATTCAGCTTTTGTCGCTTCTTTTGAGCCCCGAGATGTTGGACACGCTTGAGGATCCGGATTGGGTTAATGCCATGCATGAGGAGTTAGAAAACTTTGAGCGAAACCGCGTTTTGGGTCTTAGTTCCTCCACCACCTATTGCCACCCCATAGGTACCAAAGGGTTTTGAAAAATAAACAAAGTGAGGATGGGGTGGTAGTGCGTAACAAGGCTAGGTTGGTAGCGCAAGGCTTTTGTCAAAAGGAGGGAATAGACTATGAGGAAAACCTTTGCTCCCGTAGTTCATTTAGAGGCAATTAGAATCCTTCTAGCTTTTGCGGCTTCTAAGGGTTTTAAACTTTTTCAAATGGGAACGTTAAAAGTGCTTTCTTAAACGGTTACATAGAAGAAAACTGTATGTTTAGGCAACCTCCTGGTTTCGAAAATCCCAAGTTTCCAAACCATGTTTTTAAACTTCACAAAGCTTTGTATGGTTTGAAACAAGCCCCTAGAGCATGGTATGATAGGTTGAAAACTTTTTTGCTTGCTAAGGGTTTTAAAATGGGATCAGTAGATAAGACGTTTTTTTCTCCTCAAGCAAGGCAAAGACACTCTCCTTGTCCAAATTTACGTGGATGATATCATCTTTGGTGGTTCTTCTCATGCTCTTGTGGCCAAGTTTGCAGATATTATGAGCAGGGAATTTGAGATGAGCATGATGGGAGACTTGACCTTCTTTCTCGGTTGCAAATCAAGCAAACCCGGGAAGGAACGTTTGTGCATCAAGGCAAGTACACGAAAGACATTCTGAAGAAGTTTGACATGGGTGAGGCAAAGCCTCTTTTTCGACACCCATGTCGACTACGACTGCCTTGGATGCGGATGAGGAAGGAGAGGCGGTGGACCAGACGGAGTACCGAAGCATGATCGGGTCGCCTCTGTACCTAACGGCGACCCGGCCGGACATTCATTCGCCGTCTGCTTGTGTGTTTCGCTTTCAGGCGTCACCACGGACTTCGCACAAGCAGGCGGTGAAACGCATCATGAGGTACTTGCGATTCACTCCCGAATTTGGTCTTTGGTTTTCCCGCCTCCTCCTCTCTTGTGCTTTGTGGTTATTTGGGGAAGCCGACTTTGCCGGTTGTCGTCTTGATCGGAAGTCCACTTTTGGGACTTGCTATTTCTTGGTCTTCTCGCAAACAGTCTAGCGTGACACAGTCGAACGTGCGAACTTAGTACATTGCCGCGGCTAGCTGTTGTTCATAGTTGATTTGGATGATTGCAACTTTGAAGGATTTTGGTCTTGTGCTTACTAAGGTGTCTCTGCTTTGCGATAGCACAAGTGCAATTAGTGTGGCCAAAAATCATGTGCTTCACTCTAAGACCAAGCACATTGACGTTCGCTTTCACTTCTTGCGAGATCATTACGAGAAGGGCGACATTGACCTCTAGCATGTCAAGACCCACAACCAGCTTGCCGGACATTCTCACAAAACCTTTGGATCAAGCTGTGTTTTCTCGCCTTCGGGGCGAGTTGGGTGTTTTGCTTCCCTTTTTAGTTGAGGGAAGCTTTTTGTGTTATCATAGTTCTTTTTGGTTCTTATTTGTTTTTTTCTTTGACTTTCTTTCTTTTGGTGTCTTTTTAAGCTTTAGTTGGTGTCATTGCATTTTGCATCTCATTTGCATTTGTGACATAGTTCATTTTAAAGCTTCATACCTATAGCCGATATAATGAATCTATCTCTATTTGAGTGCTTTATGTGTCTAGGTATTGCCTAACTTAGACTCTCTTTGATCTCTAGATATGCAATAGAGCTAAGTTAGAAAATCTTTTTAAACTGAATTTAATTCCCCATGTCACCTCTGAAATGGCACTAGCATGTGTAGGCTTTTGAAGATCCTTCTTGGCTGTCTTGTATATAGCTTGTAAACTATGGTTCTTCATTGTTTCATTCACTACCCTTCAGCACCATGATTAAAATTGATCTAAAATGAAATTGCTCTCTAAATTGTGAATTGGAAAGATTCGAGTTGGGTCTGCATTGTGAGCACTTTAACCGTGGTGTTCGAGACTGCTTCCCATAATGGGTGGAACATTGAGCGGTGTCGTGTAGACCAAAACCGTGTGTCAAGTCTTTTGACTTCGCCCTGTTGGTAAGTGGCATCAGCTTGCTTACAACCACTCGCATACAACTTGAAATGTGCCTAAAACTGAATTTTGGCTGCAAAATTCTGAAACTTGATAAATTCATTCAGTTGGGTCATTGGCTTGTTGTATGAACTTTGCTAGGGATAGTTTCTACCTGCTATACATGAGATTGCTTTGAGATAGATCCTATCTTATTTGCCATGTCTAGTTGTCTCTAGGAGGTGATACCCTTTCTCTGCTCTCACATGATATGCTCTCTAAAATAGCTTCTAAAGTGATCTTAAGCTCAACTTGAGTCTTTGTTGGGCACGTAGAGATTTTGCTATTCTCACAGGATCACATCACTTAGAGCATCTATTCATTGTATTACTCTAAGTATGAAGCTTTTGCACTCATTTTGCATTTCATGGCTTTTGCGGCACAAATCTTGAGTTTCGAGCTTTGATGAGCTGCATGTGTCACCAAGGGGGAGAGAATGTGCATTTCACTCCATTTTCACCCATCTACTTCCAAGGGAGAGTTTTTGTGCTTCTTTTTCTTGAAGGTGCTAAATTGGTATCTTGAGTGTGTTGTTGCCCAGGGGGAGCTTTTGCTAGATGTGTTGAGCCTTTGTCCCTTCTGGAGGATCTAGCTTGCTTTGTTGGCTTTGACATGTTTCGATTGCTTCTTGAGCTCTAGTTGATTTAATTGGTATCTTTTGAGCTCCCTTAGTGTTTCAATTGGTATTCTGAGTTTTGAGAGCTGTGATCGGTTTCTTGGATTTGCTAGCGGTGTTGAGACCGTTTTCTGCCTTTTCTTGAGGGCTAGCTTTGATTTGCTTGGTTGTGTCAAACCGTTGCCCATGTCTTTGGGAACCAAGTTTTGGATTCGTTTTTGCTTCCTTCAAGTGACCCCGTTATGGCTTTCTTAGCTTTTTGGTCATTTGGAGAGCTTTTCCTTATGGCTCAAATCTGAAATGCACTTGTGTTGACAATGCACTCATCAAGGGGGAGATTGCGAACACATGGTGGATAAGTACCCATGTATGTTCAGTTTTGTGATGAGTGATCGTCCAACACTTGAGTGTTTCAGTTTGAGTGGCTTACCCTAACCTCTTTGCGAAAGAAAATGTGTGCCTGTCTATCGGCTTGTGGTGTGCAAGTGCTATGCTTAGTGACACTGGTCAATGACGTGGAGAAGGTCGAGTAGAGGCTTGCCATGCCGATGGACTGAGAGAGGTGAAGGGCGGAAGCGGGTCTCGGACTGAGGGACCATGGGCGCTGGCGGACTAGCTGTGGTGGCTAGTGCTTGGCACCGGCAAATGCGAGAAGACATGGAGGTAGACCGAGTCGACCAAGTCAAGACGGCGGACAAGCGGGTCGAGCGGGAGGCTCACGGGACTCAGAGTCCGACCGGGTGAGGACTCGGTGGCTCGAGTCGAGCGGTTTGGTGGTTTGGGCCTCAAAACCATCGGTGGACAGTTTCCGAGTTTGGGCCTCAAAACTCGGGGTTCGGTAGTTGAGCCGAAAGCTACCGGTGGCGGGTTTCGCGGGTTTGGGCCTCAAAACCCGGGCGGAGCTTCCTAGGAAGTGGGGATGGCACGTGGCGGAATCCTGGAGGTTGCATCGAGGCGACGACAACTCCTGGCAGGAAGCGGGGCCGTCCATTCAAAATGAGGGAGATATTTTCCGGAGCTTGGACTACAATGCTTAGGCTAGGTAGTTCACTCATGTATCTAGGGGGGTCTTTGGGAAATAGCCAAAGCCTGTTAAATAGGGGATGATGGGGTATCCCTCATCCCACCTCTTGAACTCTAGTCATTTGCACCACATCTCTCTCTCTCTAGTTCGTGGGGTCCCTAGTGTAAGGATTTGCACTTTGATTTTGATGGGAAATCGGAGGCCTTACCCTCTGTATGCCATGGTGGCTTTGATTTAGTGATTGTTTCTCCTTTGCTTGTGTTCTTAGCTAATCGCGTTTTTGCTCCTCTCTAATCCTCTAAGTTCTTGCGATGATTTCTCTTGATTGAGAGCGAGTTTTGCGATTCCGTTTGAACCAAGTTGTGTGGGATCACGAATAGAAGATTTGCACCGAAGGTTTCGTCCCAAACATCTTGAGCACATAGATTGGGCAATTTCTATTTCGTGTTCTTTGTTTTTGGAGTTTTTCCCAAAATCCTTTTGTTCGCGTTAATTCACACCAAATTGAGCGATGATTTCTTCGGGATAGCTCCTCCATAGCCTTGGGATCCTTCCTACAAAGTTTGGTGGCTATTGGTGAAGATTTGGAAGTGATTTGGGAAGATTTGGGAAGAGGCGATTCAAAATCGCCCCCAAATCGCGTCTGTCCAGGCAACCGCGGACGGTCCGGGAGTTGGGGCAGAAACAGTGCTTCTCGGGGTGTTTTTCTGAGTTTCAACGGCGGACTGTTCGGGATTTTTCGCGGACTATCCGCAGTTCATTTCCGCTGAGAAACACTGATTCTGGACATTCTGTTGGGCGTTTTTTCGGCTTAACGGCGGACTGTTCGGGGCCAATTTGCGGACTGTCCACGGGTCATTTTTCAGCAAGGGCGGACAGTCCGCGGTTCTCTCCCGGACACAGTCCGCAAAAGCTGCAGAACTGTTTTGCTTGTATCTCACTCTTCCGTACTCCGAATCAAGTTCTGTTTGTTGCATTGGATTCGTATTCACGTAAGGAACATGATTAGGAATTTTTTAGACCAGTTCTCATAAGTATTTTTGGGTGTGCTCTTGCCTCTTCTCTCTAGGGGTTGAGAGTACCTCTCTGGGTGTATTGGTTTCGAGTTCGTGGCTTCGATCGTTCTCCTTCTTCTCCGACTGCTCCGCTGCACCTTTAGGGGTCTTCCTAAGGTGTCCACCTACTTGTTAGGTCGTGTGCGAGTCGTTTCTTCCGAGTTCAAGTTTTGGGCGTGATTTTGGGACAAGGGCCAAGTGTGAGAAGAAATTTGATTTGGCTCCCATTCACCCCCCCTCCTGTCGCCGTTCTCGGTCCTTCATTACCTTCTTGTGATCATCAAGCTCCTCATAACCATATCCTCTAATCTTTCCGACCATGGTCATCAACCGGTCAAACATCTCTTGAGCACCTTCACCATCCACAATCACAAACCTATTGAGCTTGGCCATCATCAAGTCAATCTTTGCCTTTCTCACCTTATCTACACCTTCATGAGCTAGGTGTAGGGTGTCCCAAATTTTCTTGGCCACATCCACATTCATCACTCTATTGTACTCATTTCCATCCAAAGCACTAAGGAGGATGCTTGTAGCTTGAGCATTGAGATGGACAATAATCATCTCCTCATTTGTTGGCTCTTCGGGATCCTCCGGCACCTGCACACCTTTCACAACAATCTCCCAAAGACCGGGGTGAAGACCAATAAGGTAAACCTTCATCAAATGCTTCCACTTAGCAAAGTTAGTCCCATCGAAATGAGGTAACTTGCCGGTGAGAACATTTACAAAATACTTACGGTCTCGGTTAGTCAAATAAGAATAGATGAAAGAGACGGAAGAGTAGTTTTTCTTGTTGTTGCTGCTGCCATCATCCTTCTCCTTCTTCTTCTTTCCACCCTTGGAGTCATAGTAGGATGCATCATCATCACCATCATCCAAGCTACTTGATAGCTCACTAGATGAAGCATCCTTGACCTTCTTTTCTTCTTTCTTTGCTCTTGCTGCCCTTCTCTTGACTCTTTCTTCTCTCTTGAGTCTTCTCTCTTCTTTTCTTTCCTTCTTCTCTTCTTTTCTTTTCTCTTTTCTTTTCTTTTCTCTAAGTGCTCTTCTTTCTTTCTTTGCTTGTAATTTCTCCTCTTCGGTGGACTTGGCAGCGGGAAGTGAGGAGTAGCTTGAGGCGGATACCTCACTGCTGCTCGCTTCTTCCAGAACTACCTTGACTGCTGCCTCACCACCTTTTACTCCTCCGGAGCCTTGACCGCTTTCCATACTTCACGCGGCGAAGTGTATACAAAGTAACCTGGCTTTGATACCACTTGTAGGATCTCTGGATGGGTAAATAGCCTAGAGGGGGTGAATAGGCCTGTAAAAATTCACTTCAAGCAGATGTCAAATGCCAGGGCGGCACTACCGGCCTATTAAAACTGAGCAGATGAAGATGAGGTTTGGCATGGAGATACTAGATACCAATGTGAGTCTTTCCCTGCAAAATCAACATAAGAACCAGTTCGAAGACTGGTTACCACAGAAATGCTTCCTTTCCTCGAATCACTAACACAAACCCTAGCACAAGATATGTTGCAAGAAACAAACCCTAGAGGACCAGCACACAAGACACAATGATTTATCCCATGGTTCAGCTCGCCACCAAGGCTTTCCTAAGTCCACGTTGTTGAGGTGCCACAAAGGCTTGGAGCTTTGCAACTCCAACTCAATCTCAAGTCAAGGAAGTGAATCCTTGAGATGAGGGGTAATCTCTTAGCTTCACATAGCGATTACAAACCTCCCTAGGCTTCCACAAGCGAGGGGCAAGCTCTAGGGCGATGCCTAGTAGGAGCAAGCTCCAAGGGTAACAAACCCTAGACCGCCGGCCAAACGAGAACCACAAGCTCTTAGACTTTGGGAAGTAGTAGATCTGCTCTCTAGGAGTGTTTTGCTGCCTTTTCCCTCGAGAATCTATGGTTGGAAGTGTGGGATTGCTTGGAGGGTGAAGGTCAACAATGGAGTGACAGAGAGGGAGAGAGAGAGAGATCTGTTTCAAACGGTCAGATTCGGAGGAAGACGAAGGGGTACTGAACTGGTGAGGTGGAGACCGTTCCAGCAGGTATTTATAGTCAAGGAAATCTGCTGGAAATAGAGGGCGGCACTAACGCCCTTTAAGCGCGGCACTGCCGCCCTAGCTCAGTGTGTCTGCTGGATCTGGATTTTGGACTAGACACTAAGCTAGCTGAGTGCATGTCTGAGATAGAGATTTGAGCATGTGATTCACATCTGACCAAACAGCACTAGAATCCCCCTTAATAGTACGGCATACCTATACTCAAATTCAAACCATAAATGAATTGAAACCTTTGATGAGTAGAGAAGCCACCATAAGAATTGGGGTACCTCCACCATCTCTATGTCTTTCCTCTTTTTGTTATTACTTGCTTGTCATCTCAATAGATCTTATTAGTTCTTGAATTAAGCGGTCATCAACACCAAAACCCACATAGGGCTTGATTGCACTTTCACATTCGCCTTCATCTTTTCCCATTCTCTCTATTGGGGAAGGCGAAGTAGTGGTTCTACGCCCACAAAGAAGAAGCCACTACATGGGAGAGGTGTGCCAGTGCATTCCTCAAGAAGTTCTTCCCGACGGGCAAAACCAATGCTCTTCGTGGAAAGATCTCAAGCTTCCAACAACAGTCTGACGAGATGATTCTCGAAGCATGGGAGCGTCTCCAGGAGTACATTCGTGCTTGTCTTCATCATGGGATAAACGACTGGCTCCTGATTCAAGGATTCTACCACGGGCTGACTAGCATGGCCCGTAGTCACCTTGATGCTGCCGCTGGAGGGGCATTTCTCCAACACACAGTGAGAAATGCCAAGGACCTCATCGAGAAGATGGTAATCAACCAAGGATGGGGTGAGGAACATTTCCAGCCAAAGAGGAGAAGTATGCACACCGTCAATGAGGTGGACATGCTCTCTGCCAAGATGGACCTCCTGATGAAGAAGATAGAAGAAAGTTCCAAGAAGGAACGAGAGGCCATCTACCCCATCGCCGCCGCACAAGCTATTGAAGCTGACCCATGGTGTGAGGTGTGCGGAGGAAATGATCACTCGGGCAACAATTGCCCCGAGACATCGAAGGAGGACGTGAACTTCATCAGCAACAACAGCAACAATAACAACGGGTATCGACCCCAACAACAAGGAGGATGGAACTCGTGCCCCTTCTACCAAGGTAATGGAGGTAATAGTAATAACAATAATTACAATTCTTACAATAACCAACCTTCATTGAAAGATCTTGTTCTTGGTCAATCTAAGATTAATGATGGTATAAATAAAAATATGACTGCCACTGATAAAGTTCTTGAAAGCTTTGGTGAGAAAATGGATAGCTTCACAACTGCCATGAAAAATCAATTGAGTTTTAATAAAATGCTAGAAACCCAATTAGCTCAATTAGCAATAGCTATGCCATCTTTAGAACAAGGTAAAATTCCTGGGAAACCAGAGGATTCAATTGAGCATGTGAACATGGTAACAACAAAGTTCGGTAAGCCTCCACTTCGCTCCTATTGGGGCTATCTCCTCTTTCATCCCTTCATCATGAAGAAGGAAGATCCAGGCCACCCGATGATCAAATGCTCAATCGGACAACAGACATTCCACACCGCCTTCTGCGACCTTGGATCGGGTGTCAACATCATGTCTAAGGTAACTTATGATAACTTGCTAGGAGAACCTTTGGTCCCTACATGTGTTCGCTTGCAGATGGCAGATCAAACAATAAGGTTTCCCGAGGGACTTGCGAGGGATATCTTGGTAAACATCCAAGATGAATACATCCCCACCGACTTCATCATCTTGGACATGGGAGCTAACGTAGAAGTCCCCGTCATCCTGGGAAGGCCCTTCCTCAACACAACCAATGTAGTCATCTACGTAGGATCGGGCCAGATCCACTTCTAGTTCCCGAGCCACAAGGTAAAATGTGTTTTCAATGGTTATAAACTTAACAAACAGGCTAAAGCACAACCACCAAGAAGAAGAGTTCGAGCCCCGCGCCAAAAGAAGTAGTAACCGGAGGCCAAGATCAGAGGAGGAAAGGGAGTTGTGCGCTTGGAGAAGGAGAGGGAGTCAAGGGAGACGTGCGCCATGGTGGTGAGGGAGCACATCACAAGAGGGAGGGAGGAGACCGCCGTTGAGGAGTGAGGAGCGCTCGGGCACGCAGAGAAGAGCGAGAGGAGGACGGTGTGTGTGGCTGAGGAAGGGAGCGAGTTGAGGCCTAAGTGGCTTGTATATATACGTATCCTCGAAATTAGGCCTCTTGCCTATGCTAAATGGACCACAATTTTTGAGACGGGCCTTATAGTTTGCTCGCTCCTGTTGACACCATTTTTCGACACGTGTCAAATGGGCTAAAGATTGACTGGCTGGTGACTATTCTCCATTGGCATCGGTAAAGTATGAGTTGATATGGCCGATGGGAGAGTGCTACAGAAGGCCAAGTATGTAGCCGATGGAAGCTGGATGGTCTTTGCCGACAAGGGTTAATTGGCGGTCTTGCCGATTGCTGATGAAGACTCTTTGCTCATTGCCGATAAGGACTCGTTGCCGATAAGGGCTCGTTGCCGATTGCCGATGGAAGATAGTTGCCGATTGCCGACAAGGGTTTATTGCCGATTGCCGACGAGGGGATGCTACCAATCGGGAAAAGTGTTGCCAATGCCGATGAGCGTAATTTAGCGCTTGGGGGCAGCTGAAGGTTACCGATGGTCCAAAGAAGGAAGGTGCGGATTAAAGGGATCTGTCGATGGAGAGTTTCCATCGAGAAGAAGTATAAGGAAACTGGTGTTTTATGCCAGTATTATTATAGTAATTTGAGTCCGGCTCTTGCATGGGTCGTTTATTTTCCCTTAAAATAGGTGCGTTTGTTTAGGAAATAAATATTGTTATCCGGCTCTTGCGCGAGTCAGTTTCCTTTAAAGTAGGAGTTTGTTTTAGGAAAGATATGTGTCGTGTCATTGTACAACTCTCCATGCGGGAGTATAAATATGAGCCCGAGGGCTATGGAATAAAGAGATCAATCCAATTCAAACCAAATCAATTACTTTTGTCTTATTTACCTTTCCAGCAATTTATCCTTTCTTATGCATTAGTTATAGCTTTAACGAGTTCTTCAAGCTTTCGACGGGCTGCATCATCCTGATCTCCGTCAAAATCCTTGTTAGTTCCGTGTGGGAGTACCTCTAGGCTTCGGCAATCCGGGCGCATCGCTGTTTGCCTCGTCTAGCTCTGCTCTAGTTATCCGTGATCAACCTGAGCCTTGACGTCCGGGCGCATCGCTATCGTCTCGTTCAGTTTGTCATAGTTATCATCCTTGTCGATTGATTGGTCAAATCGACTGGCACGCCCTCGACATCGAGCTTTGGGTAATAGCCCGAGGTGTTAACAGATCTGACGCTTTTTGTGTCAACAGCTCCGAAAATCGATTTACAAAAGCGGTCACATTAAGATGACTACCTCTATAATAGACCATTTTTTGAGACGGTTGTTTAAAATGACCGCCTTCGTCAATCCATTAACGGAGGCGGTTGTCTAACAGTGACCGCCTCCGTTAATATGAGATTAATGAAGGTGGGCCAACTAAAATAACAATTACCTTTATCTGCTAACAGAGATGGGCAGTTTGATGAATCACTGAGCTTGACAAGGCTAAAAATAATGGAGGTGGGGAAAAACAAAGCCAGGCAATCAAGAAAGTGCAATGCCACCTAAAAAGAATAGTGTACTGGTGAAAAACTGCATGCCTCTTGTAATCTTTTCTGTATACGGAACTACCAATGACCATGTGTCGTGCCCACTGCAATGAGGAGAGCAGGCGAAGCTCCTTAGGTGAAGTTGTTCCGGTTTGGAACATTCGTTTGAGGAGTTGATGAAGCTATTGGTGGAACAGGTGGAGAAGCTCTACTAAATGGCCCCTTATTTTGTTGTTCATTTTAGATCGCATTTCGCTTTCGCACGTACTCTATTTAAGATAATGTTGTTGCTAGTTATTTCACTACATATCGAAGAAGCGTTCCATACATTCTGGTGTATGTTCTGGGTGTTACACCCACCCATTAAAAGAAACCACGAACAGATTGAGAACCATTGATAGGCCGGGACAGTCAGAAGAACGTACATATTACTGCTATGCTGTCGGTGTATTAAAAATAGCCTCGGTAAACTAAAAATATATGTCAGTGAGGTGATGCTGTATCTGATGGTGGCAACATAGCCAATTAAGAACGACTATATATATATATATATATATATATATATATATATATATATATATATATATATATATGTTTCATGCATGGTTTTCTCTGCTGCAACATTACGTGGCAAGCTGTGGAACGCAAGATTAAATACCCTAAGTTGTAGTGTACGTATATATTACGGAGTATTACCTACAGTATATACTAACAGCCACTCTCTTGGTCATGGTCACCTCCATTATTGTGGATAAACTAAAGCAAGAGCTGACTGTATGCATCGGGAAGTAACTGTTGCAAGTATTTTAGAGTCCAGATGCATATATATAGATCACTAGATCTCGATTGAAGGTGGGGCGTAACTGGCTTGGAGACGTGTCGCGGGCTATGGCGTGCCAGGTGTGCATTTTCTGGATAAGAACACGCTATTATAAATACACTGTATATCCAAGATATACCTCAATATACATTGGTGTCAGTAAGGAATAATGTTCGAGCGGTGTTTGATGTTTGACACAACCCAAGCATAACCAAGTTCTTCTGTCATGTTTAACTAAGAATGCATGGTCATAAGAAGGTGTACGTCTGCTGCTATTTAGAGTATTCATTCATATGTTCCTCTATTTGTTGACAAGGCTGAGTGAGCCTAGCTTAGTGCGGGCCCTGTCTGGATCCTATAAGGAATTTATAAAGCTGCAATAGCTGCTGGAGGCCTGGAGCTAGATTATAGCCTTTTCATAAATTAGGTGGCTTCTTCTAAACTGGGTTGTTTGAAATTGGGATTACCAATCATTTAGTATAAAAAAGACTAATTGTTGACACCGTTTTTTGGCACGTGTCAAATGAGCTAAGACTTGCATTGATCGGTAGCTATTTTCTATCGGCATCGGAAAGTCATCGGTCAAATTTACCGATGAGAATGAATGCTGCGAGAAAGATAAGTTTGTTGCCGATGGGAGCTGGATGATTCTTGCCGATAAGGGTTAATTGGTGAAGTCAAGTCACCAGAACTGCAAAGTTGCGGATGCCGATTGCCAATGAGGAGATGTTGCCGATGCCGAGTGCCGATGAGGAGATGATGCCGATGGGTATGGAGTGCCGATGGGTACAGGGTGATGTGGCGGTTGACGTCAGCAGAAGATTGCCAGTGGCGAAAGAGGGAAGTCGCGGATTGGAGGAATCTGCCGATGGAAAGTGTTCATCGAAGGAAGGACATAAGGAAACTGGTGATTTTATACCAGTATTGTTATAGTAGTTTGAGTCCGACTCTTGCACGAGTCGTTTATTTCCTTAACAATAGGGTTATCTATTTAGGAAAATAATATTGTTATTTGGGTCTGACTCCTGCGCGAGTCAGTTATTTCCTTTAAATAGGAGTTTGTTTTATTTAGTAAAGGTACGAGTTGTGTCTGTTTACAACTCCTATCGGTTGAGTATAAATATGTACCTTGGGGTCGTGAGACAAAAGATATCAATCTATCAAACAAATCAATTACTCTTATTACTTTTACTGCAATTTACCCTTTATTTGCATTAGTCTTAGTTTATCTACGAGTTCTTCAAGCTTCGACGGGCTGCATCACCTTGATCTTCGTCAAACCCTTATAAGTTCCGCGTGGGAGTAATCTGAGCCTTGACATCCGGGCGCATCATTGTTGTCTCGTTCAGCTCTGCTCTAGTTATCCTGATCAAGCTTGAGTCTTGACATCTGGGCGTATCGTCGTTGTCTTGATTGGATCTTGTTTTAGTTATCGTCCTTATCGATTAACTAGTCAAATCGACTGGCACACCTTGCATATCGAATTTCGGGTAATAGCCCGAGGTGTTCGTAGATCCTGACGCTTTTTGTGTCAACACCTCTTTTGACACGCCCAATGGGACAAATTACACATCTATCATGGGTGATAACTCCGACGTTAACCAGATGAACGTCATTGAAGTCTCCGAGGCCGATCTAAAAGATGATCAGAGGCTGGCTATGCAGCGGGCTATGGAGGAGTACACGCAATTGTATCTGAAGTCCTTCAGCCTAAGCAGGAGTGGCGAAGCCATCCAGAAGCAAGATCCGCCGTTGCCGCGGCAGGTCACGTATGATGCCAATCCTAGTAAGTTACAAGAGATGGTTAATTCTGCCTTAAATCAAACATTAATTAGCCACTCCAATGTGTTGTCCAATACCGTGTACAATGCTGTTATGCAATCATTCAAAGAAGGACATGCACCTCAGTATGTTGGTCCAGCGTATCATCAGCCTGGATCGACATCTATAAACCCATCGGCAGCCCCAATGGTGTCTTCCACTCCTATGGATCCGTCTGCCAATGTGGCTACACCGCCAAGGCCGAGTCCTGAATGCGTCACCAAGCTTAGTGCAGATCCAGTGGCGTCGGCAATGTCGGGACCTGCTATCCAGAATCATCCAGCTCCTGCCAACTGGTGGGGTTACGGTATGCCTTCCAATCTATCTGCTGGTTCTAATCTGGTGCAGGGAGACAGTTCAGCTTGAAAGGGCTCCATGACATCGGCAATGCAGTCACAGCCGGTGATCCCTTTGATCCATTACTCTACGTCCTCTCCAACTGTACAAGTGTCATCAGAAGATTTCCAAGTGATCCCTAAAATATCTCTGATGTGACCATCGGCAAGCTCTTTGCCGATGCAACACAGTATAGCGACTGGAAGTCAACCTATGATGGAGCAGCAGATGCCAGTCAGCTATCAGCCATCGGTAGGTCATATACCGATGATTTATAATCCTGGATGGACTAATCAGCCGCCGGTTCAACAGTCTGGCGCACTAATGTATCAGTATGGAAGTCCAGCAAACACTTAGAGTGGACCATCGGTACAGCAACCGATGAATATGATGACTCAGCCTAATCCACTAAGTGTGCAAAACTATCCATCGGTAAATCAGCCGATGCACAACGTCCAGATGACTGGTGCTGCGCCCGTGACGACTACTCCGCATCATCTTCTACCAAGACCTGAAGGGGCGCATCAGCCGGCTCCACCAGTCAGCAACCAGCCAATGAGTCGGCAAGAGTAGGATGCATATTGGACCGATAAGATCGCCGAAGTGATGAAAGAACAATTCGGCATTAAGCCCAAGGTTAATACATATTCTTATCGGACACCGTATCCTCCAGCATATGATTTGATTCCTCTCCCAAATCGGTACAAGGTACCTGATTTTACCAAGTTCTCTGGCCAAGATGACACGTCGACGATGGAGCATATCAATCGCTTCATTATTTAGTGTGGAGAGGCTGCCAGCAGAGAGGAACTGAGGATGAGATTGTTCTCATCGTCATTGTCTGGATCGGCATTCACGTGGTTCATATCATTGCCTCCGAACTCTGTGATTACTTGGGCCGATCTTGAAAAACAATTTCACAAGTATTTCTTCGCAGGCGTACATGAAAAGAAGCTTACCGATTTAGTCAAGTTGAAGCAGCGTAATGACGAATCGGTGGAAGGCTTCGTCCAGAGGCTGCGAGACGTAAAGAACAAGTGCTACAGCCTAACTCTTGATGATCGGCAACTGGCAGATTTAGCTTTTCAAGGACTACTGTCGCATATCAAAGATAAATATGGGTCCCAAGAGTTTGAAAGCCTAAGTCATCTGGTGCAGAGAATTGCCGATCAAGATGTCAAGACTTTTGAACCTAGAAAAACTTGAAATAAAAAGGTGACCTTCATTGAGCAAGAAGAAGATTTTGATGAAGAGCCAAGCATCAGCGCGGCTGAATGGGTAAAGGATAAGAAATTTGTGTCTTGTCCGCCGTTTGGCCAGAAAGAAGCTAAAAGGTTCACCTTCGACATCACCAAGGCCGATAGGATGTTTGACTTATTACTTCAAGAGGGGCGAATCAAGTTGGCGCCCAACCAAGTGATTCCATCGGCCGAAGAGCTCCGAAAGATCAGGTACTGCAAGTGGCACAATGCAACTTCGCATAGTACCAACGACTGCAAGGTATTCAGGCAGCAACTGCAGTCAGAGATTGAATCTGGACGAATCAAATTTGAAAATTCTAAAGTCCAGAAACCGATGAAGATTGATCAGCACCCGTTTCCAAATAATATAGTGGAAACTAGTGGGAAAACTAAAGTGCTGACATCGAAAGCTGCCAGGAAGAATGCATCGGTAGATCCTGACCATCAACTAGCTGAGCATGATGAGAGGAGGTTTGCCGATGACAGAAAAGGAAAGAAAGTTGTCGATGAAGGTAGCAGTGCCAAAAGGGCTCCCAGTGTTATAATCACGCATAAGCAGCCAAGGCAAGAGTATTGGCAATCGCAAAAGGAGCGATATCGGCAGGAAGAAGAAGAGCATCAAGAGTGGCTTCGGCATAAGGACCACTGGAAGTGTCCCTTCTTCGTTCACTGTTGGGAAGAAGGGATCAAGCTACCTACTGCCGATAATTGCCCCGAATGCAATGGATATTACACTGCCGATCGGTCAGGTAAGAAACCTTGTTTTGATGATCGGGCATCCAGGTATGCCAGGCCACTCAGAGAGAAGAAATCAGCACATGACTGACTGGGGGGCAAGCTCAGCGCGCATAGCAGGCTTGGCAGGTGTGTTGATCAAGAGAAGCTTGAGGAGAGGGCCAATGCAAGAGTGCCTGACGAAGAAATATTCTCCAGGGATCCAAACATAGGGAAAGGTGCCGATGCAGGCAGTGAAAGGTAGCGTCAGCCCGTTTGGAAAACCAAGCTTCCTCAATGGTGCCCTAAGGGTCTGGCAAAAACTCAGAAAAGGAGAGTTCAGCGCGAACGCCGAAATGACTTGTATGGCAATGAAGATCCTTCAAGGGAAAAGCAGTGGAGGCCAAAGCGCAAGAACAGGGATCCATCGGCAGAAATCAATATGGTTGTCATATTGCCAATGGAGTTCATGGTGCTTGTCAGCAATGATGAAGAAACTACAGAGATGGTGCAATTGGTGTTAGATCCGATGGCAGCTGTCTTTGAGAAGTCTGCCGATGATGAAAGACAGCACCCGAGAGCTCTGTTCGTTAAGGGCAAAGTGGATGGACAGCCTGTAACAAAGATGATGGTGGATGGCAGCGCGTCAATCAACATAATGCCTTACGTCATGTTCAGAAAGTTTGGAAAAGGCGACCAAGACTTAGTCAAGACTGACATGAAGCTCAAGGATTTTGAAGGCAATGTGTCGCCAGCCATGGGAGCCGTATGTGTTGAATTAACCATCGGCAGCAAAACTTTGCCGACGACATTTTTTGTAATTAGTGGCAAAGGCACCTACAACTTGCTCCTAAGAAGGGATTGGATCCATGCCAATTGATGTATTCCTTCCACCATGCATCAAAGCCTTGTGCAGTGGGTCGGAGACAAGATTAAAGTCGTCCGAAGTGAAATCCCGTCGATCGTTGCGTCGGCAGAATCGGAGACTTATGAGCAAACCAGGTGCATATTGGGTGAAGCTGGGGACACTGAGTTCCTCAAAGTTGCCGATTACCGCATTACACCGATCTAAGTAGTCGGTCCTGAAGAGTTTTAATGGATCGGGTCGCTGATGACGGAAAACTGGGACAAGGCTTCATGTCCGCCAATGATTTAATAGAGATAGACATCGGCGATGGTAGTAAACATAGGCCTACTTTTATTAGTGCTAAATTAGATTCCCATGTAAACAATAGTTGACTAATTTGTTAAAGGAATACAAAGATTGTTTTGCTTGGGACTATAGAGAAATGCCTGGTTTAGACCGATCGATAGTTGAACATCGGTTACCTATTAAGACTGGTTTCCAACCACATTGGCAACCTGCGCGCCGATGCAATCCTATGGTGTTGCCTGACATTAAAGCTGAAATTACTAAGTTAATTGAAGCTGGATTTATTCGGCAATGTCGATATGCCGATTGGATTTCTAATGTAGTTCCTGTGTATAAGAAGAATGGAAAAATTCGTGTTTGTATTGATTTCAGGAATCTCAACAAGGCTACACTGATGGATGGTTATCCGATGCCCGTTGCCGATTTACTGATTGATGCTGCTGCTGGACATCAAATTATTAGCTTCATGGATGGTAATGCTGGATATAATCAAATATTTATGGCTGAAGAAGACATATCCAAGACTGCTTTCAGATGTCTAGGTCATGTCGGTTTATTTGAATGGGTTGTCATGAATTTTGGCTTGAAGAATGCCGGTGCTACTTATCAAAGAGCAATGAATTTCATCTTTCATAAGTATATCGGCACGATAGTCGAAATCTATATTGATGATGTGGTCGTTAAATCCGGAAATTTTGAAAAGCATCTTGCTGATTTGCGAAAAATCCTAGAATGCACAAGGGAGCATGGGTTGAAGATGAATCCTAACAAGTCTGCATTTGGTGTATCGGCAGGTCAGTTTCTGGGTTTCATGGTGCATCAGAGAGGCATCGAGATCGGAAGAAAATCTGTTGATGCAATTAATAAGGTGGTTGCTCCTACAAACAAGACTGAGCTGCAATCCTTGATCGGCAAGATTAATTTCATTAGAAGATTTATATCTAACTTATCTGGGAAGATTAAATCTTTTAGTTCATTGTTAAAGCTGAAAGCTGGTCAAGAGTTTACATGGAAAGAAGAGAAGCAGTTAGCCTTAGAGGAGATCAAAAAATATTTGGTAAACCCTCCAGTCTTGGTTCCACCTCAACACGGGAAACCTTTCAGGTTGTATTTGTCTGTCGATGACGGTGTTATCGGATCAGCCTTAATTCAAGAATTTGAAGGGAAAGAACGTATGTTATACTATTTGAGCAGAAGGTTAGTAGATGCTGAAACCAGGTATTCGGCCATAGAGAAATTGTGTTTATGTTTGTATTTCTCTTGCATAAAATTGAGACATTATTTATTGTCGGCTGAATGCACTGTTATCTGCAAAGATGACGTGGTTAAGTATATGCTGTCGATGCCGATATTAAGTGGAAGAATCGGCAAATGGATTTTGGCACTTTCAGAATTTGATTTAAGGTATGAATCAGCTAAGGCAGTTAAAGGCCAAGTAATGGCCTATTTCGTTACTCAGCATTGCAATATGGTAAGCTCTGTGGAGATTACTCCTTGGACTTTGTTCTTTGATGGATCTACGTGCAAAGAAGGAGCAGGCATCGGTGTTCTCTTAATTTCACCCGAGGACGGAAGTATGAGATTTCGTTGCCGATTGTTGCTACATCGACAAACAATCAGGCTAAATATCAAGCTTTAATTAAAGGATTGGAGTTACTCAAGGAAGTACGTGTCGATGCTGTTGAGATTTTTGGCGACTCTATGTTGGTGATCAATGAATTGACTGGAGTATATGAATGCCAAAGTGAAGTGTTGATTGCACACCATGAGAGGTGTTTACGATTATTGAAGGAATTCAAAGAGTACCGCCTTGAGCATATTTCTAGGTTGCATAACGAAGAGGCCAATCGGTTAGCACAGAATGCTTCAGGATAACAGCCGATTCAAAAAGTCATGACATCAGTAATAGTTGCGATGACTGGAAAAAGGAAATTGCCGATTACTTAAGAGATCCATCTAAGAAGGTTGAAAGGCGTCTAAGGTTCCAAGCCACCAAATATGTGCTCCTTGACAATGAATTGTATTATCGGATAATTGATGGAGTCTTGCTCAGATGCCTTAGTAAAGAGGAATCAAAAGAATTGATGGGCGAGATCCATGAGGGCGTCTGTGGAGCACATCAATCGGCATTCAAGATGAAATGGATGATTAGGCGGAATGGATATTACTGGCCGACAATTCTTGAAGACTGCTTCAACTATTTTAAAGGGTGCTAGGATTGTCAGAAGTTTGGTAATGTCCAGAGGGCACCTGCATCGGCAATGAATCCTATAATCAAGTCTTGGTCGTTTAGAGGATGGCCTATTGATCTCATCGGCCAAATTTATCTGCCATCAAGTAAGGGGCATAAGTTTATGCTCGTTGCTACCGATTACTTTACAAAATGGGTTGAGGCGGTTCCTTTGAAGAAAGTAACATCGGCGAACATGATAGATTTTGTAAAAGAACATATTGTTTACCGATTCGGTATTCCTCCAACTATTACTACCGATCAGGGAACCATGTTCACATCGGGAGAGTTTGATGAATTTGCTGCTAGTATGGGGTTCAAGGTATTGAATTCTTCTCCTTATTATGCTCAAGCTAACGGCCAAGCTGAAGCAACTAATAAAGGAGTCATTAAGCTTATCCAATGCAAAATTGAAGAGAACCCTAGGAGGTGGCATGTAGTGTTAAATGAAGCCCTATGGTCATATCGGATAGCTTGTCATGGTGCAACCAAAGTTTCGCCGTATCAGTTGGTCTATGGACACGATGTTGTCCTGCCTTGGGAAGTTAAAACTGGTTCCAGGCGTTTATCTTTTCAGGATCAATTGACAGCCGATGAATATGATACTCTTATGAAGGATGAGTTGGAAGACTTAGCAGGTCATCGGTTGAGGGCTTTGATCAGCATTGAAGAAAATAAGAAAAGGGTTGCTAGGTGGTATGACAAGAAAGTAAAGGTAAAGGAATTTGCCGATGGTGATCTGGTGTGGAAGTTGATTTTACCGATTGGGACTAAGAGTTCTAAGTTTGGAAAATGGTCTCCTAATTGGGAAGGTCCTTAACGGATAAAACAGTCTGCTCCTGGCAATGCTTATATTTTAGAAACTCTCGAAGGAGTTGCATTCTCTAGAGCAATCAATGGTAAATACTTGAAGAAATATTACCCTAGTATTTGGGTAGACGCATACAGTGCTCATTTGAACGCCGATGAAAGGAAAAGTTACAAAACATCGGTAAAAGAGTACTGACATTATATTACAGAGCAAAATCAAGTGCTACTGATTACATTTACCGATATGATGAATTGTAACGAATTACAACAAGGATTGGATCGCTGATATCGCACGCAGGCAAATTTGCTCTATTGCTTCCATCTCCCTGGCATCATCATCGGCAGACCCTCCGATTGGTTTAATCTTCTTCTTCAGCGCGATAGCTTGTCGAGCATTTGTGTCTCTTTCTTGTCGCAAAGCCTTGATGGTATCGGGCAGTTGAGCTTTCTTCTGGTTGGCTGCGCTCAAGGCTTCCTCCACCCTTCTTAATTCGGCCTGCAGCTCTTCCCTCCTTGCCGATAGGTGAACTATCTCTTGCTCAAGATTAGCGTCAGAGGCTTCTACTTGGCCGATGTTCTTATGCTTCTCATCAGCAATTTTCTTGACCTTGAGCATTTCCTCTGTAAGCTTGGACTGAGCGTTCCTATCGGCAATGCGGCGCGAGACCCGTTGGTATTGGAGTTGGAGGCTCTCGAGGAATGCTGCTTGGAAGAGGATTTCTTCTGTATCGGCAGACAGGTGGCCTTGGATGTCTTTGAAAGCTGCCTTTGCTGCAGTAGAGTCTTGGACGAGCTGGGATGTGTTTTGTTTGCAGCAGAGAGAGCAGTGCTTCAAGCTTGAATTTGACCTCTGCCGATAAAGCTGGAGCAGAGCTTTCTTCGTCCTCATCTTCATCGGGAAAGTTGACGGTGAAGGAAAATAAGTTGTTTGCTGCAGCAGAACCTTCTTGATCTTCGTCTTCACCAAGAAGGTTGACACCGAAAGAAAACAAGCTATCGGGAGAGTCTTGGGCCTGAAAAGAAGAAAGTTAAAATTTGCCGATCGTAAATTTGTATTGCAAGTTTTTAGATAATCGGCTTACCATCTTAAAACGGATCTCTTGTCTGGGACTTGGAAAGGTCGTTGGTACGGCTTCATCTTGGGGATCGGCAGCAGTTGCCGATGAACACGCTTCCGTAGGAGGAGCGGTTGGTGCTGTAGGTGTTGTTGTTGGCACTGTTTCTGCTGTGGCAACTGGCTCCTGTGGCGGTGATGCTGTCCTCTGATCGGGAGTCTCATCAGGTACAGGTGTTGGTACCGATACCGATGCTGTTGCAGCCGGTTCCTGCGGAGGTGTTGTTGCCTGGTCGGGAGCTTCGTCCATCGGCTGCTTGGGAATGGACGTCGACGATGGTTCTGCCGTTGGTGTGTCGGCGGTCGATGATGGCTCTGTTGTTGGTGCATCAGTAGCTGGAGTAGCTAGCCTCAGACGCCTCTTCTTCCTCGGAGCAGCAGTCGGTGAGCCGGCCCGTTTCGGTTGCGAAGCTTGGGGGGCATCGGCAGCAGGAGTTGGGGAAGTTGGTACGTTTGCAGCAGCTGCCGATGACCTCGCTGCCTGAAGAATGTTTGGCGCAAGTTACATGGAATAAATATTGCCGATGAGCAGTTTATGATCGGTATAAATAAAATTGAAACTTACTGCGAAAGCTCGCACCAAGATGGCAGCGGCGGCCGATGGAGTGGCACTGGTCGTTGCAGGCGTCGACCTTGGCTTCAGAGTGACCTTAGGTGTCCTCTGGGGAGTGAAGGCGACCAGTGTAGGAGCATTGTTGCCGATAATGGACACCAGGCTCATCACTCGGACGCGGAAGGGCTTGCCACTCTTGCTCACTCGGGGGATTGGATCGTGGACCTGTAGTAAGAGAAAGTCAGATATCGATGGTAGAAGTAAATAGTAAGATACATTGGGATAAAGAAAACTTACTGCATCATCGGGGATGATGTGATTGGCGTCGATCAAGTGCCGATAATAATGTGATGACTTGGCAAAAATTTGGCCTCTCCATTCTTGCCACCAAGATTTGTATAATTCTGTCATGAATGATGTTGGTGCCCAGGAGGATAGGTCGATGTCTGATGTGTCAGCATCGGGAGGAAGATTAACGACCTTGTTCCAGTCCATGGCGCTGGAGATGATTTGACTTGGTTTTACTACCTTAGAGTAGCAGAGCTTGATCGGTAATTGGCCGAATGTAAGTTGTCTTGCTGCTACCGATGGGTAGTAAAACTCAAAGGATGGAGGAGCGTTCTTCCCAGTTCCGAAGATGTTAACTGGAATGGCTCGGGGAACGATGCTGGCCTTCATGATTACTTCGTTCGGAGGCACGTTCCAATCGGTAAGATTGAACAATAGAGGAAATTGGTTATTCTCGTCAACATAGGGCCACCAAAGCCGTTCTGCGATGGGGATTCCACGGTAAAATTTTTGGAAGAACCTGCCAAATTGATCTTCATTGGCATCGGTTCCTGGTAGCACTATGATGGCTTCCCCAAAATTGAGTGGGGGACGAGTTGCCGATTCATCATCCTCATATTCATAATCTTCCGATATATCCCTTGGGAATTGCTGGTTGAACAGATCAAATTGAAGGACCTTGTACATGTGTGCGTTCAACCACATATTCACGAACCACCAGGGACCTCCAAGGTTGCTGATGGACTCACCTAGCAACAACCTCTTGGATACTTGGTGCAGGAGATGGTATACCGATCCAAGAAGATATCGGCCGAGAGGAAGTCTTGTTCCATCGGCAAGAAGTTCTGCTGTGGGGAGATGCATGGTGGTAGGTCCAACTGCTCTGCCACAGAAGATAAATTTTTCTAGCCACATGTTCAAGAAGGTGGCGTGCTCCCTTTGACCTACCGATCCAGTCTTCTGGTATTCATGGATGTAACCAGTCCAGCCGCTGATGTTGCGTGTATTCACTTTGTACTCGGCCTTCCTGTTGAACAGGGCAGGGGTATCGGCAGAGGAGACATCTAGGCCAGTAAGCATATGCACATCGGCAAGGGTGGGGGTGGCAGGTCCATGTCTGAATAAGAAAGCATTCATTGTATCGAACCAGAAGTAAGAGGCTGCCATCATCATGTTCTCATTCTTCTTCATATCGGCAATGGAGAGCCTCATGTACTGATCTAGGTTACGCTCTGACCAGTAAACTTGTTGTGTTCTAATTATTCTGAGGTACCAGTTCTTCCATCCCTTGGTAGGTCTAGGCCATGAACGAAAGGCGTCTTTCCATAACCCTAAGCTAAAGCACTCGGATCTGAAAGGGATGCGTTTGGCCTCGGCATTGATTAGATTGGTGGGGTCAGGATTTCCCATTGGGCCCAGGCAGTTGAAATTGGATTGTTCAATAGGGATTACTACCTTGTTATACAGTTCCTAGGTTTCAGAAAAAATCAAAGGAAGAAAGGGGAAAAGAATTACGAGATTGATGCGGGAGAAAAATTTGCAGGAAATAAAGTCAGGAAAGAGCAGATTTACCTTGGGGACGTCGAAGTTGATCGCCATTGGTGCTGTTCGAGTTCTGCTGGAAGAGGATGCCGCCGCTTGAGTTCACGGACTGTTCTTCGGAGTCGCCGCTGGGGTCGCCGCCGAGGTTGAAGACGAGGGCAGGTGAAAGTGAAAGTAGGCTCAAGGTAAAGAACAGATTGGATGAGGAGAAATTTTTATAAGCCTGGTCGGGGGTATTTTGGAATTTTCTTCGCACTGAGCAGAAATGTGGAAGGGTATGCAATAGGTATGCACAACAATCGAGGAGATATGATTGGGTTTATAACTGTTCACGCTGCAGTCGCGGAATTTTGTTAATAAATTGCGGTTTTGCGCGCGATATTCGAGGAAGTCGTGCAGTTATCTTGGAGGGAACAGTTATAGTAGAGAAAATTTCGGCGCGTAAAATATTCTACACTCCGAAATTGGGGGGCATGTGTTGACACCGTTTTTTGGCACGTGTCAAATGAGCTAAGACTTGCATTGATCGGTAGCTATTTTCTATCGGCATCGGAAAGTCATCGGTCAAATTTACCGATGAGAATGAATGCTGCGAGAATGATAAGTTTGTTGCCGATGGGAGCTGGATGATTCTTGCCGATAAGGGTTAATTGGTGAAGTCAAGTCACTAGAACTGCAAAGTTGCCGATGCCGATTGCCGATGAGGAGATGTTGCCGATGCCGATTGCCGATGAGGAGATGATGCCAATGGGCATGGAGTGCCGATGGGTACAGGGTGATGTGGCGGTTGACGTCAGCAGAAGATTGCCAGTGGCGAAAGAAGGAAGTCGCGGATTGGAGGAATCTGCCGATGGAAAGTGTTCATCGAAGGAAGGACATAAGGAAACTGGTGATTTTATACCAGTATTGTTATAGTAGTTTGAGTCCAACTCTTGCACGAGTCGTTTATTTCCTTAACAATAGGGTTATCTATTTAGGAAAATAATATTGTTATTTGGGTCCGACTCCTGCACGAGTCAGTTATTTCCATTAAATAGGAGTTTGTTTTATTTAGAAAAGGTACGAGTTGTGTCTGTTTACAACTCCTATTGCTGGAGTATAAATATGTACCTTGGGGTCGTGAGACAAAAGATATCAATCTATCAAACAAATCAATTACTCTTATTACTTTTATTGCAATTTACCCTTTATTTGCATTAGTCTTAGTTTATCTACGAGTTCTTCAAGCTTCGACGGGCTGCATCACCTTGATCTTCGTCAAACCCTTATAAGTTTCGCGTGGGAGTAATCTGAGCCTTGACATCCGGGCGCATCGCTGTTGTCTCATTCAGCTCTGCTCTAGTTATCGTGATCAAGCTTGAGTCTTGACATCTGGGCGTATCACCGTTGTCTTGATTGGATCTTGTTCTAGTTATCGTCCTTATCGATTAACTGGTCAAATCGACTGGCACACCTTAGATATCGAATTTCGGGTAATAGCCCGAGGTGTTCGCAGATCCTGACGCTTTTTGTGTCAACACTAATAATATTAAATGTTGGAGTACTCCTCAAGACTAACTATAGTCTTCTTATTTAATTTCTTCTTCGTACAAATTTATCTTGCTATAGTTTTCTTTAGGTGGTTTCTTTTTCTTACGACACTGATACATAATTGGTTTCTATTTTTACAAACGTCCCTATTTTTTAGTAGAGAGGTGTCACTCTATCTAAAAGTCTCTAAATGGTTTCCCAAACAACTTCTCTACAAAACTGTTTTAGAGACGGCTGGTATTTTTAGTTGTCTATCAAAATGCCCTTCAGAGGCAGCTAGTTCTAAACCCGCATCTAGAAATTGATTTGTAGAGAAAGCTACATATAGAGCTGCCTTAAAAATAGGTGCATCACACTAAATTTCATAGTTTTTTTAACAAAGTCAGATGAGGTCAAATTTATATATCTCGAAGAAATAACAACTTTGTAGTTGACTATTTTTTGAATTTGAAATCATTTATATCCGTAAATTTTGTTTAAATTAATTTCTCATATTTTTTGTGAAAAATTTTAGATTTCTTAAACGTTATTGATTGAGAAATGACAAACTAATTCTATAGCTCTCGAAAACATCTATAGCATTGCATTTAATATCTTTGGTTTTTTTTTTCATATTTTGCAATTCAAAATTTTCAAATGATGTCGAATGGAGAAACGACAAAACCAAAGTTGTAGAACTCGATGATATCTATAACTTTTCTATTGAAAACTTTTTACATTTAAATTTGTAAAATATTCATTTTAAAATCCAACAAAATGAAATATAAAAGGAATTGGCATGTAGTCATAAGTGACTTTACGGTGGGGCAGTTAGTGGAGGTACGCACAAGGTCGCGAGTTTGAAACCCTGTGATTGGACGGACGTGAGCTGTGGACAAAAAATCATGTGACTTGGAACTTGCGATGATGAGAAGTGCCTTCTAGGTGAAAGGATCCAGAAGGCCTATTAAAAATCCTTCAAAGATATAACACTATGTACGGGTGATTAGTACAAAAGATAGCCCTAATAGTAATTAGTTGCCAACTGTAGCACTTCAAAGCAAGCACCATAAAAAATTCTAGTAGCATGGATTATCACTACTACTAGAGAGCACAAGCTACACCAGGAAAACTACTCAACTAGCCAAGCTACACAAGTAAAACAATTACACAAACAATACTACTCAACTAGAAGGGCTACTCTAGCAACTACATAAACACAAGAAAAACAATGTAAATACAAGGTAGAGAGGGCAAATCGTATGAGGCAAGTGCCATAAGATTTATCCCTGAGCTTTGGATGTTTGCTAGCAACCTACATTTTTTGAACCAACTCCTTAGATTCTCGGTCCTCTGCAAGAAAAGCATGCCCCAAGCTTGACCTTCAACATACTTGCCTATGATCGAATGGCTCAACAAGGCACTATAGCTGGTCTCTTGGTTCTACTAGAGTTGCCCCTCATTATCTCCCGTGGGGTGATCAAAAGACCTCTCATGATCACATCATTGGAGCCACCAAACAATCACTAAATGGTGCTCAACATTTCGTATTAGCTCCAAGCCATCTAGGTAGTAGACATCACCAAGAGTAACAAGCATAACACATGCATCCACACACTTCTATAGTTCTATAAGAGAACGCACTAGATCTCTCCAAAATCTCACCCAAATTCAAGCAATCTCTATCTGAGCAAAGTGTCACGACCAAGTCATGCACTTTGAATAACATGTGCCTTATGAACGTTTCATGCACTTATAAATTCCTATTTTTAAAAACATGCATATCAATGTTTGCACTTTATGGTGGGCTTTGTCAACATTTAATCCCACATTACTTGTGTATATAGTTTGTCATGGTGCATAACTCTTCTTTTATTCCAATAGATCACATCCTTGATCCAAATGGTGAATTTCCAAACTCCAAAGCCACCTAATCCCACCTATCAGCCCTCTCTCCTTTGCCCAATCCATTCTCTTTCACTATACAAAACAAAGAAGAAAAGGATAGTAGAGAAGAGCAAGGAAGAGATTTCGCCCAAGCAAGAAGACGTCACTAACAACCTATTGTACCACAACCACCACATCAACCTTATGAGAGTTTGAGGAGAAATCCATCCCAAGCATCATCTTCATCCTCAAGCAATGGAGGTGACCCTAAGTCAATCTCTTCCATAAGTATTCTTAGCCCAATCTGCTATGACTAGAGGTTCCCCACGAGATGGTTAGACTCCCCATCTTCTTTCCCATCTCCCTTGGAAATTCCCTTAAGCTCCATGACCACCACCACCATGCTGAGCTTGAGCAACCAAAAAACCCATGCATGACACTATAAACACTTCCATCAAATTCCCCATGTTCCTAGTGTCACGAGGTCATAACTGTGGCACACATTGTTGTTCATCGAGTGTCACTAAAAGTGTCGGTCTCCGGTGAATCGGGTGGCTCTAGAACACATAAGAACACCGATCAGACATAGGGGTTTGGTTTTTTGGATTGGTACCATTGCAATTTTTGAAGTTTGGAAAAATACCATTACTATTCACGTATTCTGAAAGACACCATTACAATTTTTGCTCCCTTTGAAAAATGCCACGCTATACGTCTTTGGGGGCATTGGGCCCAGCTACAGCATACGGGGAGTTCAAGTATTTTCATATGGACGATATTGCCCTCGACTACTTCCCTTACTCTACTCACTGGCGTGTGGGCTCCACTTGTCATCCCCTTCTTCTACTCTTGCCAGCCATGGCTGACATCCTTCCTTCTCCATATTCCTCCTCATATTATCCCCAAGAATAACGAGGTGAGGGAGGCCACCGCCGTGGTGAGTCAATACCGACGTGTCGTGCCAGCTGCTCGTGTTGGAGGAATGAGCGCGCAGCAGGGAGATCACCGTAGCTGCCCATGGTGGTGGTCTGGTGCCGTGTGGCCGCTGTCGCGACACACCTGAGATGGTGGCCTCGGTGAGGAGGATGCAGGAGAGCATCATGCGTGCAACGGCGGGGTAAGATGTGGCTGGTGCGCGAAGATCAGAAGCTTGGTGTATGTCAGCCATGGCGGCGACAAGATCTAGACGAGAATGGGTGGAGGTGTTGTGATCGTGGATTAGTGCCAAGGAGGGGTTGGGCAAACGCGTCATGCTCTTGTGGTTCCACATAGGCCAACGGGATCGGCAGAGACGGTGGAGCGAGGGAGTTTGACGAGCTCAAGCTGACGAGCTGTCTCGACTATGGTGGTGGCGGCGGCAGGTCTGGGCTTGGGACAGAAGATGTGGGGATGGGTGGTGGAGCAGTAGTGTGCATACGCCTGAGACGGCTGCCGAGCAACAACAGAGCTCTGACCTCCCTTTGGTAAGAGGAGAGGAAGGGGATGACAGGTGTGCCCCGCCCATAGGTCAGTGACTAGGGTGAGTGAAGTAGGTGAGGGAAATATCGTCCATATGAAAATAGTTGAATTCCCGGTATGCTGCAGCCGGGCCCAAGGCTCCCGAAGACATATAGTGTGGCATTTTTCAAAGGGAGCAAGAATTGTAATGGTGTCTTTCAGAATACATGAATAGTAATGGTATTTTTTCAAACTTAAAAAATTGCAATGGCACCGATCCAAAAAATCTGTTTAGGCTATCAGGACCCTATGTTCGACAACAAATAATATTTGTATTCAAGAGCACCTAACTCGGGGGATTATAACAAGAGTTTAAGAGTTTTGGAATGGGATCACTAGGTGATAATACAATGCTCATCAGCAGTGAGGTCCCTTCCTTGTCTAAGAGAAGACAACATTATAGAGGAGCTCTCGATACCCCTCTTGGGGTGGCTTTACTCTCGATGTAGAGCTCATAGTTGTTCAGAATAATCTATTAGACTAGGGATCGCCTCAAATGCAATCTCTCTTTTGTTGTATATTTTGTCCTCCACCTCTCTAGTATCCAATCTCCCCTTCTATATCGAGATAGGCTAGGTACATGGTAGTTTGGGGGGTTTTGACTATGGTCTACATGCGCTGGAGTCCCGAAGGGTGCTGCTATGACGTGGATAGACCTTGGTGTTGTCATGGAGTCCAAGAATCCTTGGGTGATGTCTTCCTGCTATGCTTCTAATGCTCAGACCATCTGATCATGTCAGTTTGGACAAGCCTCCACCATGTGCACATTTTTTAGGCTTCTTGGTGGCAAAGGCATCCATATCGTGAGGCTAACAAGAGGGCCCTCAAGCCCTCAAGCCCTTGAAGCCCTGGGAGGGTGTTTTCTCTCCTTGTGTTATGCTCCATGCATGACTTTGTCAAAGAAGTGGATGATAGAGCCATGCTCATTGGGCAGTAGTTAGGAGCCACCTGAGTTTGGTGGTTTGAGGTGTTGTCCTCTAGCCCATCCTTTAGGTTAGATAGGAGGCATGGCCAAGGGTCAGGATTTGATTGCCTATGATCGGGAACCTGAGGCTCATACAAGCACTCCAGCCTTGAGTAGGGGCAAAGGTGTGCTCAGGTTTCACCCAATCCTCTGGCTAAAAGGTGCGTGTGAGCGCACGTGAGGGTTGTGAAGTCCTTTGATTAGGAACCTCTTACCCCCACGACTTGACATATCTCTATATTATGATCTTGTCACCACGAATCCACATCAATAAACCTTATTTAAATCAGTATCCGAACGCGCTTGAAATCACTACTAACGTCCTCAGAGTGTCCTGATGACAATCCAAAAGGTCAGGTCAGATAATCATATAAATGCACAAGGCAACATTGTTTTTGCGTGTTTTATCGGGCCATCCTTCCTCACACAATGGACACCCCTGTTGACATTTCTTAACGTCATCACTAGACTAAGACATCCCTAGCAACAACTCAGAAATCTAGGGTCAGATCTACTAGCATCACTTAAGCTAGGTTGTCATCCCTAATATGACACTAGAGACATGGTAGTACTTATACTCATGACACTTACTACACACATATATATATATAAAGGTTATCCGCAACCACATAGATAAAATGCACCCCTTGTAGCATTTCACCCTGGAAAGTTCCAGGTATCATTATTTATACTTTACCACTGGGAAGGATCTAGGATGTAGGATAATGAGAAGCTAATATATGCACACACATGATACTAGTCCTGCTAGATTATCAGTCAAACAGGGAATCAATCTAATATTATGATAAATATAGAATAATGATAAAGATAGATAAAGATGTATCTAGGATTATCTCAAGAGACTTTCCACATATAGCACTAGCATTGACAAGAATAGAAGATTAAAGACTACTCCTATATCATTCTGATTATAATTTATATCCTACCCTAATTAATGCAATACATCTAGCAATCCTAGATAGAGTATATTAATGTGTATAATAAAGCAACCATCACTAAGCCTTGCTGAGAACATAGCTCACCCGTAACCCAAGACTTAACAGTCATTCACAATCTTATATTTGGGGAGTGGACTATAGAGGACTCAACGGGAATGTCACACCCGCGATCTACCACATGGTCCGAAACATAGGGGACATTCGCAGATAAACAATGTCTAAGCACCACACTTACACTATGATTATCACCCACTCATTGATCTAATGAAGGAGCGCTATACGAACATGAGTAATGACATGAACATAGTCTATTTATGCTAGATATATAATCAAAGTAGATGATAGACATTATAAGTAAGAATGTATAAACAACTAAAGATGTAGTCATATCTAGAGCAGTAAGATTCAACTAGAACAAGAACAAGAACAAGAACTAGAATAAGAACTAGAAGATGAACAATGATGAACTAGATGGAATAATATTGTGTTACAAGAGAGGATTACAAGGGTTTACCAAGTCTCCTCATGACTAATCCGGAATCCAAGCTATGCTTGCTGCCTCTAATTATATTCTAATCTAGCTATGCCATATATAGTGGAGCTCTGAGGTTATCCTTTCAATGGACACATTTTGACATAACTGGTATTGATCTAGATTGATATGAATGAGATTGATTATTCCTCTCGGGGTCTACCCTCTATCTATAGTCTGGTGGGATGAATCGTAGACCTTGGATCAAACCAAACTTGAACAATGGCTTAGATTGGATCTTAATGTTGGTTAGGAGGTGTCATAACGAGAGGGTACACATCGGCCATGGAGGCAGGCCGGTCGGCCTAGGGGTGGCGCCGGCTGGCCCCACCTAGTTGCCTCTCGGCTCCCGCAGCCTTCTGGTGTCTTCTTGCACCTTTCTAGAGTCTTCCCATGTCAGTTTCCTTGCCAATTACGTTTTATCCCGGTCGGTGGTAGTTGTACCTTGATTCCAAATGTTGTTTTCCCTATTTAACCCTTGGAAAAATCACAATTCAGTAAAACTATAGAATATTGTTAGTTTAAACCCTATTTAATGTCGGTGATAGTTTTTATACCCTTTTCTGTAGTTTAATTGATCTTTAAATATAGTAGTTAATTACCGTCAACAAATTCCCCCAGCTTACCCTTTTCTAGTCCCTTAGCAAAAAGGTACACATGCTTTCAAACAAAAATTCCCCTCTGTTGCTTCACAATTACAACCACGTGCACATGGTGTACTAACAACGGCTAATGGTGCTCGAGTAGTTGGTGGGTCACCCTTTTTAGTCGCAGCCAACTTTGTCTGAAATCCTTCTGTAGTTAGTGTTGGCTCTTCATCAGCATATTTCCACTTATAACTCAATCCATTCATTGCTTCGTTCAGAATGGTTTCAAATCTACACCCTGTGTAGGTCATGTCATAATCATCTACCTGTAAGTATTGTCAGAAAATAGGGTTAATTATGAGAGCCAAGATTGACAACATACAACAACAAATCTAGGTATAAGCTATGAGTTTGACTTAGACTTACCACATCATTTTGGTTGCTCTAAGCCATTCGTGCAGACAAGCCCCGAAGATCATGACACATGGTGAGCTTTATAGCTTGAAGCTTCACCAAGGATACAGTAGGAAGGGTGATCCAATTTCCTGCGAGCATAGTTGCACATGTCATGAAAACATATTTAATAGCAAGAGCCCATTGGGGTGCCTTTATTCCCACCTCTGAGATTTATACAACATTGTAACCGCAACCACGACCACGACCACAACCATGACCCATCCTAACAGAAATATAAATATAAATACGATATTGGAGTTGTGGACCATTATCTACATTATAAATTTGAACATCCACATTGTCAACCCTGAAATAGGCGAATGTTCCTTTGAGCCAAACAATTAGATCAATTATCTACAATACATATAAGACATGTTATACTCGGCTTGTTATACACGTATCAAACATATATTAATTAACTTACTATGCTTGGATGATTCACCGATACTCTCGACAACACGGGATCGAAACCCATCCAACTAGAATAACCATTGAAACCAATGACTTCTGGCGATGGGAGGAATCGACCTCCAACCATCTCCTCTCACTATACATGATGAAATGTATATATTCTTAGATGATATGCCTATCATATATTAAATTGCCTAATTAAATGACATGTATAAAATGGCATATATTCTAAAATGATATTTCATAGCATATATTAAATGACACATTCTAAAATGATATTTCATAGCTTATATTAAATGACATATATTCTAAAGTGATATTTCATAGCATATATTAAATTGTCTATATTATAAAATGATATTGCATAGAATATATTAAATTGCCTAATCAAAGTGGCAGACGATGAGGCAGTGGTGCGGAGGGCGGTGGCCGACGACGAGGCAGTGGTGCAGGCTGGTGGCGGAGGGCGGTGGCCAACGACAAGGCAGTGGCGCGGAGGTGCGGTGGCCGACGATGAGGCAGTGGCGCGGGTTGGCAGGCGGTGGCACGGAAGGGCGGTGGCTGACGACGAGGTAGTGGCGTGGGTTGGCGGTGCGGAGGGCGATGGCGCGGCTAGCTGTGGCACGGATGACGGTGGCGTTGAGGGGCGGCAGCGTGGAAGAAGAAGAACCGCGAGTCCCGGTTATGTGCGCCCAATTATACACTGACTAGGGGCTTTAGTCCGGGTTGGCCTTAAGAATCAGGACTAAACTACCTTTACTCCCAATTCGTATCACCAGCCATGACTAAAGGTCCGACCTTTAGTCCCGGTCTTGAATACCAACCAGGACTAAAGGCTCACTTTTAGTCCCAGTTGATATTAAAGATGGGGAGTAAAAAAAATTTTGGCGCGCTCTGGAAATATTGCTTCCCAGCTGTTTCATTTTCGCCTATTTTTTCATTGAGTATACATTGCTTATTTGAGGCGCTAAACAAATCAAAAAAAAAAAGTTGGCAACCACAAAGTTTCATAACTTTTCGAGACCTATACTTTTTGTTTAGAAAGTTTATCCATCTGGGGCTGTTTATAATATTTGAATTTCAAAATTTTAAAATTCAAATGTAGTTTTGTATGACAAAATGATTTCAAATAAAAAAGTTGCCAACTATAATGTTTCATAACTTTTGAGATCTACAAAGTTTATTTTGATTGTTTTTCTACAAAGTTTTGAGATCTACATCGAAGCATTGGACACCCGAGAAGGCTAGCACTATGAGGTACTTCACTCAATAATAATGTCAGTATATCTCTATTGGTTAATTTTTATGTGAGCCTTACTGATTTCATATGTACCTTGCTTTGGTATTTTTTAGGATGACAATGATAACAATGAGGTTGATATCAGTAACAATTGATGCCATGGATGAGAATTGATCACTTGATATCTAAGTAGAGTTCAGAGCTATGTAGGTGATAGGACTATGTTCGTTAGCTATGACTATGAGATATTATTGTCTTTTAGTGTAATGGTTGAACACTTTTTAATTTGTTTGGAATGCAATTGTTGACGGCTGGCCTCTAAGGAAATGATCCTTGAGTAAAATGGAATTGGTTATTTTATGGTTCATTGATTGTATGTTTGATTGTATGATTAGTACGGACCCTGAGGTTGGTTAATGAATAATTATGTTGTTAATTTCTTATATTGATAGTGTCTGATAGTTGGACGCTATAGTCTGATTAATGGTCGCTATAAGTATCTAATTGGTGTTGAATGGTCGGTCGGTATATCTTTAACATACTGTCGAACGGTCGGTCGCTATAAGTAAGGTCGGACGCTATAAGTTTTAGCGACGCCACTTATAGCGACCGACCAAGTCGGACGCTATATGTATATAGCGACCTACCGTAGGTCGCTATACTGAGTTATAGCGACCTACCGTAGGACAGTGTAGATATGTTGTGGTATAGTGATCATCTTCAAACTTTGGTTCCTATTAACACCTCGGACTAAAGGTCATCCTTTAGTCCCGATTGTGACCATAAACCGGGACTAAATCTTTAGTCTCGATCGGTATTCAGAAGGGGGACTAAAGACTGATCTTTAGTCCCGGTTGGTAACACCAACCGGTACTTAAGGTTCCTCCCGCAATAGCCTGCCACCAGAGACGTTGGGCAGGGGACCTTTCACCAACCGGGACTAAAGACCTTTTTTTGTCCCAAACGCTAATTTCATCGAGACTATTGCCAGTTTTGCAGATCGGCCAAAGGTCTGTTCTGTAGTAGCGATGAGGTCGTGGGTTCGAATTCCTCTGGCCAAGTAGCACGAGATTTTATATGAAAAATGTGTGACTTTGCGACTTACTGGTGGGCCTCTCCTACAATTAAATTCTTTTTTTTTGTATTTTAAAAATCCGATTTATATTTTTCTAGATAATAATTTCTACTCACGGTTCAATTATCAAAACCAACATTAGAAATCGATTTTCACTGAGGGTTCTCAAGTGACCGCCTATATTGTGGGTCCATTTTCATTGGCTCCAGCGCCGGAAGTTTTAAAAAACGCTAGTAGAAATAGGTTTCCAATCGCTTGTATAGTACCTCTGTATACTAGTGTCTTTTCTCTGTAAAGATAAATATATTGGCATCTGTGGTAATGGGATATTGAGAATATGAGTGCATGGAATTTGGAATTTTGACTTTTATTTGATGCTCATGAACAATAACGACTGAAAACATAGTGCGCTTTATTATTTTGGATCCACCGTGACCTAAAAATGAAAACGAGGCTAGCTGGTTAAGTAGCTCAAGTATACAAACCCCGTGTCCATCCGTGGTGCAGTCTGGGACGTGAGCAAGACGAGGGTGTCCTCACCGCCTCACCGGTAGATTCCCGTGGCCGCCGACGAGGCTCGCCGGGACGTGAGAAGTAGCATGGCGAGCAGGGTAACATCCTGTACCTGATTTATTTTCTGATCTCTTCTGATGTAGATATTGCTTAATTATATGCCTTTCTTCACATAATTTTCATATAATCTTCTATAGACGTTACAAATTATAAGTTTTAGGTCGGCTCGATCATCGCACGCAATTCATAAGCTGTAGGATTGTAGCAGCTGCTCATCAGTATGTAGAACAAGGCAAGGGACGTGCTTTGCCTTGCTGGCTGGCACGCATGCATATTTAACTTGAGAACTGAGACACATTTTAACTGATGGATAACAACTTCAATTTATTTGCCAAATTGACGTAAAAGTAAAAACATAAATTGAAGACGACAACGATGATATAGAAATATATAGTTAGACACACATATATAATGCAATTTAAAGAGTGCAGATATATAGACTACTCAACAACAGCGTGGAGCACAGCAAGGGCGCGGCAGGACATACAGCGGCACACCGGTGGGCCACATGATGCATGCATTATGTATGTATCTCCGACGACGACGATGGCTAATGGCAGGCGACGGAGGCGACACTGAGCTGGTAGGAGAAGGAGTTGGAGTACTGGAAGGAGACGGTCTCGCTGGGCTCCAGCGTGCCACCGCCCTTGACGACGCAGTCGTTGAAGCTGACGCGCTGGAACTTGGCCGGGTCGACGAGCTCCGTGGAAGCGAAGTCGCCGCAGGAGACGTGCACGTCGTACACGGTGCACCCTCCGCTGCAGACGTTCATGATCTGCACGGTGTAGGCCGGGATGCCGCTCGGCAGAGGGTTGGCGCTGCTCTGGTACACCACCACGTCCTCCCCAGAGCAGTCGTCCGGCCCCATTCGCGCCGTCGTCGAGACGTCGCCATCTCCGGCCAGGGACGACGACGACGATGACACCTCGGCGTCTCCTCCAGCTAATAATCAATATAATGGATATATATGGACGATCCATCAACGAATTGATACAAAATAAAGCATGCATATGCAATGTAATAGGGTATATATTCGATCGTACTGGTGCTGTTGAGCAGCTTGCGCGCCGCCTTCTTGTGCGTGGACCAAGAACAAGATGGATGGTGTCCGGAAGCAGCAGCTGGCCATGCATGGATCGGAGGCATCAGGTTTACAATTCGTCAAGAATGCAATGCAAAGCGTGCATGAATAAGAAATGTACCTTGAGCACTTATTAGGATCAGCAGCGAGCAGATGACCAGTGCAATCACCAGAGGTGCGCGTTTCTTAAAGCACCATTGTCCCATGGCCCTGTCGATCGATCGATCACCTCGAGGTATCGAAGTATCGGTTTCACGTCTGCTTTCTGCTGGCTTAATTCAGATCGACTTTCCGTTTTGAACATGCATGGTAAGACAATCTCCTCCGTCTCAGCCACTATAAATAGGAAGCTAATAATACTACCATGGTAGTAGTAGTATAAAAGAGCAACTAGCTACTTTTAATAAGCTGTTTGCAGCTTTGCATTGGTTCGTGTGCACCGCCTAGCTAAGCTAGACAGAACATACAACTGCAGCACACACGCAACTAACATCGTATATATCATGTATAGGTCAAATGAATTCCATATCTCAACCAGTATTTGTAGTAGTACTAGGGGATTAGCCGACTAGCTAGGAGTAGTGTGTACAATACTCGCTCCCTTAGTCTCTAAATAGTTATATTGTTCTCATTTTCTGATAAATTAATTAATTATAACCAATTTTTATGAAAACAATATTTATTGATATCATTAAATAGAATGATAAAATAAAAATAAATTTATGTAGAGATAAAATGATATATGTAATCTAAGTAAATCTAGTTAAACTTATATGATATAGCTAAAGTCTATACTACTATTTATTTAGAACTGGGTGAGTAGTACCTAGCGCAACGATTGACTGCATCGCCTCGGTCCCGTGGCCAATTCAATGTCTGAACTGCCATCTGCACCGGCCATGCATCTCATTCAGTAGTTAGGTACGTCCTGTAGCATGCGTGTGCACAATACATATACGGATCGATACAGCGACGTGTCGATCAAGATTCTAGAAAGGCGAGCAATAAACATGTACAGTACTACTCCGACAAAAGCTCCAGTCCAAGTGTGCATTAGATCAATGTCACACCCAATTTTAGATCAATGTCACACCCAATTTTAAGAATAAAATTGAATGTGAATAACTCATGTGTACCCAGAGATCACTCACACACATAAGCCGACAAATCTTTAAATAGTACCATCACTGAGTGCTTATTACGTAACGAATAATATTCTTAAGCATAACAGCGAAAAATAAAGATAACTCTCGCGACGAAGCTCCACTTCACAGGGAACGCCGACTGGTTGACCACTAGCCTAGTACTCCTCACGGTAGTCTTCATAGCCATCTAATGAGGTTGAGAAGGCAAGGGTGAACACTTAAAGTACTCAACAAGAGTAACATATGGTTATGAAGCTCAAAGGCTGACACTGTCTGAACTGCGGTTGCTTTTAGCTTGGTCAAGTTTTACCAACACTCAGCTTTAGTTATGCATAACCCAATTGATGACCACATGATAAGATTAATAAACAACATTAATAATTAAACAACATGATCATCTACACTGTAAGTTTTCCAGGCCGCTCGTGACCGTGAGCACGGCTATCATGATAGATTTACACTTTGCAGAGGTTACGTATTTTACCCACAACCCATGTTGCCCATACGCCCGGGATAGCTAATCCCATAACACTGCCAAGGTGAGCGGACAGGGAACACTATGAAGTCTTTCAAAAGCCCTTTCTAACATGTAGCGGACCCTACGGACCCAATGCAAAGGGGAATATGGGACACCCCGATGGTACCACCCGCAGCGGTCCCCACCAAGCTATACCCCATAACCAGCTCGGCAAAGGTGTCTTTCACGAACCACAAGCATGCTAGTCCAAACTTCATACTTAACTAAAGCCAGAGTCATTATAGCATTCATGGTTGCATTTGAATCCCAGCTTTTGCCCTACAGTGGGGTCCTATTCCATGTTGCTACAAAAGCCAATTTTATCTCATTGTTGCATATATCATTAATCAATATTCAATCCAATATTCATCATGTAAGGCATAGCAAAGCTACCCATATGCATAGAAACCCATGGTGACAAGGTAAAAGGATAACAAAGCTATGGTAGATCTAAATAGGAATCAAATTCAGACACATGCAATATGACTAGATTGATTTATGGTGAATAGGTAACAAGGATGATCCCATGTTAAACTTGCCTTGATCACAAAGCTCCTGGTGATCCTGACCTGCTGCAAAGAACTCTTGCTCACCGAAGATCTCATCCGCTGTACTCGATCAACATCACCACGCAATCATCCGAACAATCATACACGAAGCAATAAAGATATGATCAGAACATTACATCATAAACAATAAAGAGGTTTTGAAAAGGTTATAAAACAGATCTATATTATACTACGATCAAAAAGACGCGAAAACCACGCTAATCGGATCTAAAACGATTAAACTATAGATTAAACAAGATTTTGAAAAGGGCAAGATTAAAGCATTAAAAGAATTAATTTACTTTTATTTTCAAAAGTTATTAACATAGATGAAATCTATACTACTGGATAGAGCATAAAATTACGGATCTAACGCAACTTGAACGGATCGATTTGAATTTAAAACGAGCAAATTATAAGCATTTAAAGATCAATGGCAAATCTGTAAATAGGGATTTTTATTTAAAATCGAATTAAAACAGATCTGAAAAGGGAATACGTCTTCCAGAGAGGAAAGCGTAGTGCTGAAAGGCGCTTTAGGACTGCGGGTTGAGGGCCAAAAAGAGCAGGGACTCTTTAGCAAAACTGCCAGGCCAAAGGGGTATGGATGCTGATCTAATCTGGACGGCCCAGATTAGAAAGAGGGAGGGAGAGGGCGGTGCTCCACTGGGGAGAGGCGGAGGACGGCGGTGTCATGGCCGGCCCGAGGCGGTGCTCGGCGGCGAAAGTCGATCGGGCGCTACGATGCTCGGTTTCCAAATCCGAGAGCACCGGGAGAGAGAGGAGAGGGAGGCGAGCTCACCCAGGGCACTGGCCGGGCTCAGGGTTAGCCGTGGGTGGCCGGCGACGAGAGACAGCGGCGGCGAGACCCCTGTGCACGGCGACACGATGAACCAGAGCACAAAAGAGAGAGAAAAGGGGAAGGGAAGACGTTCCGCAGTCACGCGAAGACGATGCGCAGCTCGGGGGAACTTACGGTGGCCGGAGTTGCGCAGAACGGCGGCGGAGGAGCTCTACGCGGCGGCGGAGCTCTGCTCGGCGGCGCTGCTGCGATTGCGAGGCGAGGCGAGGATGAGGCAAGGACGAGGGGGGGGGGGCGGCGCTACTTATGGCGGCCCGAGGGAGAGTCCCACGCGGCTACGACGCGCGGACGTCGCCCGTCGGTTGCGGACTCGGCGGCGCGCGGCGTGTCCGGCTCGGACTCAAGGAAGGAGAAAGGGAGGAGGCTGACGGGCGGGCCCGTGCTGTCAGCGAGAGGGAGGAGGGAGGGGGAGAGCAGGCCGGCAGCGGCCTTGCGGGCGAGCTGGGCCGCGGGTGCGGGGGCCGGCCCAAGCGGGAGAGAAAGGGAGAGGGCACTGCGGGCTGGGCCGGCAGGGCAAAAGAGGGTGGGGGAAAAGGTTTTCTGTTTTCTTTTTCTTTTCTTTTTGCAAATGATTTTCTAAACTGAAATTCAAAAGGGTTTTGAAATCCTTTTCAAGTTTTATAAATTCAACCAACACAAGAAAATGCAGAGACATGCAATGCTCAAATAAGTTAAACCCTAGCATGTGATATTAGTTTTAGTTTTATTTATTTAATTCTATGATCACAAAATTATTTGCAATAAATCAAATTTAAACAAATTCAAATCTGATTTCTATTTTCAAATTTTAGGGTGTTACAATCAAGTATTATGATGGCGTGTAAGAAGGCTGAATGCTAAGGTGGAGGAGAGATGGGAGGAGAGAGAGGAGAGGTGGGTTGTAAGCTTACAGCCAGCTTGAGCACAGGAACCAAAAAACTCTACGAGATAGATACGTGGATCATGTATTAATAAAATAGAGTGCACTATTGTATGCATGGACGGAGCCACCGCCCGGCCACCCTGGCCATCAGGCCGGGCTCGTCACTGACTTTTAAAAGGAAAATTCTTTATATCAATATAGAACTATATGATTTTCTAGGTAAATAAATTTGTATAACAAAAAATGTCCGGGCTTTAAAAAGCTTTTGACTCCGCTAATGATTGTATGGGTGGGCTGAGAAAAGGCTGTAAAGATTCTTACAGCTTACCTGTAGACTGTACTATAATACTTGCTCTTAGTAGATCAAGTCATCACACGCATGCATGCATGAGAATTCAGAAAGATCTGCACGTCGTTTTTAGCAGGTCGAGGCTGATGATCATTCAATACTGCAACCGACCGTCTACTGCCCTAGCAGTGATGCCAACTACACTACCAAGCTACGTACTCCTATATACAGTACGAGTCGAGTAGGTCGATTGAATATATTGATATGAGCTGAGACGCAGTGTGGTGGTGTGTAGGGTTTCACTATCTGCATACATCCATGCATTGTCGTCCCTATCCATGGCATACAATGCTGATCGCGATCGATATATATGCATTCTTGCCCGTCCATCTCCATGCATGATGCATGTATAGACATGGTATTATTACTATATACTATAATGTACTGTGCGTGAGATAGTCGGCAGATTGGTCATGCCCATGCATCAGCAACCGGCGGATACTATAATGTACTGTGCGTGAGGTAGTCCGCAGATTGGTCATGCCCATGCATCAGCAACCGGCGGAAGAGCATTAGAGAAAGTTTAATACTCTCTCCATCCCAAATTATAAGACATTCCAAGAATCTTAAAGAGTCAAAGCATCTTAAGTTTAACCAACAATTATAGAAAAAAAATATAAGATTTATGACATTAAAATAGACATAATATGAAAATATAATTAATAACAAATCTAATGATACTTATTTAGTATCATAAATACTATTATATTATTATATAAGTTTGGTCAAACTTGAACTACTTTAACTCTTCAAGATTTTTAGGATGTCTTATAAGGCCCGTCTCAATAGGGTTTCATCAAAGTTTCATGGACATTAAATGCGCTAATGTGGCACTATATTGATAAAGAGAGAGGATAAAAGTTTCATGGAGTAGAGAGAGTTTTGTGGGGCTGTGCACTGTTTCCAAAATATAGCTACATTAGAAACTATGCTATGAAACCCTCACTGAGGATGGCCTAATTTAGGATGGAGGGAGTACATTAACCCAGCTGCTGGTTGTAAAGGCCTTGCAACCTTCCTACAACTCACTCATATAATAGTTACTTCTTCACAATTAATACATACATCATATGTCTCTCTCACAGTTTCTTTGGTTCTTATGCTCAAGTTGGCTCTAAGCTTACAGTCTACTCTCTCTCCTCTCCTCTCCTCTCCTCTCCTCTCCTTCACCTCATCATTTGGGCAGCTTACAGGCTCTTATAATTACTCTATTCGCTTGATCGTTTTGGTGGCTGATAAGCTGACTGAGGTTGTTTTTGGTTGTTTTGTTATGAGAGAAAAGTATTTTTTCGATGGTTGATAAGTCGGTCGATAACCAAACAAATAGGGTTGCTCTTATACACCGGTCATGATGGGACTAACAAATGCAAGTGGGTCAACATTGGGTCAACCAGTGTCTTACCCTTATAACCCATTAACCAAATTTTGGTTTTGGGTTGATCCGATGCTTAACCCACATGACCCGGTGGGTAACCTGAAACTAATTTGGTTATGGGTTGATCTGATGCTTAACCCACGTGACCTGATGGGTAACCTGAAACACAAGACCTGACTACCTGATTGCTCCTCTATATATGTCGTTTGACCTCCATCTGTTCACCGTGGTGGCCGCCCGAGTGCGTGGCTAAGGCTGAGCTCGACGTCGTCGGATTGGCTGGCGGAGGCTACGGAGGCATCCTTCGGTGGGTACGCCCACTCGCTCTGGAGGAAGAAGCTTGCGGAAGATTGAGTCAAGGAAGGAAGAAGGATACGAACGCAGGTACGAGCAATCAGATCTCCGTTCGTCCGTTCGCGGTGGCCCGACGCTGCCCCGTCCTGCTCGTGGTCGGCAGCCTTAGCGCGACTCCAAGCCATCACAGCAGCTTCCCGACGGCCTCGGCTTCACTAAATGTGGCGGCGCGGCAGTTCAGCGTCCTCTCCCGGCTGGGCGGCCCCTGCGTCGCGGCTGCTGCTGTGGCGAGCACATGCCAGCAGTTGCCACAAGGCCTCGCGCCGTCGCGTGGGGCGCCGGGGGTCGGGGAAGATAAGGATGGCGCGGAAGTGGGTTACCCAAGTGACACACATGGCGACACTATTTGGCACCAGTTTTAGATGGGTCGGCCCAATGGGTTTCTACACTATTCTTGACATTCGGGTAATGGGTCAATGGGTCGACCCATAGAAATCTGTATCGCAAGATGGGACAGAAGTTGGCAGAAGCTCCCAAATCCCCTTCAAAATTCACATAGAATCTTTAAACGTATACATAAAACATTAAATATAAATAAAAATATAACTAATTGTATAGTTTGTCTTTAATTTGCGAGATGAATCTTTCAAACTTAGTTACTTCATGATTAGACAATAATTACTGAATACAAACGAAATGATTGGTGTCAAAATTTTGGATCTAAATAAGGGCTTGCGCAAGTCGCATCATTTGCAGCTTCTGCAGGATATAAAACCGACTGATCGAGATTTGCTAAGCTTTTGGCGAGCTCACGCATGGAAGGAAAACCCTGCTAAGCTAGGGTGCGCCCATGGTTATGTTAGTCGTCAAACCAAGGACATTTGGGTAGCTGTTATTAATTACCGTCTCCCTCTAACTACCGAATAATGAAGAGCTAGATATAGATATATTTATATGTCTTGTTCGTCTCCTATACGTCGAGGACTCAGAAGAACGCAAAAACTAATATGAAATTCTACCTCGCCAAACCAAATCCTGATCTGGATAGCGTACATAACTGGTAGTCTCTGTGTTCCATCTTCGAATCTAACAAGGAGGTGAGTTCATAACGGGATCAAGATTCGTGCCGCCGCTCACGCCTCCTCCCTTCATGTGTCTCTGTTATATATATATATATATATATATATATATATATATATAGTGTTCATGTGCACGATGGACCTGACAAACACAATACCACACAGCTCCCATGGTGTCGTCGTGTCCTAGCCACCGAGCCGATGGCCGCACAGCCGGAGCCGAGTGACAACCGCGTACGTACGTAGCAGGACCACGACGGCGGCGCCGCCGCCAACGTACATCGCCCATGTCATGCACGAAGATCCAGATGCGCCTCATAGGCAACGCATGGGATCGCGCGAAGACCTTCAAGCAGAGGAAGGCGTGGCTTTTGAACAAAGCACAACAGCTCGCGAAGCTCTGCGACGTGGACGTTATGCTGGTCTGTGCAGGCCCGATGGCGGTGCGCCACCAGTCGTGTGGGAGTCCGACCTAGGCTTTGTCATCTACAGGTACTGCAAGGTGCCGGCAGAAAAGCCAGCGAAGCACACGCACGGACACACCTCCGTTGCAACGCACAGACATGTTTGCTAGTTATAATAAAAATAAAAGTGGAACAACAGGCAGCATAGCTGCATTTGCAGTTGCCTAGCTAGTTGCCCTAGGATCTTACAGATATGCATGCCGAGGGAGCAACTTTATTTTGAGAGTAAGCAAAATAAGCTAATAATCAAACAAACTAAGTAATTCTAAAAAAACAAACTTAAGTGTGTTTTCTTTAGAACAAATATAATAATATCAAGCTATAAACTATCTAAATGCTGATGTAAAAGAAAGAAAAGTAAAGAGAAAAAGGATAACATAAGAATAAAAAGAACTTTACAAGAAAGCAAATGTACTATGCATAAATATTTAAGAATTAACTAGCTAAGAGAAGATCCTGAAGAACACTTTTATCCCCCGACAGATCGGCAGACACGCAGACGACAGGGCAAACAAACATCAGAAAGACTAGTTAATAATGGTACTGGACACAAACCGGGCCGACTGCTGATACACGGGCCTTATCTAGATACCTTCAAAATTCTAAAATTTTAAAGATTTTTCATGACATCAAAGTTTTTGACATATATATACAACATTAAATATAGATAAAAATGTTAATTATATAGTTTATCTGTAATTTATAAGGTGAAATTTTTTAGCTTAGTTACTTTTCATAGTTGATAATAATTACCAAAATACAAACCAGAATGTTACTGTGTGATTTTCTCTTTTTTTTTATCTAAACAATGCTTAGGTATAACAATCAGACAATTGCTAAAGTAGTAGTACAGTATTTGCTAGTAGTACTGGCAACTGTACACATGTTGACTGACCAGCCAAAAGTTTTTTCGTCCTGTCAAGATCATCCATATACATTTTCTTTAATATATTAGTGATTCCACAGTAATTTGGGACTGAAACTTGTTTACGTGTCAACTGCATTATCTCCTTGCTCAAAAAGAATAAATGTTACTGATACCAGAATCTAAAAATTCTCTTCGTAAAGTAGAGTTTTTCTAATGTTTAGTATTCTAAATTTAGTATAAATTTTTTATACTAAATATCTCTTAGTGAGAATTCTCATATACCATGAATAATGGTATTATGGTTCTGTTTAGTTCCCACAAAAACACTAAACTTTGACACTATGCGAAAAAAGATTCTCCGTCACATCAAATTTGCGGTATATGCATGAAGTACTAAATGTAGACGAAATCAAAAACTAATTGCACAATTTGCTTTAACTTTGCGACACGAATCTTTTAAGTCTAATTAGTTCATGATTGACACTAATTGTCAAATACAAACGAAAAGTGCTACAGAATTTTTTTCACCAACTTTTCAGCTTTTTGAGGCATCTAAACACAGGCTATTTTACTATTACTTAAAAAATAATAGAAAAAATCCACCATTATAGTAGCGCTTTCTCAAAAAAAAAATCTTAATACTTGCGATTTACATTTTGATTCTTTAAACTCAGTTTACTGTACATACACTAGTACACAAAACTTAATGAAGATGGTCTTTTGCTTAATGCAGACGGACAAACACGACCGCCTCTAGTGAAAGGCCTTAACCGAGGCGGTCACCATACCCGCCTCTGTTAATGATATTAATGAAGGCAGGCTCCATAACTCGTCCACCTCCATTAATACCATTAACAGAGGCGGCCACCATAACGCCCACATATTAATCTATTAATAGAGATGGACTAATTTTATTTGTCTGCCTCTGTTATGTTTCTAGCATATAAATGTGTGCATGAGCTAGCTCTTGATAAGAGCAAGCTTTTTTCTCTTATTTATTAAAATATAAAAATAATGCTTAGTTGCCCAGTGCCCTTAGGATCTTTGAGGTATGTAGTAAAAATTGGTCAAAGCTAGTACCGCAATGCTTGTACTTGTTCCAACAATAGGCTGCCAATAGAGGAAGCAATGTGTGCTTTACAGCTGCTTTGGAGGTAGCTTAGCTGTACTACTCCCATTTCTACTGGCCCCACCGTCGGCGGTTCGGGAAAACGCCTGTATAAATGTGTTTCGAACCACCTGCATAGTAAGCTTTTGTACTAGTGCAGGCACATGCATGCTTAGTTAGCGAGATAATCGATCCATCGGATCCACACTTGTCTCTAAAATGGTGTGCCACGTGCACATGTATGTACTCCCTTCATACTAAAAAGCTTATCGTTTTAGAAAAATACACGGTCTCTAAAATGTAACTTTGATCATTTATTTTTTTTAAAATATTTATTAAAATATAATATATATATATATTTTTATGAAAGTATTTTTCAAATCAAATATATTAATATGATTTTTACATTTTTAAACTTAATAATTTAAAGTTATTCATGATTTATATTTTTAAAAATTTTTGTTCTAAACAACAACCATTTTAAGTATGGGAAGTATCACAAACAAGTACTCCACACAGCGCGTCACCGACACCGGCTTTGGTTTATTGGGTCCAATTAAGTGGCCCTTTGGTGGCGTCCTTGCGGTCACCGTCTGCCACCGCGGGCACTCTTATTCTTGTCGTAGTTAAGAAATTTTTTAAATAAAGGCACGACTGCTACGGATCGGAATTGCCGTGAAGTAATTAGCTACACCTTCTGGTTCTACGAATTTAATACGTCTGTCGCGTAATAATACTATAATATAGTGCAATTTAAGAATTTTAAGACAAATTAAGAACGTGTGTACTCTCATTTAATTTTCTAATTAGTCGGTATCATCAACGCGATTAATGGTGATGGTTGGTAAGCAAAAGGTATAATGCAAAATTAATTTTTATCCTTAAAATGCCTCCTAAGGACAAATTTAGATGCTAGAATGCACTATATTAAAAGACAGAGGGAGTACTACCACTATCTAGAAAATTATGCAACTATGGGTTACGTGCCAAAAAAAAGTAGTTCATGTTTGACCAAATTTCTAATAAATGGTATTCATATTTATTACTGCAAATCAATTTATTCATAATAAAAATAAATTTTGTAATTAGTCTAATGGTATTTATCTTGATGTTATAAATACTGATACTTTTTTATCCATAATAAATCAAACTTTAAGATACTAAAATGTGACTTTCTGCTAGAATTGCATATTTTTTTGGTTGGGTGAGTACTCCTTCTATTCTAAATTTTAAGGCATTCTAACATTTTTGGAGTAAAAAAAATCTGAAGATAACTAGATTGACAAGTATTTAAAAAATAAAGTACTTCATCTTTATTTTAGGATTCTTTATAGAGAATCACAAAAAATTATAACATCGAATAAATATGATATAAACGTATGATTTATGAAGAGCCTAATTTTGTATGATAAATGTTATTATTTAATTATATAAATTTATTTAAAATTAAGATGTTTTGAATCTTTAAGAAAGTTAGAATGACATTAATTTGGGACGGAGAAAACTAATTATCATTAACATAGAACTAGCTAGTCGCGACTAATTTTATTTTCTGGCCATCGATCGATTAATATATATAAATAAGCAGACCTGAAATGTTGAGTGATCTGGTCGTCTGAGGTTGCTGTCCCACAAAAGATCTGCAATACAGTATGCACCGCTCCAGAAATCTTTGCTAAAATTTGACCAACGTCATACCGTGTCCTGGAAAATGGAACAAGGCGAGGTTCGGTCGCTCTCCATGGCGCGGTGCCCATGGTCGGGGACCAAGATCGTTGTCGGTCCGTGTCTCTGGATGTCGTCTTGACCCTGCATTTCTACCGACAGGCTTACCAGACACATCATAACTAATCACGCTATATATATATATATATATATATATGTTGCCACTGCAAGCTGGCCTACTACTCCTACACGATCGAGATGCAAGGTAAGATAGTCAATTAAGGGCCACATAGATTATATTAGATGTGCATTTAGATATTATAGATATACTAACAAATATGTCCGTGTGTTACAACGGGAGAGAATAAAAACTATCTATATTAATAAAAGTGAGTGTAGGAATGTTATATGACTATTTATTTTTTTACCCTTTCTATAAAAAATAAAATCTATGTTATATTTGATAAATGGCCATGACATCCATACTATATAAGTTAATGTTGGCAATAATATTATAGTGTAAGTATGCATTCAATTCAAATACAATTTTGATATATTTCTTTCTTTTGTTCTCATACTATTCATGTGTTAAAAGAAGAGTTAGATAGTGAGTTATATATTTTCTTATGGGTATGTATAAAAACATAATTCTAATAGTTAATTAAAGTCAGCAAGTAGTTAGTTGTCATCGATTAATCTATTAGTTAATGATTATGGCGGAGGCTTTTCTTGATTTTCACAGGTATGTAGAAATTGAAGATACAATTGTTTTGATTAGACAAATTTGAGATACTTTGACTCCTAGATTCCTGGAATGTCTTATAATTTAGGATAAAGAGAGTAGATTGGATAATAAAATCGTTAGTTGATTTGGGTTCTAGTAATAATAAGTTTTATTTCTAATTGTAGCTATATAAACAACTTAGTGTTGAGAACTATTTATTAGGCAACATATTAGAGAATGTCCTATAGTTTATAGAAACATAGTACTATATTTATTATTTATTTTTTATGTATATAAGAAAAAAGGGATAAGAAAAAAAAGGGATAGATACTCTACAAAATAAAAAACAAAAAATGTCACATTAGTAGCGAACGTTCATTCTGTATTGATTTTAATTTTAGATGTATATAAGAAAAAAATGAGGGGATACTATACAATAATAAAATTAATCTTTATACTTATGTACCATGTTTACATTGAAATTATATATAGTGTAAAGATGAACCAGTAGCACCTTTCACACAAAAAAAAATCACCATTAATGCATCAAATAAAGTGAAAGACCAACTTAGTTGATTAAAATAACTAAAGTGTTGATCCTAGCCAGCTGCATGAGAGTGTCGTCGATGTTGTCTTGCAAATTCTATGTTGTGGTGGTTAGTCTTTGGTGTTTGGTTATTTCCATGGTCAAGACCACGGTTCGATTCCTACTCGCATCAACTAATTTTTGGTCTTTTTCTCAGCCTGGTGCTGGACTCGCTGGAGTGGTCCTTGGGCCAGACAGAGCAATGGCCGGTTGTGGGCCGAGAGGAGTGAGCGAGTGGGCTTACAATTAGGCTTAGATTGGACGAAAAAAAGAGTCTGAAATTTTGACTCTTTATTAATAAGTATAGATAAACAAACTGATCATAGATTGGTTGGTTGGATTTCATGGGGTAACTCAAATTTCCGATTTGGCACGGGTGCTCGTATTTTTCTGGATTTATTCCATAATTAATGACACTATGCTTTCATTTGTAGTTGATGTCCCCGTCAACAGCGATGTGTCGGTGGTGACTTCGTCAGTTTCTTGATCTGTCGGCTCAGTCCTTCGAAGGGGATCAAGGGGTAGGATTATTAGCGTACGTATGTTCATAGAGATGAGTGTGCATGCGTGTGGTAGGCATAGGTGATGTCCCCAACAACAGCAAAACGTCTGTGTTGACTTCGTCAATCTCAAGATGTGCCGGTTCAGCCGTTTAATGTCCCCGTCAACAGCGAGACGTCTTTGGTGACTTCGCCAATCTCAAGATCTACCGTCTCAGTTCTTTGAAAGTATCCGTAGGGATAGGATTAACGTATATGTATTCATAGGAGTGAATATGCATGCATATGGTGCACATCATCGTTATACTGTGTAATTTTAAAAAAATATATTATAGATTTAAAAGCAAATGCACTGCCGGTCATATATATGCATGTTCTCATCAGCGCATGGGGACTGCACACGCAAGTCCATGACCACGACGAATGTTATAATTAATTAACCAGTAGTGTCATATTTCTGACACTGGCTTTAAGTTAATCCTAACTAGTTACTCTCTCAGTCTCATAAATATATGGCCCTGCTTGGTTGCACTTGTACATGACGCTGTTGTATCTACCTAATGGCTGGATATATATATGGGCTGCTTGGTTGCAAGCCAATCTTTGCCAAACCAAAATATGGGAAGTTCAAAAGATTGGCACTCAATTGGTGTGGTGTCAAAATTTTAGCAATACCTCTTGTTGGTAGCAAACCAAAATGCCAACTTGCATTCTTTGCCTTACCAAAATATTAGCTTGTCCTAAAATTTGTGTACCCATGTTTTGCCCTGCCCTAAAATTGGCTTGGCAAAATTTGGTTTGCAATCAAATAGACCATAATCCAATCCACGGTAAGACACACAAGGGGTTTTGGTTTGTTGATTCACAAGACTATTTTGGTCTGAAAAAGAAGTGGTTGACTAAGGGAACTACGAGTGACTGACTGCTTAATTACATCTGCTTAGAGCAAAGCTAATAATAAATTTCACTATTGGTTGTATGGATCCTTACAACCAATCACCCAGCTCACTTATATAATAGTTGCATCTTTACAATTAATATATGACCCACTTATCTATCTTATAGGTTTTCTTGATTCTTATGTCCAAGTTGGTTGTAAGCTTATAACCCACTGCTCTTCTCTCTCTTTCTCTCTGTCGATGAAATATGCGTCGCAGTCTACCTAGGGGTACCCTACGGTAGTAGATTGTAGGTGGAGATGTGACGACGACGATCAAGCGTAACACAGAGAGCGTAGACGCGGCGATTTATACAGGTTCAGGCCGGCAAATCGTCGTAATACCCTACGTCATGTGTTTTGGTGGCTAGATTGATATGAGTATCAGGTTACACGAGGTGTAGATGAGATTTAAGAGGTCGTGAGAGAGAGTTTTCGAGGGGTCCCAGCTCGCCTTATATAGCCGGGGAGCAGAGTTACAGTTTCCATATCCTAACAGATTACGATCGGTCTCTTAAGGCAAGAGATCCGAGTCTATATACTATGATCTTTCTTGGCGAGCAAGACTTCCTCGGAGTCCTTGGCGAGCACGACGGGCTGGTCGCGTGCCGCAGGGCCTCGTGAACTGAGCCGTCTTCTGGTCGGTAGGCCCATAAGGTTCCTGGGGATATGCCAAGGTAATATCCGCAACAAGTCCCCGAGCACGTTGTATTCTTCTGGCGAGCCCGCAGCATTGTCCTTGGAGGTGTTCAGTTGGTCGCCATCAAGCGAAGTCGTCGTTGCAGAGTCCCAACCAGGTTGGCTGGTCGAGATACTGCTTGGTGAGGTCTCCCGACCAGGTAGGGCTGGTCGAGAGCGTCGTAGCTTGATGTGCGATCAGGTTGCCTTGTCGGATGCTACGGCTGCTTGCCGGAAGGATGTGACGTGCTGAAGAAGAAAAACTTTTGAAAAGTCCTTTCCTGGTGAAGTGTACCCACTTAGGTTCTGCAAAGAACATACAAAAATAGCAAAGCTTTGTCGAGAAGAAAATCAGTACATTCACCGCTAGGTGAAGTATACCCACTTAGTCCCCGAGCTTGGTGGCAGGTGAAGTATGCACGTGGTGCCAAGCTTTAAGAGATAAAAAGATGCATAAAAATTGTAATTAAAGACTGAAGCATGAGTTTTGTGTAAAATAACTACGAATACCCGTAGTCCCTGAGCCTGATGTAAGAAGCTAGGAGGTTCTTGCATCGGGGTCATATACTAAACACTGGAACATAAGTTTTGTAAGGAACTACTACGAATACTCGTAGTCCCCGAGCCTGATGTAAGGAGCTAGAAGGTTCTTGCATCGGGGTGATATTGTTTTGTTCGCAGTCGTCGGGTGTTTTGCTTTTTCACGCCGCCTTCCCTGGTGCCGCGGTTGCAGTCCCCAAGCCTTGGTCGATGTAGTTTGGACGAAGCCCCCGAGCCTGGTCGGATTTGCGACCAGGTGGCTGAGTCGTTGTTGTGGTCGACGAAGTCCCCGAGCATCACTGTACCTGAAGTTTTGTTGGTCTTGCCGACCAGTTTACTGTGGCTGCGAAGAAAAGATCATAACAGAACTGTACGCCCAGTCCCCGGGACTGTGGTGTTAGTGATATTTTGTAAATCAGCAACCGTGAGTTAGGGATTTTAATTGGAAGTGAATACGAAATGAAAGATAAAAAGGAAGTAAGTGGGCCGAATTAGCCGCACGGTTAGCGGCCCAAGTCGCGGCGCGGAAGGTGGGCGTCGTGGCGGTTCCGTATTTGGCCGTTGCGGTTTCCCAAAAACTCTGGGAGGCGGAGTGTCGCGCCCTTTGATATAAGAGGGGGTTCGGCGGCGGCGGTGTTTTCCATTCTACTATCGCAGTGAAACTCTTCAACTTCCGCCATAAACTTCCCAACGCTTCTTTGCTTTCCGTCGTGGCGCTTGATTGTCTTGCTTGCTAGTGATGGCGCCGAAGAAGGGTAGTTCTGTAAGGCCATCTGCAGCGATGGCTGCGGCGACAAGGTCATTGTCAGCGGTTAGGATAGCTACTGCAGCGCCGATACCGAATGTTGTGGCTGAGGAGCTGGTGGTGCCGCCCTGGGCGAAGCATTGGATGCAGAGCACTCTGAGGGAAGATGATATTAATGCCCTTGTGTTTGGTGGTCTACTCCCGGACAAGGAGGTCGGCGGATGGCGGCCGGTGTTCGGCGAGTCATTTCCGACACCGAATACGGGTGAGCTTGTGGTGTTCGAGTCGTTCTTTTGGTGTGGTTTTGGGGTTCCCGTCCATCCTTTCATTCGTGGTCTGTTGTGGTATTATGATATCTCACTCTGTAACCTGAATCCCAACTCAATTGTGCATATTGCGACCTTTATTCACATGTGCGAGGTGTTTATTGGGATCTATCCTCATTTTGATTTGTTCCAATACTTCTTCTGTCTGAAGCCGAATGGGACTCGGTCATCTGGTGTTATTAGCTTTGTATATCTTCAACTAAGGGATGGTATGTCTAGTGAGTATATCTCGATGCCGTTGCACTCCAAATTTGTTGGGCACAAGTCGAGGTGGTTTTATGTTCACCAAGTGGATCCCTGTGCGCCATGTGACCTCGCGCTGGTGCCGATGGCCCTGGAGAGCTGGTTAGAGTCACCCTCTGGTGCTGGTTTGGAGAAGGTGAAGCTGCTATTGAAGCTGCTCGATCGTAGTACCCTTGACGGTGTGCGGGTGGCATGCAGTTTCATCGCCATGCGTTGCCAACCTTGTAGGGAGAGGGAACATCCGGCTTTTGAGTATACTGGTGGAGATGATAGTACTCGGGAGGCACCTGAAAGTATCGAACCAGCTATTGTTGACAAGCAGTTAAATTACATGTTCGATCTTGTGAAGCGATTTGAGCCGGATCAACTTAGGAAAGATTTCTCTCTTCGGCGTCCTCCTCCTCAGGTTTGGTGTCTGTAGTTTTGTCTTGTGTTGCAATGTTGTGGCGCTCGTCGTGTTTATATGCCTTCTTGGTTGTGTAGATCCGTGGTGAGGACCGTACTACTTAATTTTCCTTGTTGTCGGCGTCCGGTTTGCTGCCAGAGCTTTGTATGCCTCCGATAGTCATCGCTGGGGGTGATGCTGTCGAACCGGGTGATTCAGTCCAGTCTGGCGAACTCCCCCTTGAATCGACGCTTCAAGGGAGTGATGCCTCGTTTGGGGATGACGACATCCCGCTTGGCGCATACTCCCCGTCGGGGGTGACCAAGTCCTCGAGGTTGGCCCGGGTGACCAGATTCAGCCGGCGGAAGGTGTCTCCTTGGTGAGTGCTTTTCCTACCCTATTGTTTTCTTGATGACTTACGCTATTTGACGTGGTGGCGCTTGATGAGGTTGGTTTGTCGTGCAGCGTCATGCCGGATGTCGTTGATAAGGATCTGGTCGGTCAAGAATTTCCTGGGAGGGGTGTGACTATTGGTGAGCCGGAGCCATTGAGGTCGGAGCCTTGGGCTCTGAATGACCCTGCACTTGGCGAAGGCCTGGACGCTTTTGGAGATCCAGAAGTTCCTACAAATGCGATCCCTTCTGGCATTGGAGTGGTGGCTGATGATGAAGATGACGTGCCGCTGTCGTTTGGTTCTCGTTCCAGGAAGAGGCGGAGGCGGGCTTCGGTTGTTGTTGAGGATGGCTTTGGGGAACTGCCTCATTCGGGACAAGATGTCGTTGTTGACGATAGTGATTCAGATGGTGGTTGGGATGTCTTGGATAATGTGAAGGTGAGTGACCCGCTTTCTTCTTCTTTAACCATAGGCCCAGCTGCTCGCAAGGTGGTTAACCAACGGCTATTTTTCAGGTTCTATTAAGAACAAGTCAGGAGCGTAAGCTTCGAGTGATATCTTTGGAGAAGTCTTTGGAGGAAGCTCGCGCGCGGACGCGTGAATTGGAAAAGGCTCTTTTGGAGAAGGAGCGCGATAACTCCGAACTTCGCGACCAGTTGGGGAAGGCGCAGAAGGGTTGGTTTTGATGTTTTTTCTTTATAGCTTTAGTCATTGCCCTAGCTTGCTATGATGCTGATTTCTTTGGCTGTTTGTAGAGCTGGAGGCTAAAGTTGTCGCCTGGTGCGATCGTTTCTGGAGCCTTATTGAAGAGGTCGAACCGGTGATGGCTTGCGTTGATAATATTTCTTTCGTTTCTGTTCCTCCATCGGAGGAGGCCATTGCTGATGTTTTGTCAAGGGCGCGGGGGTTCTGGGGGCGCTTCAAGTCATTTACGGCGTTGGCGGCGCAGGAGATGCTTTCTCATGGGCTTGCCATACCGCGGCCTCATTATCCGTGAGTCGATCTGCAGAGGGTACGAGGTGCATACGCAGCTGGTACTTCTGAGTTGGATGTGAGTCGATTGGAGGCGGAGGCGGATGCGGTTGCTGGAGATCTTTCTGACATGGAGTTTTTTGCTACGAGGTAGCTGTCATTTGTATATGGTACAAGGATCGTATGGACATGTAAGTGAAATGTGTCAAAGCTTTTGTTTATCGGGGCGGTGAGCTTTTATTTCACTTGTATGTCCTTTCGTGCCAGCTAAGTCATGAGACGTAGCGATGAATCGTTCGGCCTTGGGTCTCAAATGGTCCATATCGTAGGGCTAGCGCCACTGCATGCGTAGGATAAATAAGAACTCCCAAGGAGGCACGCTACTGGCAACCCACGACGAAGAGGGCGAGTAGCTCATGCACGCTTAGGGAGATGCCAGGGATAGGGCCTTTTTCCGAGAGGCTCGATCGTGGCGTGACCAGGGCCTATGGAGACCGTTCCTGCAGACGCTGGGCGAAAAGCCATGCTACTTGTAGAGTCGTCGATCGTACCGTGGTCATATACAGGTTCTGGGCACATAACCTCATGGCTCCCGACCCAAGAGATATCGCCTGACTTCTGGGGAAATACCACTTGGGAGGTCTGTCGATGTAGCCATAGCTTTTAGGGTAGCTACTTCTATTCGCTATGGTCATCGACAAGCTAGCTTTGGGTGCTTTCTGGTTATGGCCAGACTGTTTGGAGAGACGCCTTATCGTGTTTTGGAGAGGTCGTTGAACACTGGGAGTGTTTTGGAGAGGTCTCCGAACACCGTGTGCATTTTGTAGAAGTCGCCGAACGTCGTGAGCGTTTTGTAGGAGTCGCCGAGCCAAAAACGTATATGGAAGGAAAATGTTAGACTTTTATTGATATGGGGGGTACATAGTACAAGTTTTTCAGGCGTAGAATTGCCTAAGGTGCTCTATGCTCCATGAGTTGGGAACATCGACGCCTTCCTGGTCTGTGAGCCGGTACAACCCTGGTCGGGTGACTTCTTTGATGATGTAGGGTCCTTCCCAGTGTGAAGAGAGCTTGTGCATGCCGTCGGGCTTGAGCTTCCTCTTAAGGACGAGTTCTCCTACGGTGAACGATCTGTAGTTGACATTGTGGTTGTAGTATCGATGAACGCCTTCTAGGTATTTGGCCATCCGTATGCAGGAGGTTAACCTCTGTTCTTCGAGACGATTGAGGTCGTCGACCCGAGCCTGGTCGGATGTCTCTTCGTTGTAGTACTCTACACGTGGGGAACCGAAGGCGACGTCGGTTGGGATTACAGCTTCGGAGCTGAACACCATGAAATACAGGGAGACGCCAGTGTTGCGACTAAGCTGAGTACGTAGTCCCCATAATACTGCGGGTAGTTCACGTAGCCAGCGACCTGGGTTCTCCTCCTCCTCCTGATATAACCGTTTCTTCATTGCGTCTAGTATCATTCCATTAGCGTGTTCGGCCTAGCCGTTTGCTCTGGGGTGGGCGACGGAGACATATTTGACCAATATTCCGTTATCCTCGCAAAAATCCCAGAAGAGGTTCCCGGTGAAGTTTGACCCTAGGTCGGTGATGATCGAATTTGGTACGCCGAATCGGTGTATGATTTCGTCAATGAAAGCAATTGCATTTCCGGCGGAAGCTTTGGTGATCGGCTTGACCTTGATCCACTTGGAGAACTTGTCGATGGCTACGTAGATCCGCTTGAAGTTTGCCGGTGCTGGTCGGAAGGGACCAAGCATGTCTAGGCCCCAACAGGCGAAAGGCCAGGATGCTGGTATTGCTTGGAGTTCTTGGGCGGGGAGGTGAGTTTGCTTGGCGAAGAATTGGCACCCATTTCAGGTGCGCACCATTTGCTCGCGTCGGCGACCGCCGTGGGCCAATAAAAACCTACTCGAAAAGCTTTTTGTACCAGTGTCTTTGCGGCAGCGTGATTTCCGCATGTGCCGGCATGGATATCATGTAGGATTGCAGCGCCGTCTTCCTTGGAAACGCACTTTTGCAGTGCTTAAAGCTTAGAATTCTTCCTCATCAGCGTTCCGTCGACAAGGACGTAGTTGTGAGCTCGGTGGGTCAATCGTTCTGCTTCTGTCTAATCTGATCGCACTAGGTTATTGGAGAGATATTGAATGAAATCATCTCGCCAGTAGACTGGTCGGCTAGTGCTTGCGGCGATCAACATGTTAGTTTGTGGTAGTGGTATATCATCGAATGGGGTTTCACACTTATTGGTGATTGATGGCTCTTGTAGGTCTTGGAGGAAGACTCCTCCCGGGACGGGGGATCGCGACGATCCTAGCTTGGACATTTCATCTGCTGCCTGATTTTGATCACGCGGAATGTAGTGATACTCAATCCCGAAGAACCTTCCTTCTAGTTTTCGGATGGCGACACAATACGCGTCCATCTTCTCATTGGAACAATTCCATTCTTTGTTGAGTTGGTTGATTACTAGAGCTGAGTCACCGTTGACGATGATGCGCTTTATGCCAAGTTCATTGGCGATGCGGAGCACGTGAAGTGCTGCCTCGTATTCGGCGACGTTGTTGGATGCCGGGAATAGTGGTCGCGGGACGTAGCGAAGCTTATCTCCGGACGGCGATATGAATAGGAGGCCGGTGCTTGCTCCATGAATGGAAAGAGAGCCGTCAAAGAATAAGGTCCAATGCTCGCAGGCTTCGGTGGTTACTGGGACCTGGATGTCGGTCCATTCGGCGATAAAGTCGACGAGTGCTTGTGACTTGATTGTATGACACCCTTGGAAAGCGATGTTGAACGTTCTGAGCTCAACCGCCCATTTGATTATTCGCTCGGTGGTGTCTTTGTTGCGCAGGATATCGCCTAGCGGGAATTCGGTGACGATTGTCACCTTAGACGGTCGTTGAAAATAGTGCCGGAGTTTGCGTGCGGTGATAAGGACCGCATAAAATAGCTTTTGCACCTGGGTATATCTTGTTTCCGACTCGTTGAGCAACTCGCTTGCAAAGTAGCATGGTTGCTAGATCGGGTATGCGCGTCCGCTTTCTTCACGTTCGACCACCATGACGGTGCTGACGACCCGGTTGGTAGCGGCGATGTAAAGCAACATTGGTTCGTCGTCCTTTGGGGAGACAAGGATAGGAGGCTTGGTGAGGTACTTCTTGAGGTCGGTGAATGCATGATCTGCCTCGTCGTTCCACGTGAACTTCTTTTTGCCTTTCAAGAGCCCAAAGAACGGGAGGCCTTTTTCACCGAGGCGAGAGATGAAGCGGTTCAGGGCGGCCATGCACCTGGCTAGTTTCTGTACGTCCTTGACGTTAGATGGAGGCTTCATTTGAAGGACCGCGATAGTTTTTTCCGGATTAGCTCGGATGCCGGATCGGCTGACGATGTTGCTCAGCAGGTTCCCTGATGATGCCTCGAAAATGCATTTCTTTGGGTTTAAGTTCCACCTGAATTCATTGAGGGCCTTGAAGGTTGCCTCTATGTCGGCGATTAACATCTCTATGGAGTGTGTTTCTAGGACTACATCGCCTACGTAGGCCTCGACCTTCCCTGGGATAAGTTCCTTCAAGCATTCTTGTATATCGCGTTGATATGTGGCGCCTGTGTTTTTTAGCCCGAAGGACATTGTTGTGCAGCAATAGGCCCCAAAAGGGGTTATGAATGAGGTTTTGATCTGGTCTTCCGCCTTCAGCGCTATTGGTGGTAGCCAAAGTAGCAGTCGAGGAAGGAGAGGAGTTCACATCCAGTGGTGGAGTCAACAACTTCATCGATACGCGGGAGAGGGAAAGGGTCAGGAGGGCAGTGCTTGTTGAGACTCGTATAGTCAACACACATTCTTCATTCATTATTCTTTTTCCTTACAAGTACCAGATTGGCAAGCCAATCGGGATGATTTACTTCCTTAATGAACCCTGCAGCTAGGAGCCGGGTTATTTCAGCTTTAATGGCCTCTTTGCGATCCGGTGCGAATCTTCTAAGTTTCTAACGAGTTGGCTTGGCCCCTTCGACCACGTTCAAGGAGTGCTCGGCACGGTCGCGGGGGACTCCGGGCATGTCCGCTGGTTTCCAAGCGAAGATGTCAATGTTGCGCCGCAGGAAGCTAACCAGCGCGCCTTCTTGTTCAGGGCCAAGGTCGGCGCCGATCACAACGGTCTTCTTGGGGTCATCGTCGACCAGGGCCACCGTCTTTATTTCTCTGGATTTCTTTGAGGCGCGTGTGGTCGGGGGCTCTGGGTTGTTGAAGTCCCTTGCTCGGAGATTGGCCGCATCGGACAGGCAGATTTGGGTACCGCGTTGGTGCTCCCGCCTGGTCGCATCATTGATCGTCCCTTGCTCACATTCATAGGCGACCTGAAGATTGGAGTGGAGGCTGATGATGCATTGTGGTGTTGGTATCTTGAGCACTAAGTAGGTGTAGTGCGGTATCGCCATAAGCCTCGAGAGCGCAGGTCATCCGAGGATGGCGTCATATGGGGTGTCAAAATCGGCGACGATGAAATCAATAGGTTCTTCACAGGCTTGGCAATCGGACTCAAATCGTACTGAGAGAGTGATCTGTCCAGACGGCTTCGAGGTCTCGCCGGGAATTATACCGTGGAAGGAGAAATTCGCCGGGTAGAGACTGCTTTCCCGGAATCGAAGTCGTTGGAGCGTGCTTGGGAAGATGATGTTGAGGGAACTGCCCCCGTCGACGAGTATTTTTTTGAAGAAGCTGGTCGAGACATTAGCGCTGACGACTAGGGGAATGCGACCAGGGGAAAGCGACTAGGGTAGTCATGGCATATCTGGTGATCGTCTCTGGAGAAGTCGATCTGGCGCCTTGTCCAACCTGGAGGAGAGATATGTACGTTGTTGTTATTAGTAAGGGCTCGACGACGCTTATTGTTACCACTTGGGTGTCTGTCGAATATGGGAAAGATGCGCGTGGCCTTCGTGAAGTTGGTGGTCGGAGCTTCTGTCATGTCTTCTCTTGACGGGTTGTTGTCTGGTCGTTTCGCGTCCGCCTTGCTTTGGATGGCCTCTTTGATGGTGATACACTCCCGCTTGGTGTGTTTTCCTTGTTCGTGGAGGGGGCAGGGGCCATCAAGTATCTTCTTGTGGTTGTTGCCACGTCGGCGCTTTCGCCTGATGCCAGGGTTAGCGAAGTCGGGCGCCGAACGACACTGTGGAGCTTCCGGGGTGATTTTCTTAGGCGTGTCACACCCAGTTTTAAAGACAAAACGAGATGCATAAACCTTATGTGTGCCCAGGGATCAGTCACACACATAAGCTGACAAATTATCAAAAAGGTACCATTACAAGTGTTTATTACATAGCGAATGATTAACTAATTAAAGTCTATTACATAATAGCGAAAAATAAAAGATAACTCTCGCGAAGATCCATAGCACAGGGACGTCAACTGGTTGACTCCAAACCTAGTAGTCCTTAGAATACTCTTCATAACCTTGGATAATCTGGTACCCATCCGGGATTTTTATCCAAATATGAAAAGTAAACAAGCGTAAGTACTTCTAGTACTCAAAAAGTAAATATGGGGTTCATGAGGCTCAAAAAGTATGACACTGGTTTAACTGCATCAGCTTTTATGTTGTCACAATTTTAGCATAAGGATAGCATTAATATAATCAAAAGCCCAAATAAAATATGATCAGTAAACATGTATAATGAATAGCAAACGAGTAATGATAGATTAAATTCATTCTGTTCCATAAGAATTCTAGGCCACTCGTATCCATGAGCACGGCTAACATATTAGTTTTAAGACACTCTGCAGAGGTTGTACAACTTTACCCATGAGTCGTGTTGCCCAAATGCCCGGGTTTATAACTCCCAAAACACTCCCAAGGTGAGCGGGCAGGGTACACTATGAAGTCTTTCAGAGGGGTTCGCTGACATACAAAAGACATTACGGATCCACGGGCAAAGGGTATACGGGTCTCCTCTTGATGGTACACATGCGCAGCGGTAGCCACCCTGGAAATACCCCGCAACCAGCTCGACAATGGCAAATTTCATGAACTATCACATGCGAGAAAGTAACCCCCTTACTTAACTAAAGCCAGAGCCATGTAGCTCTCATGGTTGGACTGTAAATCCCGGGTGATCGCTTACAGAGGTTCTAGTGCATCTCAAAAACTGTACTCTAGATCACCTTAATCCATGTTGCTAAGAAGCATCTTTTACTGTTTGTTGCATAAGTCATTAGTCAATGTTACATGATCATAATTGTTTTTCAAGAGCACTATCTTGATCTACCCAATGCATAAATCCTAGGGTAACAAGGTATATGGTACAAATCTAGGGTAAAACCTTATAGGATATCAAGGAAACACAAGCATATATCATGAATTAGTGTTTAATGTGATTAGGACAACAAGGCTGAACCCATGTATACTTTCCTTGCTCAAACGGTTCCTGCTGCTCCTGCTCAATAAAGAAATCCTCCTGGTCACCCACGTACTGCTCACCGTCTATACTCGATCACCACATCAACATACAATCATACCGAGGCATAACATGCAAACAAACAAGGCTATATATTAGAAGAGTACACCAACAGTAGTAAAACAAGATTAAAAGTTTATAAAACTAATCTACGTCTTACTACGAACACATAGACGTTTAGATCACGAAAAACGGAGCTATAACGAAGAAGATATGCTCTAAACAAGATTCACAAATTAAACTTGAGATTAAAATAGACTAAGCAAATAAATATTTTTAAAAGTTGTCTAACATGATCTATGAACCTACTAACACGTAGATTACGTCGATACGATCCTAACGCAATTTGAATGAGTCAAAACGGAGTTAAAATGAGTATTTTATGACTAAAAGAAAATCAGTGGCAAAATTGTAATAACTTTGAACTATTTTCGAATTAAAAGAATTGTTTCTAGTTTTTAAATCGATCTGAGGACCGCGGGTTAACACTTAAAAATGTGAGGGTTTTTTTGCAAAAAGCACAGGCCGAACCGGTATCGGCCGGCTACGGCCGTTAGATCCAACACGGACGACGCGGATTAGAAAAGAGAGAGGGAGAGGACATCCTCGCCGGAGCGGAGAGAGGACGCGGCGGCGCCATGGCCGGAATGCGGCAGCGCGACTCAATCCGCCGCTGCAGTGCACGATTCTCCGCGTGAAAAGAACGGGAAGGGAGAGGAGGCGATGGAGAAAACGATAGCGCACTCGGTTGAACCGATTCGATGACGCACGTGGCAGTGCCCGTAGTGCAGTGGCTCGGCAACGCCGGTGAGCACGCACAGAGATAGAGAGAGTGCGAGAGAGGGTTCTGGAGCACCTGGGAGCTCTCTTACCATGGTCCGGGTCTCGCAAGGCAAACGGACAGAGCAGAGGGGCTCGGCAACAGAGGGGCGACGGTGGTGGCTCTGCTAGGTTGGCGGCGGGGCTCTTGTGGCCTTGCGGAGCTTGGAGAAGGCGAGGTGGGGGCGAAGGAATGTAGGGGCTCGGCTTTTATAGCACGAGGGCGCGACGACGAAGAAAGGGAAGCAATCGCATGCTCCAATCACGCTCGGCAGAAAGGAAAACACTAGCACGGTAGAAAGGAAAGGAGGGAGGAAGAAGAAATGATGGTGGTGGAGAGGCTGACGTGCGGGGTCCGCCTGCCGGTGAGGGAGAGGCATTGAGTGCGTCGGCTTGTGCGGGTTGGGGAGCCGGGCTGGCTTGCTGGGCCGGGGCAAGCCCATGCGGGAAGGAGAGATGGGGGGAGGGGGTATGTGGTGCTGGGCTGAGGTTAAGGCCTTCAGGCCAGATAGGAGAAAGGGTGCGAAGAGGAAAAAGAAATACTTTTCTTTTGTTTCTTGAGTTCCAAACCATTTTCAAAGCGCAAATTTCAATTCTAGATAGAAATTTGAAAATTCCAAACAAACAAGAACACTATGCAGCAGCATGTATGCAACAAAAATGTTTCTAACCCTTATGATATATTTTATTTTGTGAAACCGTTGTTAACTTCCTATGTTTAAATGGTCACAAAAATGCATTATCCAATTTTAATCTATTTTGAAAAGAATGCAAGTTTTAGGGTGTTACAGGGCGTGACCGACGCGTGAGGACGGAGGCGGCGGCGAGCGGCATTGATGAGGTTGAGGCAATCGGCGAGGTCTTCATCGATCTGGTCAACAATGCTCGTCAGATCACTAGGAGCAACACGATCTGGAGCGCTTCGGGCCATCTTGGTTGTTGAATCTTCGACCGGAGGAGGGTTCGGTGCGAAGAGCCGCGCAGGTTCCACGGTCTTTGAGACGGAGACAGTGCCATGGATAGTCCAGATCATAGATCCAATCTGGAGGGTGGTGCCGCCCGCGGGGACGACCATGGATATGGGGAAGGTAACCGCTTGACGAGCCATGAAGTCGATGCACACACCCGCTACCTGGCGCGCCAACTGTTGACTAAATATGCGTCGCAGTCTACCTAGGGGGTACCCTACGGTAGTAGATTATAGGCGGAGGTGTGTCTACGACAATCAAGCATAACACAGAGAGCGTAGATGCGGTGATTTATACAGGTTTAGGCCGACAAATCACCGTAATACCCTACGTCCTGTGTTTTGGTGGCTGGATTGATATGAGTATCAGGTTACACGAGGTGTAGATGAGATCTAAGAGGTCATGAGAGAGAGGTTTCGAAGGGGTCCCTGCTCGCCTTATATAGCCGGGAGTAGGGTTATAGTTTCCATATCCTAACACATTACGATCGCTCCCTTAAAGCAAGGGATCCGAGTCTATCTATTAGGATCTTCCTTGGCAAGCACGATGGGTTGGTTGCGTGCCGCAAGACCTCGTGAGCTGGGCCGTCTTCTGGTCGGTAGGCCCATAAGGTCCCTGGGGATATGCCGAGGTAATATCCCCAACACACTCTCTCTCCTATACCTCATCATTTATTCTACTTACAACCCCTTATAATATTTGCTCTTATTATCTTCATATGGATCTAATGAATATAATGTATTACTAGTATTATAAGAAGCTAAATTTGTGCTGCATTTGGTGCCACGATTTTTTTTCTTTTTTTTGTCGAAAAGATAGAGCGAGAGGAAGAGAAGAAAAGGCGTTCACTGCACACAGCAAGTCCATACTCCATGTCGTACTACTGAAGGACCGAGAACGGCGACCAGAGGTGGGGGTGAATGGGAGCCTCAAATTTTACTTGGAAATATTCAGGCCACTCTTCCCAAAAACAACCCCAGCAAGCAAGCTTACTCCACTAGCAAGATCACGACCCTAGATAGGGTGGATACCTTTGGTAATGACCAAGAGGTACAGTGGATCTTCCGGAAACCAAGAACTCAAACCGAGACACCGATAGTGAGGCTCTCAAACCCTATGGAGAAGAGAAGAGAGCTCACCCAAAAATACTTATGAGAACTGGTCTCAAAAGTGTTTCAACAAGTTCCCTGCGTGATTACGAAACCAACGCAACAAACGGAACTCAATTCGGAGTCCGGATGAGGGAAAAACGACCAAAACAGCGACGAAGAAAATCGTGAAAAACCTTGCTGGAAGGCCGATGGACGCTGGCGATGGACGTCCGTTGGGCGATGGACGGTCCATTGCCAGAGTCGGTTGCAGCGATGGACGCTGAGCGATGGACGGTCCGTTGGCAGAGTCCAACACACCCAGAAAAATCAGCCACTACTGGAAGGGCGACGGACGCTGGAGAAGGACGGTGACAGAGGGCGACGGATGCTGAGAAGAGGGTCCGACGCCAAAATTGAAGGACGCCGACAAGCAAGGCGACGGACGCTGACGTCGGCACGTACCAGCGTCTGACGCAAAACCCTCGGAGCGTCCGATGCCCCCGACAAAAACGCAAAAACCTCGAAAAGCGATTTTCTTTTCGCCGAAACTTCCCAAATCTCTACCAAATGATCACCAACTGCAACCAAACTTTGTAGGCATGATCCTTGTACAGTTGGGGAGCAAATCCAAATAAATAATCGCTCAATTTGGTGAGAAATAAAGAGAAACGAGGATTTGGGGGAAAAGGAGCAAGAACGAAGAACACCGCAAAGAAAACGCCCGATCTGTGTGCTCGTGAAGTTTTAGGAAAATTCCTTCGGTGCAAAGATGATCCTCACGAGTACGAACAACTTGGTTCAAATGGATTTTGCAGAGCTACTCTCTACAAAGAGAAATCATCTTGGGAAAAAGAGAGAGCAAAAGCAAAACGCGAAGAACACAAGCAAAACGGGGACACGATCAAGAAATCGAAGCCACCATGGCTTACGAAGGTTACGGCCTCCGATTCCTCGCAAAAAAACCATGTTCTTACAAAGGTTGGTGGAAACAACCTAGGGATCTCATGAACTAGAGAGAGGGTAGAGAGAGAGAGTTGGGGCAAATGATTAGGGTTCAAGAGATAGGATGAGGGATACCCCTTCACCCCCTATTTATCGGGCTTTGGCTATTTCCCAATGACCCCCCTAGATACATGAGTGAACTACCTAGCCTAAGCATTGCAGTCCAAGCTCCGGAAAATATCTCCCGCATTTTGAATGCATGGCCCTGCTTCCTGCTAGGAGTTGCCGTCGCCTCGACGCAACCTCCAGTATTCCGCCACGTGCCATCCCCGCTTCCTCGGAAGCTCCACCAGGTTTTGAGGCCCAAACCCGCGAAACCCGTCACCGGTAGCTTTCGGCTCAACTACCGAATCCCGAGTTTTGAGGCCCAAACTCGGAAACCGTCCGCCGATGGTTTTGAGGCCCAAACCACCAAACCGCTCGACTCGAGCCACCTTGTCCTCGCCCGGTCGGACTCCGAGTCCCATGAGCCTCCGCTCGACCCGCTCGTCCGCCGTCTTGACTTGGTCAACTCGGTCTACCTCCATGTCTTCTCGCACTCGCCGATGCCAAGTACTAGCCACCACAGCTAGTCCGCCGGTGCCCATGGTCCCTCAGTCTGAGCCCCGCTTCTGCCCTTCACCACTCTCAGTCCATCGGCACGACAAGCCTCTACTAGACCTTCTCCACGCCATTGACCACTGTCACTAGGCATAGCACCTGCACACCACAAGCCGATAGACAGGCACACATTTGCTTTCGCAAAGAGGTTAGGGTAAGCCACTCAAACTGAATCGCTCAAATGTTGGTCAATCACTCATCATCAAAACTGAACATTCATGGGTACTTATCTACCATGTGTTCGCAATCTCCCCCTTGATGAGTGCATTGTCAACAGAAGTGCATTTCAGATTTGAGCCACAAGGTAAAGCTCTCCAAATGACCAAAAAGCTAAGAAAGTCAAAACGGGGTCACTTGAGAGAAGTAAAGCGACTCCGAAACTTGGTTCCCAAAGACATGGGCAACGGCTTGACGCAACCAAGCAAAACGAAGCTAGCCCTCAAGAAGAGGCAGAAATAGGCTCAACGCTGCTAGCAAGTCAAAGAAACCAATCAAAGCTCTCAAAGCTCAGAATACCAATTGAAGCACTAAGGGAGCTCAAAGAATACCAATTGAAGCGCATAAAGCTCAAGAAGCCAATCGAAACCTGTCGGAGCCAAAACACAAGCTAGACCCTCCAGAGGAGGAAAAGGCTCAACACATCTAGCAAAAGCTCCCCCTGGGCGAAAGCATACACAAGATACCAAGGAAGGGTGAAAAGAGTAAAAAATGCAAGATATTCACAAAATGCACATTTTCTCCCCCTTGATCACATATCTCTCCCCCATGCTTTCTTCCCACAATGCACAACTCTCCCCCTTAAGTGTAGATGGAGTGAAATGCACATCTCTCCCCCTTGTTGACACATGAAACTCATCAAAGCTCAAAACTCAAGAACCAGCCACAAATGCCATGATATGCAAAAAGAGTGCAAAAGCTTCATACTTAGAGCTAAGACAATGAATAGATGCTCTAAGTGATGTGATCCTGTGAGAATAGGAAAAGCTCTACGTGCCCAACAAAGACTCAAGTTGAGCTTAAGATCACTTTAGAAGCTATTTTAGAGAGCATTACATGTGTGAGCAAGGAATGGGTATCACCTCCTAGAGACAACTAGACATGGCAAGCAAGATAGGACCTATCTCAAAGCAATCTCATGTATAGCAAGTAAAACTATCCCTAGCAAAGTTCATACAACAAGCCAATGACCCAACTGAATGGATTTTTCAAATTTCAGAGTTTTGCAGCCAATTTCAGTTTTAGGCACATTTAAGTTGTATGCGAGTGGTTGTAAGCAAAGTGATGCCACTGCTTACCAACCGGGCGAAGTCAAAGGACTTAACACACCGGTTTTGGTCATACACGACACTGCTCAAGTATCAACCCATATGGGAAGCAGTCTCGAACACACGGTGAAGTGCTCACAATGCAAACCCAACTCGATCTTTCCAATTCTCAAAACAGAGAGCAATTTCATTTTAGATCAATTTTAAGCATGGTGCTCAATGGAAGTGAATGAAACAATGAAGATCCATAGTTACAAGCTATATATAAGGCAGCCAAGAAGGATCTTCCAAAGCCTACACATGCTAGTGCCATTTCAGAGGTGACATGGGGAATTAAATTCAGTTTTAAAGCTTTTCTAACTTAGCTCTATTGCATATCAAGAGATCAAAGAGAGTCTAAGTTAGGAAACACCATAGACACATAAAGCACCTCGAACAGAGCATAGATTCACTATATCGGCTATAGGTATGAAGCTTAAAATGAACTAAGTCACAAATGCAAATGAGATGCAAAATGCAAAGACACCAATTAAAAGAAAGAAAAAGAAAAGGCAAAAAAAGAACCAAAGGAACTATGAAACACAAAGCTTTCCTCCTCTAAAAAGGAAAGAAAACACCCAACTCGCCCCGAAGATGAGAAAACGCAGCTTGATTGAGAGGTTTTGTGAGAATATCCGCAAGCTGGTTTTGGGTCTCGACATGCCGGAGGTCAATGTCACCCTTCTCATAGTGATCTCTCAGAAAATGAAATCGAACATCAATGTGCTTGGTCTTCGAATGGAGCACAGGGTTTTTGGCCACACTAATGGCACTCGTGCTATCACACAGCAGAGGCACTTTAGTAAGCTCAAGACCAAAGTCCTTTAAAGTTGCAATCATCCAAAGCAACTGAGAGCAACAGCTAGCCGCGGCAACGTACTCAGCTTCGCACGTCGACTGTGCCACGCTAGACTGTTTGCGAGAAGACCAAGACACAAGAGAAGACCCGAGAAACTGGCAAGTCCCAGAAGTGGACTTCCGATCAAGACGACAACCGGCAAAGTCGGCATCAGAATAACCACAAAGCACAAGAGAGGAGGAGGCGGAAACCCAAAGACCAAATTCGGGAGTGAAGCGCAAGTACCTCATGATGCGTTTCACCGCTTGCTTGTGCGAAGTTCGTGGGGACGCCTGAAAGCGCGCACACAAGCAGACGACGAACTGAATGTCCGGCCGAGTCGCTGTCAAGTATAGAAGCGACCCGATCATGCTTCGGTACTCCGTCTGATCCACCGCCTCTCCTTCCTCGTCCGCATCCAAGGCAGTCGTGGTTGACATGGGCGTCGAGAGGGGCTTTGCCTCGCCCATGTCAAACTTCTTCAGGATGTCCTTCGTGTACTTGCCTTGGTGCACAAACGTCCCTTCCCGGGTTTGCTTGATTTGCAACCTGAGAAAGAAGGTCAGCTCTCCTATCACGCGCATCTCAAATTCCCTTCTCATAAGATCTGCAAACTTGGCAACAAGAGCATGAGAAGAACCACCAAAGATGATATCATCCACGTAAATCTGGACTAGGAGAGTGTCTTTGCCTTGCTTGAGGAGAAAAAGCGTCTTATCTACCGATCCCATTTTAAAACCCTTAGCAAGCAAAAACGTTTTCAACCTATCATACCATGCTCTAGGGTCTTGTTTCAAACCATACAAGGCTTTGTGGAGTTTAAAAACATGGTTTGGAAACTTGGGATTTTCGAAACCGGGAGGTTGTCTAACATACACTTCCTCCTCTATGTAGCCGTTTAAGAAAGCACTTTTAACGTCCATTTGGAAAAGTTTAAAACCCTTAGAATCCGCAAAATCTAGAAGGATTCTAATGGCTTCCAAACGAGCTATGGGAGCAAAGGTTTCCTCATAGTCTATTCCCTCCTTCTGACAAAAGCCTTGAGCTACCAACCTAGCTTTGTTGCGCACTACCACCTGATCCTCACTTTGTTTATTTTTGAAAACCCATTTGGTACCTATGGGATGGCAACTAGGTGGTGGAGGAATTAAGACCCAAACGCGGTTTCGCTCAAAATTTTCTAACTCCTCATGCATGACATTAACCCAATCTGGATCCATCAAAGCGTCTCCAACATCTCGGGGCTCAAAAGAAGCGACAAAAGCCGAATGAGCAAAGTGAGAGATATAGGACCTGGACCGTGTGACTCGACGGTCAATGTCACCGATGATGTTCTTCGGCGGGTGTTGTCACTGGATGTGGCGGGGAGCCTGCCTGGACGAAGTGGCCTCCCCCTCGACAGCAGCTGGAGCTCCCTCAGGTGCAACGGGCATCGACTGAGGAAGCTGCTCGATCGGCCCCCATGTAGAGGAAGTAGTCGGATCGGGACCGTGAGCCGAAGTGGATGTCGCAGGGTCGACGGGGGCAGCCAGTGGAGTTGGCTCGGGATCACCCCAATCGGCATCATCCTGCTCCTCCTCCACAAAAATGCTAGTGTTCACCTCATCATCACCTGCAAGCTCAAAAGCAGTGGAAACACAGGGCATAGTTTCATCGAATGTAATCTCACAAGTCTCCATCACTCGGTTAGTTTCTAGGTTAAGTGCACGATAAGCACGAGAGTGAGTAGAATAACCAAGAAAGATACCATCAGAAGACCATGATTCAAATTTATCCAACTTACCGCCCTTTTTGAGGATGAAACACCTATACCCAAACACCCGTAGGTGACTTACCATGGGTGGTCTCCCAAATCGCAGCTCATAAGAGGTCTTTTTCTTGAAAGCTCGGAGCAAAATGCGATTGGAAACATAGCAAGCAGAATTGAGTGCTTCGGCCCAATACCGCCTAGGAGTCCTATGCTCATCGAGCATCGTCCTGGCCATCTCAACAAGGGTCCAATTTTTGCGCTCAACAACACCATTCTACTGGGGAGTGTAAGGAGAGGAAAATTGGTGATCCAAACCCAAAGAAGAGAAAAGAGATGCAAATTGAGGATTCTTGAATTCTGTGCCATTGTCACTGCGAATAGCTCTCATGGCATGCTTAGGTGGCTCATTTTGCAGTCTCAAAATCAGATCACGCACATGCATAAAAGCCTCATCCTTACTCTCCAAAAAGAACACCCAAGAGTACCTCGAGTAGTCATCAATGACTACTACAACATACCACTTCCCTCCTTCCGACCTAACCCGAGCTGGACCAACTGTGTCCATGTGTAAGAGCTCACCGGGTTGTGAGGTCATAATCTGAGTTACGGGAAGATGGGAAGCAGCAACCAACTTGCCATGTCTGCAAGGATGGCAAACCAAATCTTTCTCGAACTTCAGCTTTGGCAATCCTTGGATAAGCTCCATTGAGCTAAGCCTTGCAAGCAAGTCAAAACTCAAATGTCCCAATCTCCTATGCCACTTCCAAAGCTCGGAAGAAGAACCGGCAAGAAGACAACGAGAAGGTGCGGAAGAGATAGAAAAATCCGCACGAAAAACCTTCCCGAAGGGTAAAATCCGACAAACAAGCTCACCACGAGAGTCCAAAATCCGAGACAAGATTGGCTTAAAGCTCACCTCAAAACCGTCTTCAAGGAGTTGCGAAACCAATAGAAGGTTAAAATGCAAATTCGTAACCAAAGCAACATCCTTGAGGACAAAAGACGAATTGACTCGGATGGACCCCCGGGAGACAACCTTACCTTCACTCTTGTCCCCGAAAGTGATGTACCCGGTGTGGCGCACGGGGTCGAGGCTGGAGAACCACTTGGCACTTCCAGTCATATGGCGTGAACATGCGGAATCGACAAGCCAAGTCTCCTCCAGTCCTCCTTCCTACATCAATAGAAAGACATAGGGTGAGCAAACGGACCAACACTGGGGTTAGTAAACTGTGAAGGATACCAGTGTTGTCCCACTTTCCCAAATAATGGGTTAGGAGAAAAACCAAACATCTCCTGCCCCACGGGGGAATAGCGATCACCACGATAGGGAAAACGTGGTTCGCTAACAAAGGGAGGAGTAAAGCCACCACCACGAGGCCCGTAGTCGTATGGATCACGACCGATACCCCGCTGGGCATGACCACCCGTGGTCTCGCCTCCTGAAGCCTAGCACCTTGAGGCATTGTACCTCTAGGCCTAGAAGTGCGCCTCTGAACTTCCGGTTCATGCACCCCAACTCGTGGGTGGTAAATGTCCCGGTTGTTCAACTCAACCTGCCTCCGATCATCTCTCTTCCTCCTATAGCAAAACTCAGCCAAGTGCCCATCCCGCTCACAATACTTACATTGGTACCTCACCACACTCTTGGTAGGCACTCTCTTGTTGGGTTGGGTGGCTCTAGCTTTCTTAGGAAGGGGATCACTAGAGATGTCTGGCAGTGTTTCAAGTGGGTTGCGAAGATGGTTCGGTTTGGCAATCCACACTTGCTTCTGTGGAGTGGTTTTGGGTGGCTCTTCAAACACACCATCTCTCACAGGAAACTTGGAGGGGTTGGTAGGCTTAGGAGGAGTGATCTTGGTAAGCTTGGGTGTTGTGGTGGGTTTCTCATTCTCGCTCAAACCATTGCACTCACCGATCTTACCGAACATGCTATCGTCCTTCCCAACTATAGCAAAGCCTACTCCCGTGCTGCCAGCTCGCTTGCATTGGCTAAGCATCATCCCCAACTGCGGCTCTCGGCAAGACACCCAGCTCAAGATGGACCGAAGGTATGTGTTTTCTTCCTCGGTATGCATCTTGTCGTGTCTGCACGACGCGATCTCAAGCTCCAAAGCCTCAAAGCGATCCAACTCTCTAGTGTTATCTGAGCTGACCTTCTCTAACACGGCGATCCTAGCATCCTTCTATGCCAGCTCAGAATGCAAGCCTAAGCAAGACTTGCACGCACCAAGTAATCTAGGCCTAGCCTTCAGCTCACTAACCTTCTCAAATAGAGTGCCATACTTGTCCTGGAGAGTGACAAGATCAGACATGTGAATGGCGCAAGAATCACACTCCACCTCCTCGGTAACCACCACTTGTGCCTTAGCAAACTCTAGCTCATGAAGCGAGCTAAGGTCCTTCGCCTTGAAATCGTTCCTCTCACAAGCGGCACGCTTGAGCAAAGCATCCTGACTAAGCAAGGTATCGTTAAGAGACTCAAGCTCGAGAGAGAGGGATTCGATGGTGGGTGATACCTCGGGTGTGTCGGAGTCGTAGTCGTAGTCGGGACCATCCTTGCGCTTCCCGACCTTGCCTTCTTCAATCGCCATGGTGCAAAAACCACCGTGCTTGGCGTCGGCGTAGAAGCAGAGGCCGTTGAGCTTGTCCTCAACCTTTCCCTTCGACTCATCGTCGCTCGAGGAAGAACCCCATCCGAGGAGGCAACAATGTCGCTAAGGGAGGCGAGGAAGGATCGGTGCTTGGCCTTCACCTTGTCAACAACCTTCTTTGAGGATCTCCTGTTGTAGCCGCCCTTGGCCGTGTGCTTGTCCTCGAAACAGTGCTCGCGCTTGTCCTTGCGCTTGGTGAAGTCACCCACAGCTTTCTTGGGGCAGTTTGCGATGAAGTGATCCTCATCACCGCAACGGTAGCACCCCTTGGCCGAGCCACCACGTCGTCGGTTCAAACGGCTGTTGTGAAACCGTGACAACTTAGTGATGACCAAGGCTAGCTCATCATCTCCAAGCGCCTCCACTTGTTCCTCTGTCATAGTGTTGACACCATTTTTTAGCACGTGTCAAATGGGCTAAGGCTTGACTAGTCAGCGGCCGTTCTCCATCGGCATCGGGAAATCTTGAGCCAATATTGCCGATGGGAATATGCTGCGGGAAGACTAAGTGTACTGCCGATGGAGGCTGGATGGTCCTTGTCGACAAAGGTTAATTGGTGAAGTCGGATAGCTTAAGCTATAAAGTTGCTGATGCCGATTGCCGACAAAGAGATATTACCGATTGCCGATAAGGAGACATTGCCGATTGCCGATGAAGAGTGGTTACCGATTGCTGATAGGGGCTGATTGGTGCAGTTATCAGTGCAAGGTTGCCGATTGGGAAGTGTTGCCGATGCCGATGGGCATGGGGTGCCAATGAGTACAGTGTGACTTAGTGCTTGGTGTCAGCAGAAGACTACAGGTGGCCAAAGAAGGAAGTCGCGGATTGGAGGGATCTGCCGATGGAAAGTTTCCATTGAGGAGAAATATAAGGAAACTGGTGTTTTGTACCAGTATTATTATTATGGTAGTTTGAGTCCGGCTCTTGCATGTGTCGTTTATTTTCCTTTAAAATAGGCGTGTTTGTTTAGGAAAATAAATATTATTGTTTTAGATCCGGCTCCTGCGTGAGTCAGTTTCCTTAAAGTTAGGAGTTTGTTTTAGGAAGGATACGTGTCGTGTCTTTGTACAACTCTCCATGCGGGAGTATAAATATGTGCCCGAGGGCTACGTGTAGGACAATCAATCCAATCAAAAACAAACCAATTTTAATTTTATTCTACTTTTTATCACAATTTACCTTTATTGCATTAGTTATAGCTTTTTAACGAGTTCTTCAAGCTTCGACGGGATGCATCACCTTGATCTCTGTCAAATCCTTGCAAGTTCCGCGTGGGAGTACCTCTGAGCTTTGGCATCCTGGCGCATCGCTGTTGCCTCGTTCAGCTCTGCTCTAGTTATCCTGATCAAGCCTCAATCCCAGCATCCGGGCGCATCGCCGTGGTCTGGATTGGATCTTGTTCTAGTCATCGTCCTTGTCGATGAACTGGTCAAATCGACTGGCACGCCTCCGGATATCGAATTTCGGGTATAAGCCCGAGGTGTTCGCAGATCCTGACGCTTTTTGTGTCAACACCTCTTTTGGCACGCTCGGTGGGACTCGATTATACAAATCTACACATCTATCATGGGTGATCACGCCGACGTTAACCAGAGGAACATCATTGAAGTCTCCGAGGCCGATCTGAGAGATGATCAGAAGCAGGCCATGGAGCGGGCTATGGAGGAGTACAAACAGTTGTATCTGAAATCCTTCAGCGTCAGCAGGAGTGGCGAAGCAATCCAGAAGCAAGATCCGCCGTTGCCATGGCAGGTCACGTACGACGCCAATCCTGGTAAGCTACAAGAGATGGTTAATGCTGTTGTAAGTCAAGCATTAATTAGCCACTCCAACGTGCTGTCCAATACTGTCTACAATGCTGTCATGCAATCATTCAAGGAAGGACATGCACCACAATATGTTGGTCCAGCGTACCATCAACTTGGATCGGCATCTATAAGCCCATTGGCAGCCCCAATGGCATCTTCCACTTCTGTGGAACCATCTGCCGATGCGACCACATCGCCGAGACCGAACCCTAGCAGCGTCACCAAGCTCAGCACGGATCCAGCCATGTCGGCAATGTCAAGACCAACCCCTGCTAACTGGTGGGGATACGGTATGCCCCCGAATCTATATGTTGGTTCTAATCTGGTGCAGGGAGATAGTTCAGCTTGGAGGAACTCTACGGCATCAACAACGCAGTCACAACCGATGGCCCCTATGATGCACAACTCTGTGCCTGCTCCAACTGTATAGGTGCCATCAGATGATCTTCAAGTAATCCCCAAAGTACCTCTGATGCCACCATCGGCAAGCTCTGTGCCGATGCAACACATTCTGACAGCTGGCAATCGACCTTTGGTGGCAAATTCTCAAGCTGGGGTGCTAGTTCCCCAAGGTAATCTAGTGATTGATTGCTCCAGAATATAAGAGCCACATGCTCCAGTCAGCTATCAGCCATCGGTAAGCCATATGCCGATGATTTATAATTCTGGATGGGTCAACCAGCCGCCAGCTCAACAGCCTGGCATGTCGATGTATCATTATGGAGGCCCAACGTACACTCAGAGCAGACCATCGGTACAGCAACCGATGAATGCGATGATTCAGCCTAATCCGCCAAGTGTGCAAAACTATCCATCGGTAAGTCAACCGATGCATAGTGTTCAGATGACTGGTGCTGCGCCCGTGACTACTCCGCATCATCTTCAAGAGGCGCATCAGCCGGCTCCACCAGTCAACAACCAGCCGATGAGTCGGCAAGAGCAGGATGCATATTGGGTCGGTAAAATTGCCGAAGTTATGAAAGAACAGTTCGGCATCAAACCCAAGGTGAATACATACTCTTATCGGACTCCGTATCCTCCTGCATATGACTTGATTCCTCTCCCAAATCGGTACAAAGTGCCCGATTTTACCAAGTTCTCCGGCCAAGACGACACGTCGACAATGGAGCACATCAACTGCTTCATTATCCAGTGCGGGGAAGCTGCTAGCAGAGAGGAGTTAAGGGTGAGATTGTTCTCTTCATCATTGTCCGGATCGGCATTCACATGTTCATATTGTTGCCTCCAAATTCTATAATTACATGGGCCGATCTAGAGAGGCAATTTCATAAATACTTCTTCGCTGGCATACATGAGAAAAAGCTTACCGATTTGGTCAAAATGAGGCAACGCAACGACGAATCGGTAGAAAGCTTTGTTCAAAGGCTACGGGACGTGAAGAACAAGTGCTACAGTCTGGTGCTTGATGATTGGCAATTGGCAGATTTGGCCTTCCAAGGATTACTGCCGCACATCAAGGACAAATATGCGTCCCAGGAGTTTGAAAGCCTAAGTCATCTGGTACAAAGGATTGCCGATCAAGATATCAAAGCCTTTGAACCCAGGAAGACTTGGAATAAGGTGACCTTCATCGAGAAAGAAGAGGACTCTGGGTCAGATGAAGAGCTAAGTGTTGATGCGGCTGAATGGGTGAAGGATAAGAAGCTTGTGTCTTGTCCGTTCGGCCAAAAAGAGACCGAGAGGTTCACCTTCGACATTACCAAGGACGATAGGATGTTTGACTTGTTGCTGCAAGAAGGGCGAATCAAGTTGGCGCCCAACCAAGTAATTCCATCGGCCGAAGAGCTCAAGAAGATTAGGTACTGCAAGTGGCATAATGCAACCTCACACAGTACCAATGACTGCAAAGTATTTAGGCAGCAGTTGCAGTCAGAGATTGAATCTGGACGTATTAAGTTTGAAAATTCTAAAGTCCACAAACCGATGAAGATAGATCAGCACCCGTTCCCAAACAATATGGTGGAAATCAGTGAAAAAACTAAAGTGCTGACATCGGAAGCTGCCAGGAAGAACTCATCGGTAAATCCTAACCACCAAGTACCTGAGCGTAATGCAGGAAGGTTTGCCAATGACAGAAAGGGTAAGAAGGTTGCCAATGAGGGTAGCAGTGCCAACAGGGCTCCTGGGGTTGTGATCACGCACAAGCAGCCAAGGCAAGATCGTCGGCAATCACGTGAAGAGCGGTATCGGCAAGAAGAAGAGCATCGGGAGTGGCTTCGTCATAAGGACCACTGGAGGTGTCCCTTCTTCGTTCACTGTTGAGAAGAGGGCATCAAGTTGCCTACTGCCGATAATTGTCAGAATGCAATGGGTATTACACTGCCGATCGGTCAGGTAAGAGACCTTGTTTTGATAATCAGGCACCTAGGTACGCCAGGCCGCTCAGAGAGAACAGATCGGCACATGACCGACTGGGGGGCAAGCTCAGTGCCCATGACAGGCTTGGCAGACGTGTTGATCAAGGGGAGCTGGAAGATATGGCCAATGCAAGAGTACCCGACGAAGAGGTATTCTCCAGAGATCCCAACATCGGAAGAAGTGCCGATGTAAGCGGTGGAAAGCAGCACCAGCCCATCTGGAAAACTAAGCTTCCTCCGTGGTGCCCTAAGGGTCTGACCAAGACCCAGAAGAGAAGGATTCAGCACCAACGCGGTGATGACCTGTACGACGATGCAGAACCCTCGAGGGAGAAGCAATGGAGGCCGAAGCGCAAGGACAGGGATCCATCGGCGGACATAAACATGGTCGTCATGTTGCCGATGGAGTTCATGGCACCCGTCAGTGATAATGAAGAGACTGCTGATATGGCGCAATTGGTGCTGGATCCGATGACGGTTGTCTTTGAAAAGCCTGCCGATGATGAGAGGCAGCACTTAAGGGCTCTGTTTGTTAAGGGAAAAGTGGATGGACAGCCGATGACAAAGATGCTGGTAGATGGCGGCGCGTCGATCAATATAATTCTTTGTCCTTGAATCAGGGTATTTAGGAAGAACAGGTTGTTCCAGCTAGATACCGTCAAGAATTTCTGACTATTGCATGGGAACAGATTCATGTTAGAAGTATTTTTCCTTTCCAATATTTTTCTATTGGAGGTTCTCTCATTCCTTTTATTGAGCATAATGATGCGAATCGGGCTTTAATGAGTTCTAATATGCAGCGCCAAGCAGTTCCACTTTCTCGGTCCGAGAAGTGCATTGTTGGAACAGGATTGGAACGCCAAACAGCTCTAGATTCGAGGGTTTCCGTTATAGCCGAACGCGAGGGAAAGCTCATTTCTAGTGATAGTCACAAGATCCTTTTATCAGGTAGTGGGAAGACCATAAGTATTCCTTTAGTTGCCCATCGGCGCTCTAACAAAAATACTTGTATGCACCAAAAACCTCGGGTTCCACAGGGTAAATCCATTAAAAAAGGGCAAATTTTAGCGGAGGGAGCAGCTACAGTTGGCGGGGAACTTGCTTTAGGAAAAAACGTTTTAGTAGCTTATATGCCCTGGGAGGGTTACAATTTTGAAGACGCAGTAATCGACCCGTTTCCCAAGCAGAGTCTCGCGAAACCTCCCCTCTTTACCCTCAATTACATCTGAAAGTGATTTGTATACTTTATTGTGACCATCCCTCGTCGGTTGCCCGCGGGACCCACTATCAAGAAGTGTATCCACGGCCTCTTGTACCAATTTTTCCTGGCACATTACTAAATCTGCTGGTGCTAATTCACTTCTTTTTAATAGATAGAAATTCGATTATGACTTGCATTAATTTCCTTAAAGAAAAGAAAAAACAAATTTCATTTATACTCATGACTCAAGTTGGCTAATTTTGACTGACAAACTTCAAAAGAAAAACCCTTCGAAATTTTTTGAGTCATCTCTAAACTCTTTTCTTTATCTCATCTCGAACAAATTGACTTTTATTCATTCCTTATTCTGATCTAATTCTATTGTTGAGACGATTGAAAATCGTGTTTACTTGTTCCGGAATCCTTTATCTTTGATTTGTGAAATCCTTGGGTTTAGACATTACTTCGGGAACTCCTATTCTTTTTTCTTTCAAAAGAGTAGCAACATACCCTTTCTTTTTCTTATTTCCTTCGATAAAGCATTTCACTCTTCTATAGAAATCAAATATGAACAATTGATTCAGATAGACTTTTAATCAAAAAAGTTTTTCCAATCTTCCAAAATTAGACTTTTTCTTATTTTAACCTTTTGATTTCTATATTAAGGATAGACTGACAAAGTTGGCCTAATTTATTAGTTTTCACTAACCCTAGATTCTTTCCCTTGATCAAAAAGAAATTCTGTCCTCTCGAGCTCCATCGTGTACTATTTACTTTACTTACAAACAACCCAGCACAAATTCGGTTCGGGACGAATAGAACAGACTATGTCGAGCCAAGAGCATTTTCATTACTATGGAAAATGATGGATAGCAAAATCCACAATCGATCATGTCCTTCAAGTCGCACGTTGCTTTCTACCACATCGTTTTAAACGAAGTTTTACCATAACATTCCTCTAATTTCATTAGAAATGGTATCGAGAATTGATCCAATATAGATGGAATCATGAATAGTCATTGCTTTTGTATACTAATTCAAAAGCCCAAACTTCCATTTCTCCTATTCGTTGTCCCCCTTGCTTGGCTCTTCCTCTAACGGGTTGTTGGGTAACAAGTGAGTAGGGCCCAGTAGAACGTCCATGAATTTTCTCATCAACTTGATGAATTAATTTTAAGATATAGGACTTCCCTATTAGAACAGGCTGTTCGAAGGGATCTCCTGTTCTTCCATCAAATATTCTGCTTTTTCCCGGGTACTCGGGTTCAAATACCCATGGATTTTTTGTTTGTTTACTGGCTTCGTATAATTCCGAAAACACAAGTTTTCTTGAAGCCTCTTGCTCATATCTCTCATCAAAGGGTGCTATTCTATAATGTTTCTTTAGCAGATCCCCTGCTAATCCGAGCGAGCTTTCAAATATTTGTCCCACATTCATTCGTGAGGGTACTCCTAAGGGATTGAAGACCATATCAACGTATTCGTTCGGTTGCAGATCTGTTACAAGATCAATTCGGACTGGCTCTTGGCCGTTTACAACATGCGGTTCAAAAAACTATCCGTAGAGTATTCATACGTCAATCGAAACCGACTCCACAAACTTTGGTAACTCCAACTTCAACTTCGATTTTATTAATAACTACTTATGAGACCTTTTTTGGCACATACCCCTTAGCTCATGTTTTTGATCAAACCAATCCATTGACACAAACGGTTCATGGGCGAAAAGTGAGTTGTTTGGGTCCTGGAGGATTGACGGGGAGAACTGCAAGTTTTCGGAGCCGAGATATTCATCCGAGTCACTATGGGCGTATTTGTCCAATTGACACGTCCGAAGGAATCAATGTTGGACTTACCGGATCGTTAGCTATTCATGCGAGAATTGATCACTGGTGGGGATCTATAGAGAGTCCGTTTTATGAAATATCTGAGAAAGCAAAAGAAAAAAAAGAGAGACAGGTAGTTTATTTATCACCAAATAGAGATGAATATTATATGATAGCAGCAGGAAATTCTTTGTCCTTGAATCAGGGTATTCAGGAAGAACATGTTGTTCTAGCTAGATACCGTCAAGAATTTCTGACTATTGCATGGGAACAGTGGGAAAGGCGACCAGGACTTGGTCAAGACCGACATGAAGCTCAAGGACTTCGAAGGTAATGTGTCAACGGCTATGGGAGCCGTATTTGTTGATTTGACCATCGGCAGTAAAACTTTGCCGACAACGTTCTTTGTAATCAGTGGCAAAGGCACTTACAACTTGCTCCTTGGAAGGGATTGGATCCACGCCAATTGTTGTATCCCTTCTACTATGCATCAAAGTCTGGTACAGTGGATCGGGGACAGGATTGAAGTTGTCCGAAGTGAAGCCCCATCTACTGTTGCATCGGCAGAATCGGAAACTTATGAGCAAACCAGATGTATATCGGGCGAAGCCTGGGACAAAGAGTTCCTCAAAGTTGCCGATTACCGCATCAAACCGATCCAAGCAATCGGTCCTGAAGAAGAGTTTTAATGGATCGGTTCGCTGACGACGGAAAGCTGGGGCAGGGCTTCACGTCTGCCGATGACTTACTCGAGGTTGACATCGGCGATGGTAGTAAACCTAGGCCTACATTTATTAGTGCTAAGTTAGATTCCCAATGTAAGCAACAGTTAACCGATTTATTGAAAGAGAATAAAGATTGTTTTGCTTGGGATTATACAGAGATGCCTGGTTTAGACCGATCGATAGTTGAACATCGGTTACCCATCAAGCCTGGTTTCCAACCACATCGGCAACCTGCGCGCCGATGCAATCCTACTATTCTGCCCGACATCAAGGCTGGGATTACAAAGCTAATCGAAGCTAGATTTATTCGGCAATGCCGATATGCCGATTGGATCTCTAATGTGGTTCCTGTGTATAAAAAGAATGAAAAACTTCGTGTTTGTATTGATTTCAGGAATCTTAACAAGGCTACACCGATGGATGGTTATCCGATGCCTGTTGCCGATCTGCTGATCGATGCTGCTGCTGGGCATCAAATTATTAGCTTCGTGGATGGTAATGCTGGGTATAATCAGATATTCATGGCTGAGGAAGACATATCCAAGACTGCTTTCCGATGTCCAGGTCACATTGGCTTGTTTGAATGGATAGTCATGACTTTTGGCTTAAAGAACGCCGGTGCTACTTATCAGAGAGCAATGAATTTCATCTTTCATAAGTACATCGGCACAATAGTTGAAATCTACATTGATGACGTGGTGGTTAAGTCTGGGGATTTCAAGAAGCATCTTGCCGATTTGCGAAAAATCTTGGAGTGCACAAGGGAGTATGGGTTGAAGATGAATCCTAACAAGTGTGCATTTGGCGTATCGGCAGGTCAATTTCTAGGTTTCATGGTGCATCAGAGAGGCATTGAAATCGACAGAAAGTCTATTGATGCAATTAACAAGGTGGTTGCTCCTACAAACAAGGCTGAGCTGCAATCTTTGATCGGCAAGATTAATTTCATCAGAAGGTTTATATCTAACTTATTTGGTAAGATTAAGTCCTTTAGCCCTTTACTAAAGTTGAAAGCCGATCAAGAGTTTACATGGAAAGAAGAGCAGCAGTCAGCCTTGGAGGAGATCAAAAGATATCTGGTGAGCCCTCCAGTCTTAGTCCCACCACAACACGGGAAGCCTTTCAGGTTATATTTATCTACCGATGACGGTGTTATCGGGTCGGCCTTGATTCAAGAATTTGAAGGGAAGGAGCGTGTGATATATTATCTAAGCAAAAGGTTGGTGGACGCTGAAACCAGGTATTCGGCCATAGAAAGATTATGCTTGTGTTTATACTTCTCTTGCACAAAACTAAGGCATTATTTACTATCGACTGAGTGCACTGTTATTTGCAAAGATGATGTGGTCAAGTATATGTTATCAATGCCGATTTTGAGTGGACAAATCGGTAAGTGGATTTTGGCACTTTCAGAGTTTGACCTAAGGTATGAATCGGCTAAGGCTGTCAAAGGTCAGGTAATGGCCAATTTTGTTACTCAGCATTGTAATGTGGTGAGCTCTGTTGAAATTGCTCCTTGGACTTTATTCTTTGATGGGTCTACGTGCAAGGATGGAGTAGGTATCGGTATTCTCTTGATTTCACCCGGAGGATAGAAGTATGAAATTTTGCTGCCGATTGTTGCTACTTCAACAAACAATTAGGCTGAATACCAAGCTTTACTTAAGGGGTTAGAACTACTCAGGGAAGTGCGTGCCGATGCTGTTGAAATCTTCGGTGATTCTATGTTGGTGATTAACCAATTGATCGGGACATATGAGTGCCGAAGTGAAGTTTTGATTGCTGCCCATGAACGGTGTTTGTAGTTGTTAAGGGAGTTCAAAGAGTATCTCCTTGAGCACATTCCAAGGTTGCATAATGAAGAGGCCAATCGGTTAGCACAGAGTGCCTCAGGGTATCAACCGATTCAAGAAGTCACGACATCGGTAACAGTTGCCGATGACTGGAAAAAGGAGATTGTCGATTACTTGAGGGATCCATCTAGGAAAGTTGAAAGGCGTCTAAGGTTCCAAGCTACTAAGTATGTGCTCCTCGACGATGAGTTGTATTATCGGACGATTGATGGAGTTTTGCTTAGATGTCTCAGCAAAGAGGAATCGAAAGAGTTGATGGGTGAGATCCATGAAGGTGTATGTGGAGCGCATCAATCGGCATTCAAAATGAAGTGGATGGTTAGGCGAAATGGATATTATTGGCCGACAATCCTTGAAGATTGCTTCAATTATTTCAAGGGGTGCTAGGACTGTCAGAAGTTTGGTAATGTGCAAAGGGCACCTGCATCGGCAATGAATCCTATAATTAAGCCTTGGCCGTTCAGAGGATGGGCTATTGATCTCATCGGCCAAATTTATCCGCCATCAAGCAAGGGGCATAAGTTCATACTTGTTGCTACCGATTATTTCACTAAGTGAGTCGAGGCAATCCCTTTAAAGAAGGTGAATTTCGTTAAACATGGTGGATTTCGTTAAAGAACACATTATTTACCGATTCGGCAGGATCCCGGTAACTTTTATAAGCTTACTCAGGGGCATTTTGGGGTTTCGGTTCACACTGTGAAGGAATGTGGAGAGGCCCGTGGTAGATACGCGCGATGATCGAGGTGGTCTTCAACTGTTTGTGCTACAACCAAAGGATTTTATTATTAAATCGCGGTTCCACACGCGGGGATCGTGGAAGCTGTGCATTTATCTCGAAGGTAACGACTACAGTAGAGAGAATTTCAGCACGCAAAGTACTGTACGCTCCGAAACTGGGGGCATGTGTTGACACCGTTTTTTAGCACGTGTCAAATGGGCTAAGGCTTGACTGGTCGCCGGCCGTTCTCCATCGGCATCGGGAAATCTTGAGCCAATATTGCCGATGAGAATATGTTGTGGGAAGACTAAGTGTACTGCCGATGGAGGCTGGATGGTCCTTGTCGACAAAGGTTAATTGGTGAAGTCGGATAACTTAAGCTATAAAGTTGTTGATGCAGATTGCCGACAAACAGATATTGCCGATTGCCGATAAGGAGACATTGCCGATTGCCGATGAAGAGGCATTGCCGATTGCCGATGAGGAGACATTGCCGATTGCCGATGAAGAGTGGTTACCGATTGCTGATAGGGGCTGATTGGCGCAATTATCAGTGGAAGGTTGCCGATTGGGAAGTGTTGCCGATGCCGATGGGCATGGGGTGCCGATGAGTACAGGGTGACTTAGTGCTTGGTGTCAGCAGAAGACTACAGGTGGCCAAAGAAGGAAGTCGCAGATTGGAGGGATCTGCCGATGGAAAGTTTCCATTGAGGAGAAATATAAGGAAATGAGTGTTTTGTACCAGTATTATTATTATGGTAGTTTGAGTCCGTCTCTTGCATGAGTCGTTTATTTTCCTTTAAAATAGGCGTGTTTGTTTAGGAAAATAAATATTATTGTTTTAGATCTGGCTCCTGCGTGAGTCAGTTTCCTTAAAGTTAGGAGTTTGTTTTAGGAAGGATACGTGTCGTGTCTTTGTACAACTCTCCATGCGGGAGTATAAATATGTGCCCGAGGGCTACGTGTAGGACAATCAATCCAATCAAAAACAAACCAATTTTAATCATATTCTACTTTTTATCGCAATTCACCTTTATTGCATTAGCTATAGCTTTTTAACGAGTTCTTCAAGCTTCGACGGGCTGCATCACCTTGATCTCTGTCAAATCCTTGCAAGTTTCGCGTGGGAGTATCTCTGAGCTTTGACATCCGGGCGCATCGCTGTTGCCTCGTTCCGCTCTGCTCTAGTTATCCTGATCAAGCCTCAATCCCAGCATCCGGGCGCATCGCCGTTGTCTGGATTGGATCTTGTTCTAGTTATCGTCCTTGTCGATTAACTGGTCAAATCGACTGGCATGCCTCCGGATATCGAATTTCGAGTATAAGCCCGAGGTGTTCGCAGATCCTGACGTTTTTTGTGTCAATACACAGATATCAAGGACAAAGCAAACGAAGAGTGTGAAGGGTTAGAGGAAGAAGACACACCGCCGGGACCAGAAACCAACGCCATGGATGGGTTCGACGGGTTCTCAAGCTTGGCCCGGGTCTGGTGGTCAATCTCCGAGGACTTGAGCTTGCTAAACAGCTCATCCACGGTCAGGGCATCATAGCCTGGTGACTCTTTAATGGCAGCCACCTTCATCTCCCACACCCTCCGATCAAGAGCATGCAAAAGCTTGATAGCCATCTCATGATCATCATAGGGCAAGTTGGCTCGATTAGCACGCATCTTGTTGACGATAGATTGGAAGCGAGTGAACATCCCGTCAATAGATTCGCCGGCCAACTGTACGAAGTTCTCGTACTCCCTACGGTATGTGTCGAAGAGTCTAGACTTGATCTGAGGATTACCCTCATGATATCGCACAAGTGTTTGCCAGATCTCTCGCGCCGTAGTGAGATTCGAGACTCGCTCAAACTCAGGAAGTGACAAACTCGAGAAGAGGATACTCCGTGATCGACTGTTTGTGTTGTGTTGAGTGATTTGGAGTTGGTCAACACGAGCCTCAAGAACACGATAGCCCTCATTCTCACAGATCTCCCATATGTTCGAATCAACTCCTTGTAGATAGGCGGACATGCGCACCTTCCAGTAGGAGAAGTTCGTTCCATCAAAAAATGGAGGTTTGCCAACACCTCTCTCCATGTCGCCTTCGCGGATCAAGAACCGTTTAAGGTGGAATGGTCCTTAACCTGGCTCTGATAACAATTGAAGGACCGAGAACGGCGACCAGAGGGGTGGGGGGTGAATGGGAGCCTCAAATTTCACTTGGAAATATTCGGGCCACTCTTCCCGAAAACAACCCCAGCAAGCAAGCTTACTCCACCAGGAAGATCACGACCCTAGATAGGGTGGATACCTTTGGTAATGACCAAGAGGTACAGCGGATCTTCCGGAAACCATGAACTCAAACCGAGACACCGATAGTGAGGCTCTCAAACCCTATGGAGAAGAGAAGAGAGCTCACCCAAAAATACTTATGAGAACTGGTCTCAAAAGTGTTTCAACAAGTTCCCTGTGTGATTACGAAACCAACGCAACAAACGGAACTCAATTCGGAGTCCGGATGAGGGAGAAACGGCCAAAACATCGACGAAGAAAATCGTGAAAAACCTTGCTGGAAGGCCGACGGACGCTGACGATGGACGGTCCGTTGGGCGATGATCGGTCCGTTGCCAGAGTACGTTGCAGCGATGGACGGTCCGTTGGCAGAGTCCAACGCACCCAGAAAAATCAGCGCCTACTGGAAGGGCGACGGACGCTGGCGAATGACGCTGACAGAGGGTGACGGACGCTGAGAAGAGGGTCCGATGCCAATATCGAAGCACGCCGACAAGCGAGGCGACAGACGCTGACGTCACCACGTACCAGCATCCGACGCGAAACCCTCGGAGCGTCTGAGGCCCCCGACAGAAACGCAGAAACCTCGAAAAGCGATTTTCTCTTCGCCGAAACTTCCCAAATCTCAACCAAATGATCACCAACTACAACCAAACTTTGTAGGCATGATCCTTGTACAGTTGGGGAGCTAATCCAAAGAAATCATTGCTCAATTTGATGAGAAATAAAGTGAAACGAGGATTTCGGGGAAAAGGAGCAAGAACGAAGAACACCGCAAAGAAAACGCCCGATCTGTGTGCTCGTGAGGTTTTAGGAAAATTCCTTCGGTGCAAAGATGCTCCTCACGAGTACGAACAACTTGATTCAAACGGATTTTGCAAAGCTACTCTCTACAAAGATAAATCATCTCAGGAAAAAGAGAGGGCCAAAGAAAAACGCGAAGAACACAAGCAAAACGGGGACACGATCAAGAAATCGAAGCCACCATGGCTTACGGAGGTTACGGCCTTTGATTCCTCGCAACAAAACCAAGTTCTTACAAAGGTTGGTGGAAACAACCTAGGGATCTCATGAACTAGAGAGAGGGTAGAGAGAGAGAGTTGGGGCAAATGATTAGGGTTCAAGAGATAGGATGAGGGATACCCCTTCACCCCCTATTTATCGGGCTTTGGCTATTTCCCAAAGACCCCCCTAGATACATGAGTGAACTACCTAGCCTACGCATTGCAGTCCAAGCTCCGGAAAATATCTCTCGCATTTTGAATGCATGGCCCTGCTTCCTGCTAGGAGTTGCCGTCGCCTCGACGCAACCTCCAGTATTCCGCCACGTGCCATCCCCGCTTCCTCGGAAGCTCCACCCGGGTTTTGAGGCCCAAACCCGCGAAACCCGTCACCGGTAGCTTTCGGCTCAACTGCCGAATCCCGAGTTTTGAGGCCCAAACTCGTAAACCGTCCGCCGATGGTTTTGAGGCCCAAACCACCAAACCGCTCGACTCGAGCCACCTTGTCCTCGCCCGGTCGGACTCCGAGTCCCATGAGCCTCCGCTCGACCCGCTCGTCCGCCGTCTTGACTCGGTCAACTCGGTCTACCTCCATGTCTTCTCGCACTCGCCGATGCCAAGTACTAGCCACCACAGCTAGTCCGCCGGTGCCCATGGTCCCTCAGTCCGAGCCCCGCTTCTGCCCTTCACCGCTCTCAGTCGATCGGCACGACAAGCCTCTACTAGACCTTCTCCACGCCATTGACCACTGTCACTAGGCATAGCACCTGCACACCACAAGCCGATAGACAGGCACACATTTGCTTTCACAAAGAGGTTTGGGTAAGCCTCTCAAACTGAACCGCTCAAATGTTGGTCAATCACTCATCATCAAAACTGAACATTCATGGGTACTTATCTACCATGTGTTCGCAACTACTCCTAGGTTTATGGCGTCACGGCCTAGTAGAGTAGAGGCTGTCCAGACAGGTAGGTAGTACAGCAGCCCACGGCGCAATCGCAGCAGCCTATGAGCCCAAGGTACCATTCATCTGACCGGCCCAATTTCTAACCTACCACCGGGAAATGGAGCCCGGGTATTTGTGGGCTTTAGAACAGTATAGTAAGGCATGACTGGATAACGGATCATGCCTACCGGCAAAGCAGAAGGAAAGAAAGGGAAATGGTTGGTTCCGGCCTGACATGTTACATTATGGATGGAGGTTGCTTTACAGAAAATATTGTCGACCATGGCATAGTAGCTTGAACATTATGATCCATAATACCTATTGGTACGGGACATGTACACAATAATACATCACATATGTTTACAATCATATTAGTCTCAAAATCACAAACTATATGATACACCAGCTATATGTGTGTGGGCATGCGCACATTTAGTTATTTGTTTAGAAACGACGACAAAAGCTTTGTCACAATTTTTGTTAGATGAAGAAAGAAAAAGACAAGTGTTAGCCGGTTTCTTTTATGGAAACTAGATCAAAATAAATAAATAACTAAAGACAGTACCCCACTCATCCTACACAACTTTGGTACAACTGTCGCAACTCACACACCACATGCAACTTGGTCAAATCAACCCCACTACCAATAACTTCGCTGAAAAACAAACTTAACTAAGACACCTCGACTGGAGTTCACCAACATCATTGGAGCACCGAGCATTAACGCCCTTGGGGAAGCACCATGCCAATCAACAAGAGCTCCACAGTGAAAACTTGATCGCCTAACAAAACCTTCAAGAAGGAAACGACGCCAATAGTGTCGACAAGCTAGCCGGTTGAGGGAAGGTTTTCACTTGCAAAACCTAGCATGGTAGGAGGAGAGGTAGAAAAGGGTGCCTTCGAGGAGGGCAGGACATCCGCTGACATCGTCATCCAAACTTTCACCCCGACCTCATGAAAACTCCACACCCACCACAATCGGAGAACCACATAAATTAGTTATTTCGTTGGACTAACGCTTGCAGGAAACTATCAAATTTAATTTAAAGTTGTGAGATGAATTCAAAAGAGAGATGAGCAAGGCACATAACACTACACAAAGACGACATAGTTGATTCATCACGAATGGAAGAACTACATAAAAATGAGTGAAGTGGGATGTTTAACAAGGTGATCAAAGATCAAAGAGAAAAAAGATGGCATGCCATTAGGATGAGAAAGAAAGGGTACAAGCAAGAAGACAAGAATCTCATAAATAGCTCAAGATGTGAGGCTAGCCGAGAAAGGAAAACTTCAAGTAAAAAGGAAGGAACATCACAAATCTAGTCTTCATGAGATGGTGTCACTGTCGATGGGGAACCCTACAGGCCCCCATGGACCATTCTACAGAGAAGTGGGCCTTAGCAGCAAGGCCAACAGGGAAGACACGAAGCAAAGCGACATAGGAAACCGAAAACTACTCGGATTATATGTAACGCCCAAAAATTTGAATTTTGAAAATAGAGTGAAATTGAGTTGATCTTGAATTTTGTGCTCATGAAAATGTAGGGAAATAAAAACATTTTCATCAAATTAAAATTTTCCCTAGAGTTAGCAACATGTTTGAGCATTCATTTTGTTGCATTGAGTTTATTGTATCGATTGGGTATTTCTAAAAGTTAAAAAATATTCAAAACCCTTTTAAAGGCATTTGGAAAATGGTTTGCAAAATCCATTTAGAAAAAGAAAAGAAAACAAAATAAAAAGAGAAACCCAACCCTCCTTCCTCCCTTCTCTCTCTTCTGGCCTGAGCGGCCCAGTACAGCTTGGCCAGCTCCTCCTCTCCCGATTGGGCCAAGCACCACCCGGCCCACACTCACTTCTCCTTTCCTCGCAATCCACCGAAACGACCCAGCTTGCCCCCGCTCCTCCACAGTGGCGCAGCGTGCGCCGGCCCAGCTCACGCAGGCGCCCTCCCCGCTCTCCTTCTTCATTGTGCTACTGACAGCCTGACCCTGCCCCTTCTCCCAATGACATGCAGGGCCCGCTTGTCGGCGCCGTCTTCCTTCTCCCCACCGAGACAGACTCTACCCGCGCGAAGGAAACCGCCTCTGTCTCCATCGCGCGCGCAGTCGTGCGCGCTACGGTCTCTCCCTCCTTGGCCCCCTATATAGCACCACCTCCCTCCGCTACTCGCAAAAGCTAAGCGCTGCCTCATCCTTGCCCTAGCTCCTCGAGGCTCCCCGCACAACTTGTGTTTTGCCGGAACACAACCGCCGCCGAGGTCTGCCTTCCGCCGAAGAGCTTCTGTCGCCGGCGAGCCAAATCACCCCGTAAATACCCCTTCAGGCTTTGCGTCACCGTTGTGAAGGTTCCGCACCCCTTATCTCCCTCCTTTTCCTCTCCGTGGCTCACCCCGACCTCGCCGTGGTGAAGGTTCCGCACCCCTTCTCTCCCTCCTTTTCCCCTCTGTGGCTCACTCCGACCTCGCCGTGCTCTGTAGAGAACTCACCGTCCGCCCTCAACTGTCGCTGGCCGTCCCTGTGCCATTCCGGCCGTCCTCAACGCCCATGGTGAGTTCACACTCGACCCTTTTTTTCTTTCGGTGCACTCGGTAATCAATTTGAAGGCCCGTAGGCTCCTATTTGCAAACTCTGGCGAGAACTCGCCAGTCCGGTCATGGCACCGCCGACCCTACTACTGTGCTCGGCCGAAAATTCCCTCTCCCTCCCTTGCTTCTAATCTTGTTTGTCCAGATTGGATCGGGTGGACTAGACTTGATCATACCCCTTCACAATGCAAAATTGTTAAAGAGCCCCTGCGCTTTTCTACATTGAACCCACGGTCTGTGGGCAGATTCAAAATCCAATTTTCTGATTTATTTTAATTCGAAAATAAATTTCCATCTATTCACAGAATTGCCATCCAACTTGGTTTGTCCCTCAAATCTTCGTTTTAACTTCAATTTGATTCAATCAAATTGCATTAGATTCGTTTCATCGAGATCTACGTATTAAAACCCTAATCTATCCTGTTTTGCAACCTTGAAGAATAATTATTTATTTAATGGTTTTTAAAATCTAGTTTAATCTTAGAAAATTCATATCTCCTACGTTTTAGATCAGTTTTGACCGGTTCGAGTTGCGTTGGTTTCATAACATATAATATACGTGTTAGTAGCAGTATAAAACATGTTTTATTTATTCAAGTAAAATAATAAATGACTAATCTATATTACATTAGTTTTCTAATTAAAACTAATCTAGGTTTCAACCTCGAATTTTCATAAACAAAATAAATCTAGTTTAATCTTGTTTTTCCAAGAAAATATAATGTGACTTCATTTAATTTGGGTACTTATCTAAAATATCCTAACAATGTTTTTATATAGATAAAATAAAAGAAGTCTAATTCTCTTTTAAAGCTAATCTTCTGGTAGCTGTTTCTTTCCGTTATAGATCCGGTTAGCGTGATTCTCGCGTCTGTGTGATCGTAGCAAGGCGTAAATTTATTTTAGAGCCCTTTTCAGTGATTGGTGTATTATTCTAAATAGATCTATTGTATGCTATACGTGTTTGTTCAGATGCTTGTATGGTGTTTTTGATCTTGTCCAATCGGTGAGATTTACGTGGAGATCAAGAAGAAGTTATCTGAAGCTTCAAAATCAGTTGAAGAAAGGATTTAAGCATTTAAGACAAGTATAGTATGGGAACTTCCTTGTTACCTATACACTTTAATGTCACATAATTCATATGCATGTGTCTACCTTGATTCCCGTGAGGATTACCTAGATTTGACATCATGTGCCTTGTAGCCTTTGAGGGTTTGCATATGGGTAGCTTATGCTAGTGCTCATAAAGAATAACCATGATCCAAACGGACCTTATCATCCTACCCAGCTTAGGTTTGGATGTGATCCTAGGTATGAGATGGATGCGCCTCTATGGAGTAAACATCGATACTGGAAATAGAATCCTTATCTTGACAACTCTAGAGAAAGCTGAGACCTTTCAAATCCCGCTTCCCCGGAAGTTAGACCTTTGTGTTATCCAAGTCACCACCTTGACGAACATTCTGGTAGTGTGTGAGTTTCCGGATGTGTTTCCTGATGATCTTCCTGGTCTTCCACCAGACCGAGATGTTGAGTTCGCCATTGAGTTGGTACTTGGTACGACACCTATTTCTCGTAGGCCATACCGAATGCCACCCAATGAGCTGGCAGAGCTCAAGAAATAGTTACAAGAGTTGCAAGATAAAGGTCTCATTCGACCTAGTTCATCATCGTGGAGTTGTTCCGCATTATTCGTCAAGAAGAAGGATAAATCCCTACGTATGTGTGTGAATTACCGACCACTTAATGCAGTGATGATAAAAAATATCCTCTACCTCATATTGATATTTTGTTTTATCAGTTGTCCAAAGGTAAGGTGTTTTCTAAGATCGATTTGAGATCAGAGTATCACCAAATCAAGATAAGACCACAAGACATACCCAAAATGGCGTTCGCAACAAGGTATGGGCTATATGAGTACTTGGTTATGTCGTTTGGACTAACTATTTCATCTTCATTCCTGAGTTGTGTTTATCGACGACATCTTAATCTACTCGGAAAATGAAGCGGATCACACTAAACATGTACGTGTAGTGCTTACATGGTTAAGAGAACACAAGTTGTATGCCAAGTTTAGTAAGTGTGAGTTTTGGCTTACTAAGGTACCTTTGCTTGGACATATCCTTTCTGCTGATGGAATATCTGTTGATCCAAGTAAAGTACAAGAGGTCATGGATTGGAAAGCTCCAACTTCCGTCATCGAGGTTCGTAGTTTTCTTGGTCTAGCTAGATATTACTGTCGTTTTATCCCAGACTTCTCCAAGATAGCTAAACCTATGACTAGCTTGTTGCAAAAAGATAAGAAGTTTGAATGGACTCCAGAATGTGAAGCAGATTTTCATATGTTCAGAACCCTACTTACTTTAACACCCATTTTAGCGCAACCATACATAACGAAACCTTTCGATGTGTATTGTGACGCCTTCGGGACTAGACTAAGATGTGTTCTTATGCAAGAGGGAAAAGTGATAGCTTATGCTTCTCGCCAGCTCCGAAAACATGAAGCTAACTATCTAACACATGATCTAGAGTTAGCAGCAGTGATACATGCTTTGAAGATATGGAGACATTACCTCCTTGGTAACGTATGCCATATATATACAGACCACAAGAGTCTCAAATACATCTTTACTCAACCAGAGCTGAATATGAGGCAGCGACGATGGTTAGAACTAATCAAGGATTACAACCTAGAAGTTCATTACCATCAAAGAAAAGCTAATGTAGTAGCTGACGCTTTAAGCAGGAAGTCGCATAGTCATCTCGTGCAACCCTTGCTTGAAGATGGTTTTAATCTGCTACACCCATCGGTGTTGTATAATCTTATATTCAATTGCTCTCTGGAAAGAAAAATCATCGAAGGTCAGAAAAGTGATGTGGATGTGTTCCATATCAAAAGGTAGATGAAAGCTGAAGGATCCCAGTGCTTAAGACTTGATGAAAATGGAATCCTTTGGTTTCGAGATCGTCTTGTCGTACCTAAGGATAAAGAGTTAAGAAATCAAATCATGGAGGAAGCTCATTCCTCTAAGTTGTCTATACATTCGGGTAGTAGCAAGATGTATCAGGATCTAAAGCAACGTTTTTTGGTGGATAAAAATGATGAAAGAAATCGCCGCCTTTGTGGCAAATTGTGATGTTTGTTGTAGAGTTAAAGCAGTACACATGAAACCCATTGGACTTCTACAACCGTTGTCAGTTCTAGGATGGAAGTGGGAAGAGATCAGCATGGATTTCATCATAGGGCTTCCATCTACTCAGAGTGGCCATGACACTCTATATGGGTAATTGTGGATCATCTAACGAAGTTAGCATATTTCCTTCCAGTTCGCACCAATCATAGGCCACACGAGTATGAAGAGATATATGTGGATCAAATAGTTCGCTTACATGGTGTCACAAGAACCATCATCTCACACAGAGGACCGTAGTTTACAGCTCATTTTTGGGAACATTTGCACAAACAGCTTGGAACAAATCTAGTTCGTAGTTCCGCTTATCACCCTCAAACATCAGGGCAAACTAAGAGGGTTAACCAGATTCTTGAGATCTCCTTAGAGCATGTGTGATTTCTTATAAAGGATCATGGGAGAAGTGGTTACCTTTAGCAGATTTTTCCTACAACAATAGTTATCAAGAAAGCATCAAAATGGCTCCTTTTGAAGCTTTGTATGGCAGAAGGTGTCAGACACCTCTCAGTTGGGTTGAACTAGGTGAGAGAAGATATTATGAAACTGACTTTGTGCAAGAAGCTAAAGATAAAGTCAGAATGATACAAGAGCATATGCGAGCAGCTCAGTCAAGGTAGAAAAGTTATGCTGATAAGCGAAGAATACCTCTTGAATTCGAGGTAGGTGACTATGTGTACTTGAAAATATCACCTATGAAAGGAGTTCAAAGGTTTGGAGTAAAACGAAAGCTTGCTCCAAGATATGTGGGACCCTACAAGATCATTGAAAGAAGTGGAAGAGTAGCCTACAAAGTTTTGTTACCTCTAGAGATAAGGGCTATTTTCAATGTCTTTCACGTGTCTCAGTTAAAGAAGTGTTTGCGAGTTCCTGAAGAACATGTTGAATCGGCAGGGTTGAAGTTACAATCTGACCTATCTTTTGAAGAAAAGCCAGTGCAACTCATGGACACTAAAGAAAGGATAACTCGAAACAAAGTTATTAAGTTTACAAAGTAATGTGGAACTGCCAAAGTGAAAGAGATGCTAAATGGGAACAAGAGGATTACCTTAAAGAAGTCTACCCCTCTTTCTATGAAAAATTGAAAGCCTTCCAAATCTCAAGACGAGATTTTTGTAAGGGGGAAGGGCTTTAACATCCTAGGTGTTAAGCTTGCATTGCATATCATTTCATGAGCATGAGCATAAGCAGTATTGCATCTATGCATTCACAAATGACCTGAAATGTTAACTCATGTGAAAATCTTTGTTCTTTCCATGTGTATGTGATCACCTACCCCTATGTGTGTGTACCCTATGCTTGTATAAACAAGTGCTTGATGTTTTTATCACTAATAATCACCTAGGGGTACTTAGGGATGCAAATGAAACTAGGTCTATGTAGATGATCATGTCAAATTTGGCTAACTAGGGTTTAAGCTGTCATGTTGACCCTAGGAACCCTTTTGTTTGACTAAACTAATCAACCTTGCTAATGACCTTGCATGACAGTGAGTGCTTAAGAAAAGTTGTAGAGAATTTAATAAGAAACAAACTTTGTTTAACTACCTAAGGGTGATTTGGGCCCTAACATGCTCTAAATGGCTAATTAAGGCAGGTTTGGGGGCTGTTTTGGGAGTTCAAATTTTGCCTAAGTCTTGACTGACAAATAGTTTCAAAGTTCGTGTGTTTGAATGCTTCTAGTTTGAAAACCAAATTGAATTAGAGGAAGCTCAGTGTAAAAATCTTGTAGATTACATGTAGCTCTATCTATATGTGTGCTTGGTTGATCTTGATGTGGCTTGATTAGGGAGTTAATCATCGGCTAAATCGCTTTGTCAGACTAAGTGGTCGAGGGTTTCAGGGTTCAGGGTGTGCCGGCAATGGCCGACCGCCGTAGGGAATGCGTGACATGTGGCCGCCATACAACGGTGTTGGCCCCGCACGGCCGCTGGTTTGGTGATCCAAACACTCCACCGGCACCCCGTGCGCGCGTTCACTCTCTCCCTCCCACTCGGCAACCGCAACTCCGACGAGGATCACGCTGAGTTCCTCGGTGTCCTTCGTGCTCATCTATATAGTGTTAGGGTTAGTGTAGTAGCATGTGCTTGTGTTACTGGAGTCGGTTGAAGCCTTCTCGCCTCACCATCGCCGGAACAGCCCCGCCGCTCCGTTGAGTTCTCACCACCGTGGCGCTATGCATGTGGTCGAGCTCACCGGAGACGTTTCATGGCTCCGATCCGAGCTCAATCGCTCCGTAGTACCTCAGTGAAGGTCTAGAGCTCGCTAGCTTGGCCGGAGAAAGCTTGAAACGGCCAGCATAAGAAACACCGTGCCGCCGTGCCACCATTACCACCGTCGAGCATGCTCCGGTGGGAATGGGGTACAACCAAGTACATGGTTGGATGTGGGTTGAGAAGGAGTATGTGTCTGAGGGGTTGGTTTGGCCAAAGACCTCGTCGCCGGTGAGATACCGACGATCGAGCACCTCCCAGGTGTGTTGCCTTTGGGGAAGAACCCTGATGTGTGGGTCCCACATGTCAGTGACTGTGCAGTGTTTGTTATTTGATTTGTTTTGCAGTTCTATGTGCTAACTTTGGAAATTCATAACTAAATGTAGAAAAATGTAAATAATGTTAGATAAATTCTGTTAGCTTTGTTATGAAATCCTTTATCTATGAAAAATATAGAATGACATGTTTTAACTGTTCTTGTATGTTGATAAATTCAAAATGGACAATATGCTTTATATGTCTAGTTTATCTTGTTTAATTCATATTTAAAGTTTGGTGTGTGCTAAAAATATGATTCCTGCTATGGTAGACTTGTTTTAGCATATACTTGCCATGAAAAATATTGGAGCACCAGTAAACTCAGTTCGAGTAGTTTGGTGTATTTAAATTGTGTAAATGTTTGTTTTATCAAATGCATCTAATATCTTTTATCAATTGAAATATATGCATGGGCTGTGTTTGATAAATTTTGAATGAGTAATACTTGCTTAGTGTGAGCTAAGAAAAATATGAAATCTGTTGTTTTACACTTTCAAATTGTTTTAAGGTTTTATGTATAAAACATGTTTGTTTTCTCATCACCAAAAAAGTGGTAGTCTTAACTACCTTATAAATATGTTTTCTGATAATGAGTTGAATACCAAAATGGTAGTTACTTATGTAACCTTGCCTGTCCAATTTTATCAAGATTTATGGTGTGATGGTTGAAGCTCTACAACTATTCTAAGTGACTACTTGAATCTGTTAAACAGTAGTAACATGTTTAATTGCTTGCTTAGTTTCATATACTTTTAAGTGGTTTCAACATTAGCTATGAGTACCAATGTTGTAGATAACTTGTTGATCTAACTTGTGTTAATTGGTACATCCATAACCTGTTTAGTTTGAGTTGTATGCATTTTACAAGTTGGGTGTTGAATATGTGTTTTCCCTGTTTTCACCAAACAACTTTCCTTAAAGTGCTTGTTAGACTAATTTAAGTTTTGTTTGAGCTGGAGGGTGTATTGAATGTTTTGTAGATAATTTCTTAAGCTTTCCAGCTATTGACATCGTTTTTTGGCACGTGTCAAATGAGCTAAGACTTATGTGGTCAGCAGCCGTTTTCCATCGGCATCGGGAAGACATAGATTAGTATTGCCGATGGGAGTATGCTGTGAGAAAACTAAGTCTGTTACCGATGGAAGCTAGAGGTTTGGATGTTGCCGATGCCGATTGCCGATAAGGTTAACTGGTGGAATCAAGTCGCCTGGGCTATAAATTTGCTGTTGCGGTTGCCGATGAGATGTACCTATCGCCGATGAGGGTATGTTACCGATTGCCGATGAGGGGATGTTGCCGATTGCCGATCGGGAAGTATTGCCGATGCCGATGGGCATGACTTGGCACTTGGTGGCAGCAGAAGACTACAGGTGGCCGAAGAAGGAAGTCGCGGATTGAAGGGATCTGCCGATGGAAAGTTTCCATCGAAGGAAAGACATAAGGAAACTGGTGATTTTATACCAGTATTATTATAGTAGTTTGAGTCCGGCTCTTGCATGAGTCGTTTATTTTCCTTTAAAATAGGGTGTGTTTGTTTAGAAAAATAATAATGTTATTTTATATCTGACTCCTGCGCAAGTCAGTTTCCTTAAACTTAGAAGTTTGTTTTAGGAAAGATACGGGTCGTGTCTTTGTACAACTCTCCATGCGGGAGTATAAATATGTGCCCAAGGGTTGCGTGTAAAGACATCAATCAATATCAAACAAACCAATTTTATTCTTATTCTACTTTTTATCGCAATTTATCTTTATTGCATTAGTTATAGATTATCAACGAGTTCTTCAAGCTTCGACAGGCTGCATCAACTTGATCTCCGTCAAATCCTTGCAAGTTCCACGTGGGAGTACCTCTGAGCTTTGGCATCCGAGCGCATCGCTGTTGCCTCGTTCAGCTCTGCTCTAGTTATCTTGATCAAGCCTCAATCCCAGCATCCGGGCGCATCGCCGTTGTCTAAATTGGATCTTGTTCTAGTTATTGTCCTTGTCGATTAACTGGTCAAATCGACTGGCACGCCTCCGGATATCGAATTTCGGGTATAAGCCCGAGGTGTTCGCAGATCCTGACGCTTTTTGTGTCAACACCTCTTTTGGCACGCTCGGTGGGACACGATTATACAAATCTATACATCTACCATCGGTGATAACGCCGACGTTAACCAGAGGAACGTCATTGAAGTCTCCGAGGCCGATCTAAAGGATGATCAGAAGCTGGCCATGGAGCGGGCTATGGAGGAGTACAAGTAGTTATATCTCAAATCCTTCAGCCTAAGCAGGAGCGGCGAAGCAATTCAGAAGCAAGATCCGCCGTTGCCATGGCAGGTCACGTATGACGCCAATCCTAGTAAGCTACAAGAGATGGTTAATTATGCTGTAAGTCAAGCATTAATTAGCCACTCCAGCGTGCTGTCCAATACTGTCTACAATGCTGTCACGCAATCATTCAAAGAAGGACGTGCACCGCAATATGTTGGTCCAGCGTATCATCAACCTGGATCGGCATCTATAAGTCCATCGGCAGCTCCAGTGACGTCTTCTACTCCTGTGGAGCCGTCTGCCGATGTGGCTGCACCGCCAAGGCTGAACCCTAAAAGCGTCACCAAGCTCAGTGCAGATTCAGTGGCATCGGCAAATTTAGGACCTGCTATCCAGAATCAGCCAGCTCCCATTAACTGGTGGGGATACGGTATGCCTTCAAACCTATCTCCTGGTTCTAATATGGTGCAAGGAGATAGCTCAGCTTGGAAGGGCTCTATGGCATCGGCAACGCAATCAGAGCCGGTGGCTCCTATGATGCATCACTCTGCGCTTTCTCCAACTGTGCAAGTGTCATCAGAAGACCTTCAAGTGATCCCTAAGATACCTTTGATGCCACCATCGGCAAGCTTTATGCCGATGCAACAGAGTATGGCGACTGGAAGTCAGCCCATGCTGATAAGTCATTAAGCCGGAGTACCAGCACATCAAGATAATTTGGTGATTGATTGCTCTAGGATACAAGAGCAACACGCTCCGGTCAGCTATCAGCCATGGGTAAGTCACATGCCGATGATTTATAATCCCGGATGGGCCAACCAGCCGCTAGCTCAACAGCCTGGCGTGTCGATGCATCATTATGGAGGCCCAGTGTACACTCAGAGCGGACCATCGGTACAACAACCGATGAATACAATGAATCAACCTAATCTGCTAAGTGTGCAAAATTATCCATCGGTAAATCAACCGATGCATATTGTTCAGATGACTGGTGCTACGCTCGTGACTACTCCGCATCATCTTCAAGAGGTGCATCAGCCGACTCCACCAGTCAACAACCAGCCAATGAGTCGGCAAGAGCAGGATGCATATTGGGCCGATAAGATCGCCGAAGTCATGAAAGAACAATTTGGCATCAAACCCAAAGTCAATACATATTCTTATCGGACTCCGTATCCTCCAGCATATGACCTGATTCCTCTCCCAAATCGGTACAAAGTGCCCGATTTTACCAACTTCTCCGGCCAAGACGACACATCAACAATGGAGCACATCAACCGCTTCATTATCCAGTGCGGAGAAGCTGCCAGCAGAGAGGAACTCAGGGTGACATTGTTTTCTTCATCATTGTCTGGATCGGCATTCGCATGGTTTATATCATTGCCTCCAAACTCTGTAATCACATGGGCCGATCTAGAAAGACAATTTCACAAATACTTCTTCACTGGCATATATGAAAAGAAGCTTACTGATCTGGTCAAACTGAGGCAACGCAATGACGAATCGGTAGAGAGCTTTGTTCAAAGACTGCGGCATGTGAAGAATAAATGCTACAGCTTAGTGCTTGATGATCGGCAACTGGCAGATTTGGCCTTCCAATGATTACTGCCGCACATCAAGGACAAATACGCGTCCCAAGAATTTGAAAGCCTAAGTCACCTGGTGCAAAGGATTGCCGATCAGGATATCAAAACCTTTGAACCCAGGAAGACTTGGAACAAGAAGGTGACCTTCATTAGGCAAGAAGAAGATTCTGGGTCAGATGAAGAGCTAAGTGTCGATGCGGCCGAATGGGTGAAGGATAAGAAGCCTGTGTCTTGTCCGTTCGGCCAGAAAGAAACCGAAAGGTTCACCTTTGACATCACCAAGGCCAATAGGATGTTTGACTTATTACTTCAAGAAGGGCGAATCAAGTTGGCGCCTAACCAAGTAATTCCGTCGGCCGAAGAGCTCAAGAAAATCAGGTAGTGTAAATGGCATAATGCAACCTCACACAGTATCAAGGACTGCAAAGTATTCAGGCTGCAGTTGCAGTCGGAGATTGAATATGGACGAATCAAGTTTGAAAATTCTAAGGTCCAGAAACCAATGAAGATTGATCAGCACCCATTCCCATACAACATGGTAGAAATCAGTGAAAAAACCAGAATGCTGACATTGGCAATTGCCAGGAAGAATGCATCGGTAGATCCTAACCATCAAGTGACTGAACGTGATGAAAGGAGGTTTGCCGATGACAGAAAAGGCAAGAAGGTTGCCGATGAAGGTGGCAGTGCTAGAAGGGCTCCTGGTGTCATGATTGCGCACAAGCAGTCAAGGCGAGATCATCGGCAATCATGTGAAGAGCGATATCGGCAAGAGGAAGAGGAGTACCAGGAGTGGCTTCGGCATAAGGACCACTGGAAGTGTCCCTTCTTCGTTCACTGTTGGGAAGAAGGCATCAAGCTGCCTACTGCCGATAATTGCCTGGAGTGCAATGGATATTACACTACCGATCGGTCAGGTAGGAGACCTTGTTTTGATGATCAGGCATCCAGGTACGCCAAGCCGCTCAGAGAGAAGAAGTCGGCGCATGACCAACTAGGGGGCAAGCTTAGTGCCCATGACAGGCTTGGCACACGGGTTAATCGAGAGCTGGAGGAGATGGCCAATGCAAGAGTGCCTGACGAAGAAATATTCTCTAGATATCCTAACATCGGAAGACGTACCGATGCAGGCAGTGGAAGGCAGCACCAGCCTGTCTGGAAAACTAAGCTTCATCAGTGGTGCCCTAAGGGTCTGACGAAGACTCAGAAAAGGAGGATTCAGCGCTAACGCCTTGATGACCTGTGTGACGATGAAGAACCCTCAAGGGAGAAGCAGTGGAGGCCGAAGCACAAGGACAGGGATCCATCGGCAGAGATCAATATGGTCGTCATGTTGCCGATGGAGTTCATGACACCTGTCAGCGATGATGAAGAGACTGCAGAGATGGCGCAATTGATCCTGGATCCAATGATGCCTGCCTTCGAAAAGCCGGCCGATGATGAGAGGCAGCACCTGAGGGCTCTGTTCATTAAGGGCAAAGTGGATGGACAGCCGATGACAAAGATGCTGGTAGATGGTGGGGCATCAATAAACATAATGCCATATGTCGTGTTCAGAAAGCTTGGGAAGGGCGACTAAGACTTAGTCAAGACCGACATGAAGCTTAAAGATTTCGAAGGCAATGTGTCGACAGCTATGGGAGCCGTATGTGTTGACTTAACCTCGGCAGTAAAACTTTGCCGACAACATTCTTTGTAATCAGTGGCAAAGGCACCTATAACTTGCTCCTAGGAAGGGATTGGATCCACGCTAATTGCTGTATTCCTTCCACCATGCATTAGAGCCTTGTACAGTGGATCGGAGACAGAATTGAGGTCGTCCGAAGCGAAGCCCCATCTATTGTCGCATCGGCAGAATTGGAAACTTATGAGCAGACCAGATGCATATCAGGTGAAGCCTGGGACAAGGAGTTCCTCAAAGTTACCGACTACCGCATTACACCGATCCAAGCAGTCGGTTTTGAGGAAGAGTTCTAATGGATTGATTCGCTGACGACAGAAAACTGGGGCAGGGCTTCACGTCTGCCGATGATTTGCTCGAGATAGACATCGGCGACGGTAGTAAACCTAGGCCTACTTTTGTTAGTGCTAAGTTAGATTCCCAATGTAAACAGCAGTTAACCGATTTGTTAAAGGAATATAAAGATTGTTTTGCTTGGGATTATACAGAAATGCCTGGTCTAGACCGATCGATAGTTGAACATCGGTTACCCATTAAGTCTGGTTTCCAACCACATCGGCAACCTGCGCGCCGATGCAATCCTACTATTCTACCTGACATCAAGGCTGAGATTACAAAGTTAATTGAAGATGGATTCATTCGGCAATGCCGATACGCCGAATGGATTTCTAATGTGGTTCCTGTGTATAAAAAGAATGGAAAACTTCATGTTTGTATTGATTTCAGGAATCTTAACAAGGCTACGCCGATGGATGGCTACCCGATGCCCGTTGCCGATTTGTTGATTGATGCTGCTGCTGGACATCAAATCATTAGATTCATGGATGGCAATGCTGGGTATAATCAAATATTCATGGCTGAAGAGGACATATCCAAGACTGCTTTCAGATGTCTAGGTCACGTCGGTTTATTTGAATGGGTTGTCATGACTTTTGGCCTAAAGAATGCCGGTGCTACTTATCAGAGAGCAATGAATTTCATCTTTCATAAGTATATCGGCACGATAGTTGAAATCTACATTGATGATGTCGTGGTTAAGTCTGGAGACTTCGGGAAGCATCTTGCCGATTTGCGAAAAATATTGGAGTGCACGAGGGAGCATGAGTTGAAGATGAATCCTAATAAGTGTGCATTTGGCGTATCGGTAGGATAGTTTCTAGGTTTCATGGTGCATCAGAGAGGCATTGAAATTGGCAGAAAGTATATTGATGCAATTAACAAAGTGGTTGCTCCTGCAAACAAGACTGAGTTGCAGTCCTTGATCGGCAAGATTAATTTCATTAGAAGGTTTATATCCAATCTATCTGGTAAGATTAAATCTTTTAGTCCATTGTTGAAGCTGAAAGCCGATCAAGAGTTTATATGGAAAGAAGAAAAACAGTTAGCCTTGGAGGAGATCAAGAGATATTTGGTGAACCCTCCAGTCTTGGTTCCGCCTCAACACGGGAAGCCTTTCAGGTTATATTTGTCTGCCGATGACGGTGTTATCGGGTCAGCCCTAATTCAAGAATTTGAATGGAAGGAGCGTGTGATATATTATTTGAGCAGAAGATTGGTGGATACTAAAACCAGGTATTCGGCCATAGAGAGATTATGCTTATGTTTGTATTTCTCTTGCATAAAATTGAGGCATTATTTGCTGTCGGCTGAATGCACCGTTATCTGCAAAGATGATGTGGTTAAGTACATGCTGTCAATGTCGATATTAAGTGGACGAATCGGTAAGTGGATTCTGGCACTTTCGGAGTTTGATCTAAGGTATGAATCGGCTAAGGCTGTTAAAGGTCAGGTAATGGCCGATTTTGTTACTCAGCATTGCAATATGGTAAACTCTGTTGAGATTGCTCCTTGGATTTTATTCTTTGATGGGTCTACGTGCAAGGATGGAGCAGGTATCGGTATTCTCTTGATTTCACCCCAAGGACGGAAGTATGAAATTTCGTTGCCAATTGTTGCTACTTCAACAAACAATCAGGCTGAATACCAGGCTTTTCTTAAGGGGTTGGAATTACTTAGGGAGGTACGTGTCGATGCTTTTGAAATCTTCAGCGATTCTATGTTGGTGATTAACCAATTGATTGGGATATATGAATGGTGAATTGAAGCTTTAATTGCAGCCCATGAGAGATGTTTGCAATTATTAAAAGAGTTCAAATAATACCGTCTTGAGCATATTTCTAGATTGCATATTGAAGAGGCCAATCAGTTAGCACAGAATGCCTCAGGGTATCAGCCGATTCAAGAAGTCATGACATCGGTAACAGTTGCTGATGACTGGAAAAAAGAGATTGCCGATTACTTGAGAGATCCATCTAAGAAAGTTGAAAGGCGTCTAAGATTCCAAGCCACTAAGTATGTACTCCTCGACGATGAATTGTATTATCGGACGATTGATGGAGTTTTACTCAGGTGCCTTGGTAAAGAGGAATCAAAGGAGTTGATGGGTGAGATCCATGAAGGTGTGTGTGGAGCGCATCAATCAGCATTCAAGATGAAGTGGATGATTAGGCGGAATGGATATTATTGGCCGACAATCCTTGAAGATTGCTTCAACTATTTCAAAGGGTGCCAAGATTGTTAGAAGTTTGGGAACGTGCAAAGGGCACCTGCATCAGCAATGAATCCTATAATCAAGCCTTGGCCGTTTAGGGGATGGGCCATCGATCTCATCGGTCAGATTTATCCACCATCGAGTAATGAGCATAAGTTTATACTTCTTGCTACCAATTACTTCACTAAATGGGTTGAGGCAATTCCTTTGAAGAAGGTGACATTGGCAAATATGGTGGATTTCGTTAAAGAACACGTTGTTTACCGATTTGGTATTCCTCAGACTGTTACTACCGATCAAGGAACCATGTTCACATCGGGAGAATTTAATAAATTTGCTGCTAGTATGGGGTTCAAGGTTTAAACTCTTCTCCTTATTATGCTCAAGCCAACGGTCAAGCTGAAGCGACTAATAAGGGAGTTATTAAGCTTATAAAGCGCAAGACTGAAGAAAACCCTAGAAGGTGGCATGTGGTGTTAAACGAAGTCTTATGGTCATATCGGATGGCTTGTCATGGTGCAACCAAAGTCTCGCCGTATCAGTTGGTCTATGGACACGATGCTATCCTGCCTTGGGAAATTAAAACTAGTTCTAGGCGATTATCTTTTCAAGATCAATTGACGACCGATGATTATGCTACTTTGATGAAAGATGAGTTAGAGGATTTAGCAGGTCATCGGTTGAGGGCGTTGATCAACATTGAAGAGAATAAGAAGAGGGTTGCCAGATGGTATGATAAGAAAGTGAAGGTAAAGGAATTTGCCGATGGCGATCTAGTATGGAAGCTGATTTTACCGATTGGAACCAAGAGTTGTAAGTTTGGAAAATGGTCTCCTAATTGGGAAGGTCCTTATCGGATAAAGCAGTCCGCTCCTGGTAATGCCTATATTTTGGAAACTCTCGAGGGAGTTGCATTTTCTAGGGCAATCAACGGTAAATACTTGAAGAAATATTACCCTAGTATTTGGGTAGACGCATAGTACTCAGTTGAATGCCGATGAAGGAAAAAGTTATATAAGCATCGGTAAAGGCGTGCTGATGTTATATTACAGAACCAAAATCAAGTGTTGCTGAGTACATTTGCCGATGTGATGGAATTTAACAAATTACAATAGGGATTGGATAACTGATATCGCGCGCAGGCGAATTTGTTCTATTTCTGCTATCTCCCTAGCATCCTCATCGGCAGATCCTTCCACCGATTTGATCTTCTTCTTTAAAGTGATGGCTTGTTGGGCATTGCTATCCCTTTCTTGTCGTAGAGCTTTGATGGTGTCGGGAAGTTGGGCTCTCTTCTGGCTGACTGCGTTCAAAGCTTCTTCAACCTTTATCAGCTCGGCCTGTAGCTCTTCCTTTCTTGCCGATAATTGGATAAATGCCTGTTCAAGATCAGTGCCGAAAGCTTCCACTTGGCCGATGGTCTTGTGCTTCTCATTGGCAATTTGCTTGAACTAAAGCATTTCTTCCGTGAGTTTGGATTGGGCGTTCTTGTTGGCGATACGGCTTGAGACCCGTTGGTATTGGAGTCGGCGACTCTCAAGGAAGGCTGCTTGAAGGAGGATCTCTTCTGCATCGGCAGGTAGTTGGCCTTGGAGATCCTTGAAGACTGTCCTTGCTATGGTTGAATCTTGGACAAGCTGTGACGTATCTTGTTGCAGCAACGAAAGCAGTGCTTCGAGTTTGGACTTGACCGCTGCCGATAGAGCTGGGACAAAGCTTTCTTCCACCTCATCGTCATCGGGAATGTCGATAGCAAAGGAGAATAAGCTGTCGGTTTGAATGGGGCCTTCTTGGTGCTCCTCCTCATCGTGGGGGTTGACGTCGAAGGAGAATAGACTGTCTGGGGAGTCTTGGGCCTGAAAACAAAGAACTTAAAATGTGTCGATCATAAGGTTATACCATGAAATTTTTGGTGATCGGCTTACCATTTTAAAACGGATTTCTTGCCTAGGACTTGGCTTGGTGGAAGGTCTAGCCTCATCCTAGAGATTGGCAGCAGTTGCTGATGATTGAGCATCTGCTGGGGAAGCAGTCGATGCTGTGGGGGCTGGTGGCGCCGTTGCTGATGTTGCTTCCGCTGTGGTGGCCGGCTCCTATGGTGGCGACACCGCTCCTTCATCGGGGACTTCGGCTGGTGGTGCCGATGCCGATGTCGCCTCCGCTGTTGCAGCGGGTGGTGTCACCTCCTGATCAGGGATGTCGTCTAATGGGTGATCAGGAGTAGGAGCCGTTGACGGTTGTGCTGATGGTGCATTGGTAGTTGGTGGTGCAGTTGAAGCCGATGGTGAAGATGGGGTAGCCAGCCTCAAGCGCCTTTTCTTCCTTGGCGCGGCAGTGGGAGATCCGACCCGTTTCGAGATGATTGTGTGCTTGGAGCAGCTGCCGATGACCTCATTGCCTGAAAATATAGTGCAAGTTATACAAAATAAAATGTTGCCGATAAAACAGTATGTAATTGGTATGGGTGAAGATGAGTTTACTGCAAAAACCCACGTCAGGGCAGCAGCAGCGGCCGATGTAACCTTGGTTTTTGCAGGTGTCAGTGTAGGTACCTGCTGAGGAGTGAAGGCAGCTAGCGTGGGGGCCTTATTGCCGATGAGTGAAATGGGACTCATCATCCGAAGGTTGAAGGGCTTGCCACTCCTGCTCATCGGGGGAATTGGATCGTCATCCTGTTGAGTATAAAGGGGTCAGATGCTGATGATAAGAATAAAGTAACGAGGAATGCATCGGAATAAAAACATACCGCATCGTCGAGAATGACGTGATTGACGTCAATTATGTTCCGATAGTAGTGCGACGACTTGGCAAACAGTTGATACCTCCATTCTTGCCACCAGGACTTGTACTCATTTGTGATGAAGGAAGTTAGCGACCAGGAATACAGATCAATGTCTGACATGTCAGCACTGGGAGGAAGATTGACGACCTTGTTCTAGTCTAGAGCACTGGAGATTGTCTGCCTAGGCTTCACCACTTTGGAGTAGCAGAGCTTAATCGGCAGTTGGCCAAATGCCAGTTGTCTCGCGGCTGCCGATGGGTAGTAAAATTCGAAGGATGGAGGGGTATTCTTCCCGGTTCCAAAGATATTGACTAGAATAGCACGGGGAACAATACTGGCCTTCATGATTACTTGATTTTGAGGCACATTCCCATCGGTAAGATTGAACAGTAGCGGAAACTGATTGTTCTCGTCAACGTATGGCCACCAGAGGCGTTCTGTGGCAGGGATTCCGTTGTAAAATTTCTGAAAAAATAAGCCGAACTGTTCTGCATCGGCATCGGTCCCTGGCAACACGATGATGGCCTCTCCGAAGTTGAGTGGAGGGCGAGTTGCCGATTCATCATCCCTGCATTTGTAATCTTCCGATACGTCTCTTGGGAATTGTTGGGCAAACAGGTCAAACTGAAGGGCCTTGTGCATGTGTGCGTTTAGCCACATGTTGATAAACCACCAGGGACCCCCAAGATTGCCGATGGGTTCACCTAGCAGTAACTTCTGGGATACTTGATGTAAAATACGGTATACCGATCCGAGAAGGTATCTGCCTAGGGGAAGCCTTGTTCCATCGGCAAGGAGTTCAGCTACTAGCAGGTGCATAATGGTGGGTCCGACTGCCCTGCCACAGAAGATGAATTTTTCCAGCCACATATTCAGAAACGTGGCATGCTCCCTCTGGTGTACCGATCCTGTTTTCTGGTACTCATGAATGTAGCCTGTCCAGCCGCCGATGTTCCGAGTGTTCACTTTGTACTCGGCTTTCCTATTGAATAAGGTGAAGGTATCGGTAGAAGAGATGTCCAGGCCAGTCAACATATGGACATCGGCAAGGGTAGGGGTGGCTGGTCCGTGTTGGAAAAGGAAAGCGTTCATGGTGTCAGACCAGAAATAGGAGGCAGCCATCAGCATGTTCTCGTTCTTTTCCATATCGGCAATGGAAAGCCTGATGCACTGATCCAAATTGCGCTCTTGCTAATAGACTTGCTGTGTCCTAGCGACCCTAAGGTACCAGTTCTTCCACCCTTTGGTGGGTATGGGCCATGAGCGGAAGGCGTCTTTCCATAATCCTAAACTGAAGCACTTAGATCTGAATGGAATCCGGTTAGCCTCTGCATTAATCATGTAACTAGGGTCAGGATTCCCCATGGGACTGAGGCAAGTGAAGCTGGACTGCTCAAGAGGGATCACTACCTTGTTATACAGTTCCTAGGGTTCAAAAAGAAAAGGAAAGGAAAGAATCAGAAAAGGAACAGGGGAAATTCTAGATTCGTGCGGAAAAGAACTAGCAGGAGGTTGGATGAGGAGGAAAGTGGATCTTACCTTGGGGATGTCAACTTTGATCGCCATTGGAGCAGAAGGAGTTCTTGCGGTTCGTCCTTGGATTGGAGAAAGCACTATGGCTTGAACTCGTGTTCTTCGGAGGCGCCGCCGGAGGTTGAAGACAAAGACAGAGGAGGTGAAAGTGAAAGTGGACTCGGGGTAAAAAGTAGATTGGATCCTGGTAATTTTTATAAGCTTCCTCAGGGGTATTTTGGGATTTCGGTTCACACTATGCAGGAATGTGGAGAGACTTGCGGTGGATGTGCACGATAATCAAGGAGATTTGCAACTGTTCGTGCTACAATCGAGGGATTTTATTGATAAATTGCTGTTCCACGTGCGGGGATCGAGGAAGTTGTGTAGTTATCTCGAAGATAACGGCTACAGTAACGGCTACAGTAGAGAGAATTTCGGCACGTAAAGTATTATACGCTCCGAAACTGGGGGGCATGTGTTGACACCGTTTTTCGGCACGTGTCAAATGAGCTAAGACTTATGTGGTCAGCAGCCGTTTTCCATCGGCATCGGGAAGGCATAGATCAGTATTGCCGATGGGAGTATGCTGTGAGAAAACTAAGTCTGTTACCAATGGAAGCTGGAGGTTTCGGATGTTGCCGATGCCGATTGCCGATAAGGTTAACTGGTGGAATCAAGTCGTCTGGGCTGTAAAGTTGCTGTTGCCGATTGCCGATGAGGAGATGAACCTATCGCCGATGAGGGGATGTTACCATTGCCGATGAGGGGATGTTGTCGATTGCCGATCGGGAAGTATTGCCGATGCCGATGGGCATGACTTGGCACTTGGTGTCAGCAGAAGACTACAGGTGGCCGAAGAAGGAAGTCGTGGATTGAAGGGATCTGCCGATGGAAAGTTTCCATCGAAGGAAAGACATAAGGAAACTGATGATTTTATACCAGTATTATTATAGTAGTTTGAGTCCGGCTCTTGCATGAGTCATTTATTTTCCTTTAAAATAGGGTGTGTTTGTTTAGGAAAATAATATTGTTATTTTAGATCCGACTCCTGCGCAAGTCAGTTTCCTTAAAGTTAGAAGTTTGTTTTAGGAAAGATACGGGTCGTGTCTTTGTACAACTCTCCGTGCGGGGGTATAAATATGTGCCCAAGGGCTGTGTGTAAAGACATCAGTCAATATCAAACAAACCAATTTTATTCTTATTCTACTTTTTATCACAATTTATCTTTATTGCATTAGTTATAGATTATCAACGAGTTCTTCAAGCTTCGACGGGCTGCATCAACTTGATCTCCGTCAAATCCTTGCAAGTTCCGCGTGGGAGTACCTCTGAGCTTTGGCATCCGGGCGCATCGCTGTTGCCTCGTTCAGCTCTGCTCTAGTTATCCTGATCAAGCCTCAATCCCAGCATCCGGGCGCATCGCCGTTGTCTGGATTGGATCTTGTTCTAGTTATTGTCCTTGTCGATTAACTAGTCAAATCGACTGGCACGCCTCCGGATATCGAATTTCGGGTATACGCCCGAGGTGTTCGCAGATCCTGACGCTTTTTGTGTCAACACCAGCAAGTCCAAGTTTGTAATTTTAAGTCTTGTGTAGCTCCTGCTGTAATGTTTTCTTTCAGCTACTGTTTGGGGTGTTATATTGAAATGTTTTGCATAAGTTTAAGTAATGAAAACTTAAGTGTTTGCTTAAGCAAATAACCTGATGATAAATATGGTTAGTTGCAGGTGTTAGAAAGCTAACTGAGGATGAAAATCTTTATCTAAGGTTGTTGAAAAATAGTAAGTGTTAGCTTCTCTAAAGGAGAAGAGATTTGCACCTACTCGATGAACAAAATAAAATGTTGCATAATACATTCATCATGAACATTCATACATGTGCATCAAGCATGTCTTATTCTCATGTATGACCTATCATGTACCTTAGATCTTCATACATGTATATATACATACAGGATCGCTGGAGGGAGTGAACCTGTTGGAGTTCGGAGAGATAGAAGGAGGAGTCCCACAAGAGATTCAGGCTCCCGAGGTTCTCGAAGGAGGAGAACAAGACCCTGAACTTCCCGAGTGCCCTAACCACTAGCCCTCCACCTTCGTGAAAGGCAAGCCCTAGAGCATTAAACACCTATCTACTCTATTCCAAAGTACTTTACTTACAATACTATCACTTGTATGTGCATTAAGTTAGTAGGAGTTGAATGAAACACTTGCTGCATAATATCTTCCTTGTCCATCTAAAGAACCCTGTAGGCCCAGGATCGAAACATATGGTTGGCTATCACCCATGATGATATGTTGATACTGGTCACGGTTGGAAATAACCATGTGGAAGTAATAAATCGAGACCGGGCGGACAAGGTGTGTATGAGCTACTTGACTTGGAGGTCTTGTGAGCGGGTTCTCTCCGCCTGTGTCGTTAGGCACTGGACCATGGTTGGACATCTACCGAGATTGAACACATGCCTTCTTCATAGCTGGCCAAATAACTTGTTTCGACCGTGAAGCCTAACTCTGTAATTCGAGCCAGAATCCCCCTTACTTGGGTCATGAGGGACCGCGAGCGGAATACTAGACCATGGGCAAGTATCCTAAACGTCCTAGCTAGGTACCAAGGGTAGGCACAACTTGAATGACCTGGCTACCGTGAATCGCTACTTATGCCTGTACATAGGGACCCACGGCGTAAACCTGAGTTATATTGAAGGTGACCCACCAAAGTCAACTCGACGAGGGAGGCTTGGGTGTGATTTAGGAATAAACCTCCAGCTAGATAGGAATTCGATTCGAATCGCGGTATCATCTTGTTAGTGAGAACCTTGAAGGATCCACCGACCATCGTAGAAACCTGAACTCTAATAAGTAACCAAAAGATGGTTATATGGTTTACATGCCAAACATGATATGGTTGCTATTGTGATGGTAAATCAGTGACTGCTCTAGACCAGGTGCTAATCTAGACTTTGTAAGTTCTACTAATCCTGATGCTAAAAGATGTTTTTAAATCTTGAAAGACTAGAGTAAGTTAGTAATGCTCTTTTATGCAAAAGCTATGCTATCTCATGAGATCCACCTGATAAGACTTGCAGGATCCTTGAATGTTATATGGTTATATATCTCTCTCTGTCAGGTAAGCCTAGCTAAGTACAATTGAGCACTCAGGGTTTCTTACCCTTGTTGTAGATGGTATGGTCTATATTATGGTTATTGCCAGGCCTGTCTCTACCCTGCCTGTGATGATGAGTGAAGACCATGGGCAATGGTGGCTTCTGATGTCTCTCCTTGTTGCTTTTGATGGGGCCGTACTAAACATGGCACTGTACTTGGTTTAAACAGTTTGCAAATGGGTTGTTTTCAAAACTAAGACTTCCACTACTTTTATTTGAACTTGGTGTTGTAATAACACTTGGTTAAACTCTGATGTAATATTATTTCGTTTTGAACTCATCACTGTGAGCGTGTAGTTACTGAATCATGTATGATCTGTGTTGGAATGAATTGTGGTTTGAAATCCTTCGAGGTTTCAAGGACTATCGGGCTTATATGGGCTCTAGTGTGACAATATGACTAGTAAAATTGTAACCATTATACTAGTGCTCTCATAGGTTGGGCGGTTCTGTGACAATATACTTCATAAATGAAGATATCTCCATCTTGCTTCTTGGTGAATAGTGTTGTATCAACCTTCCCAATAGTGAATCCCTTCTTGAAAAGGAAATTCCGAAGATGCTCATACCAAGCTCTAGGGGCTTGCTTGAGCCAATATAGCGCTTTAGACAACCTATAAACATGGTTAGGATATCTAGGGTCCTCACAACCGGGAGGTTGGTTAACATAGACTAGTTCATTTATGAAGCCATTTAAGAATGCACTTTTCACATCCATTTGATACAATTTCATGTCATGGTGTGATGCATAAGAAAGGAGGATACGAATGGCTTCAAGTCGAACTTACGAGTTACCTCTTAGAAGATTAGGCCTGTACCCATCAATTGGTATCAGAGTTTTCATGTTTACCACGAGGTATAATCTCGTTTGCCTTAGATTCATATTTGTTCATTACCTAGAGTCCACAAAAAGCCCAAAAATATTTCAATTTCCGTTCTCCTATCACCCGTTGTGCCTTGCAATTTCGTTTTGAGATTCGCTTTGTTGAGTTTGTGTCCGTGGTTGAGTCCAGCTACTGGTTTAGATTATGTTCGTCGTCGTAGTTCAACTGCACCATTGTTGTTCTTTGTTTTCGCCTCTATCCCATCCACCGTTTCCCAAACAACAAGTCGAAGTCACCATATTACTCGACTTGCCACCGCTAGCCGCCTTGTGTGATCTCTCGCCGCCGCGCAAACCCTGGATAGGTTGCCAGCCACTGTTATTGCCCCAACATTGCAACCCTCCTTCCATCATATGGCGAATTTCTACTGCTATTGGTCATAGGGGTGTTGATCCTGTGATTGGTGTTGGAGTTTAAGGACGCTTTGTCCTAACTGCCGCCGTCGTGTTGTGCCTTCCGAATAACATAACTTGACATACCTTCGGTAAAACAGGCATAACTTTTCGCTCGTTTGTCAGAAAAATTTGAAATTTTTTCTGGAGCTTCTTGACACTGTTTGGAGCCGACTCAAGCTCGCCTACAACCTGTTTGGTTTCATCAAAATTGCAAAAAAATCGAGAAAATAGAGAAAAAAATTGTCAAAGTTTTGCACGCTTTTCAGAGAACGTGGTGATTTTCCATAGACCACATCCCACCTCAGTTGACAGTGCCAATTTGTGTGGTTGCAACTTTTGTGATCCTTGTTCAGAGAAAAATATAAAAAAATAGTAAAAAATAACAAAGTTTGATTCCTACTAGTGCCTTTTGAAAAAATCCGAGGAAATTCAGAAAAAAGGAAAAATCCGGGCTATTGCTTGTTCTGTGCGTTCTTTTCATCTTCCTTTGTTTCACCTTGTTGCGCTACGTCTAGACTCGTCTTAGCCAACACTTGTGATTTGTACTTTAGATACTTATTGAACTTAGCTCAATCTGCACTCATCAATTGTTAATCCTTGCTAATCATAGTGGGCCTTCCCAAAGCTCCACATATACTTCTGTCAACACAGATTCATCTTGCAACTGTTACCACGCTCAACAACAGATTTTTTTTGCCAATTTGGTTTGCTCCTGTTTGGCTTTGGTAAGAACACTTGCAAGTCGGTGGTAAGTCGCTTGTGATTTGGCATTCCACTTTCACCACCACCACCACTTGGTTCCTTTCAGTTGATAGGAATAATACTTTGGTGTTGTTTTTTCCTATCTTCTAACCATGGCAGGATCTCTGACGAATTTCAATGAGTGTGTGTCTAACGGAGAGCTTACAACGTTCATCACTGAACAACGCAATCTTATAAACGAGCTAACGCGCAACGTGAACAATCTAGTCACCCGCATTGAGTGGATTGAACAACGCCGTCCACCTCATCGTGCTGATGATGAAGATGGGGATGTTTTTGATGATGGAGATGCAGATATTGACGATGATGCATACAACCGTCGCCGCTACAATTCAATCACCGTGGTATGGGAGGTAATAATCATGTTAATAATGATCCTTTTAATTGGGGACGGTTCAAGTTAGCAGCAACGGTTGTTTGGTTTCATCAAAAGTGCTAGAAAAAATGGGAAAGTAAAGAAAAGATTGTCAAAGTTTTGCACGCTTTTCAGAGAATGTGCTGATTTTCCCTAGACCACATCCCACCTGAGTTGACGATTCTAATTTTTGTGGTTGCGTCTTTTGTGATCCTTGTTCAGAGAAAATATAAAAAATAGTGAAAAATAAAAAAGTTTGATTCCTACTAGTGCCTTTTGGGAAAAATACGAGGAAATTCAGGAAAAAGGAAAAATCCAGGCTATTGCTTGTTCTGTGCATTCTTTTCATCGTCCTTTGTTTCACCTTGTTGCGCTACGTCTAGACACGTATTAGCCAACACTTGTGATTTGTACTTTGGATACGTATTGAACTTAGCTCAATCTGCACTCGTCAATTGTTAATCCTTGCTAATCATAGTGGGCCTTCCCAAAGCTCCACATACTTTTGTCAGCACATGTTCATCTTGCAACTATTACCACGCTCAACAACAGATTGTTTCATCAATTTGGTTTGCTCTTGTTTGGCTTTGGTAAGAACACTTGTAAGTCGGTGGTAAGTCGCTTGTGATTTGACATTCCACTTTCACCACCACAACCACCACCACTTGGTTCCTTTTAGTTGATAGGGATAATACTTTGGTGTTATTTTTCCTATCTTCTATCCATGGCAGGATCTCTGATGAATTCCAATGAGTGCGTGTCTTAGGGCGAGCTTACAACGTTCATCACTGTACAACGCAATATTATGAATGAGCTGACGCGCAATGTGAACAATCTAGTCACCCACATTGAGTGGATTGAACAACGTCGTCCACCTCATCGTGCTGATGATGAAGATGGGGATGTTTTTGATGATGTAGATGCGGATGCTGACGATGATGCATACAACCTCGCCGCTACAATTCAATCACCGTGGTATGGGAGGTAATAATCATGTTAATAATGATCCTTTTACTTAGGGATGGTTCAAGTTAGCGGCGACGGTTGTTTGGTTTCATCAAGAGTGCCAGAAAAAATGGGAAAATAAAGAAAAAATTGTCAAAGTTTTGCACGCTTTTCAGAGAATGTGCTGATTTTTCGTAGACCACATCCCACCTCAGTTGACGGTGCTAATTTTTGTGGTTGCGTCTTTTGTGATCTTTGTTCAGAGAAAATATAAAAAAATTAGTGAAAAATAAAAAAGTATGATTCCTACTAGTGCCTTTTGGGAAAATCCGAGGAAATTCAGGAAAAAGGAAAAATCCAGGCTATTGCTTGTTCTGTGCGTTCTTTTCATTGTCCTTTGTTTCACCTTGTTGCGCTACGTCTAGACACGTCTTAGCCAGCACTTGTGATTTGTACTTTGGATACTTATTGAACTTAACTCAATCTGCACTCGTCAATTCTTAATCCTTGCTAATCATAGTTTGTCTGCCCAAAGCTCCACATATACTTCTGTCAGCACATGTTCATCTTGCAACTGTTACCACGCTCAACAACAGATTGTTTCGCCAATTTGGTTTGCTCCTGTTTGGCTTTGGTAAGAACACTTGCAAGACGGTGGTAAGCCGCTTCAGATTTGGCATTCCACTTTCACCACCACCACCACCATCACCACCACCACTTGGTTCCTTTCAGTTGATAGGGATAATACTTTGGTGTTGTTTTTTCATATCTTCTAACCATGGCAGGATCTCCAACGGATTTCAATGAGTGCATGTCCAAAAGCGAGCTTACAACATTCATCACTGAACAACGCAATCTTATGAACGAGCTGACATGCAACGTGAACAATCTGGTCACCCGCATTGAGCAGATTGAAGAACACCGTTGTTGACACCAGAAGGGGCAAACGGGCAAACGGTTGTCAAGTGTAGCTTTCACAGGGAGTATTCCAGGTATCGTATTTTCCATAGGGAATGAGAAGTGAATTAAATAGCGATCAAGGTTATGTCCTATGATGAGACAAGGGAGTCTATGATGTTGGGTTGAGAGGTTCACTATAGCAAAGATATCTAACTAATCAAAGCTGGTTATACTGGCTTTATCAGCCCTTCTCTTGCAGGAGGCAATGGGATAAATCAGTAGGAGGACAAAACTCCTACCGGACCGTGCCATCATGTTGTACTGAGGCCCTACCTTTTAAGAAATTATGTTACACATGTGGTGGAATACAAAGACTAGATAGGGCTGTCACCACCTACTAGCTACCACAAACAATCCGTGCCATAAGCGGTTTACAAAGGCAAGATCTAGTCTAGACACCATGTCTACACTATTCTTACTACTTTAACCCCACGTGAAGGCTAAAGCACTCTACTTAAAGTAAAGCGATGAACAAGCGCGAAAAGATGTATAACATCTATGCCAGAATTAGAATATCAAATACTATAAAGAACTCGGATGTATCACTTACAAGTGCTAAACTTACAAGAGAATCGCATCCGCTGAGGTACAGCTCGGAGAAGACGCCAGATAGGCCCGACTCTCCTTTAGACTCTCCTCACTCTCTTCCAACTAGCATAGCACTACTCCAGAGCTTTGCTAAAGCTGCTAGAGAGTGGTTTTCTCCAATGAGTCATGAATACAAGTGAAGGCCTAGGGGTATTTATAGCTAGAGGTTGAGGAGGGGCTACTCCAGTGCCACGTTAGCAATCCAGGAGAGCTCCATCAAGCACCATCGGATCAAACCATCCTTGTAACCGCCTTAGATCAATGGCAGAGATACTTCTGATGCATGGTGGCTTGCAGAGAGATGGTGGGAGCCTCGGGGATCTCTAAAAGGTACTTAGGGGGGTCGGCCAACCCCCCTATGACCTATGGGCCTAGCTAAGTCTTCTAGAATAGGTCCCCACTGGTCAGGGACTTTGTGGGAGGAAGTAGCCCCTATAGGGGGCTAGGCTGACCCCCCCCTATGACTCCTCTAAGCTGCCTTGGCCTTCTAAAAGGCTGGCCCATGTGTCATAGAGCTTGTTCATCACTTTTGTGATGTTTATCCGCTAGTGTGGGTCCAGGGATCCATGTGCTAAGCTCCTGGAGTGTAGATCTTGATCACCACTTGATCCAAGGGATGGAATTGGCTTGGACCACTCTCTCTTGGATTGTGGTGACGTGGCAGTCTAGGAAGCCTCCAAACCCAGGTCGGTCGACCTGTGTTTGGGGCCATTCGCTCCTGCCTTTTTTGTGGGGCCTCTTGGATGGTTGTAGAGTGTAGTGGTATAGGAGTTGTGCCTACTGGGTCCATATGCAGGTCGTCCGACGTGCATATGCGGCCTCCAGCACTCCAATCTGCTTGGTTTACAGTCCTGCATACAAATAATGACATGTACATGTGGAACCATGTTATTTGCACACAAGTTACTCTACACTTTCTTGTTAGTTCTCTAAACGATGTTTTGTTGATGGTTTTGAAGATGTAAAAACATGGTGAAATTACCGTCAACAAGATCCCCCATACTTACATCTTTGCTCGTCCTCGAGTAAATGATAAAAGTAAACATAACTATGATATTCTCAAAGCATAAGGAGGCATACAGATTTATTCAAGACACTTTGTTATACAAGTGGGATATGTGGTATTTTAGCATATATCCTTGAGAGGTTGATAAATGGAATAGTTCTCACGGGAAAGTCATCTTGCCAAATCATATTTTAGTACTTGGAGTTTTTGATATGTTTTTCAAAAGAAAGCTCATAAGTCAACTTACTCCTCATATAACACTCTAGATCACTCACAAGATATATGATTCCTTACCAAGGCATAACATGAGGTTGCCTTCTTTTTATATTCCTACTTCTAAATGGCTTATATGGAGCTTAGGTAGTGATAAACAATGTAGCATACTTGCATTACTTATATTGTAAAGTCAAAACAAGGATCCAAGGAGAAAAATGTCATAATCCTAGATCAAGATGTGCATGTGTATGGAATATGATAGTGGACTTTATTGTACTCCTTAACCATGTATGATCTCTCTAACTTTATGATTATTTGAGACATGGCTATCTCTTTTTTTCATGAGCTTTTTGATTGCTCATCTTTTTTTCTTTTTTAATAATAGCCATATCTCTTTTGCAGAATTTTGAGAGAGATCATAACACATTTCTAGAGTACTTATTAGATGAAAATGGAACATGTAAATGAAAGACATGTTTTGCGTACTTCCAGTGTAGAAGCAGCGTATATATGTGGTGTGTGCATGATCTTGATCTTTGAACTATGACCAAATTCTCAATAAGGGTCAACAAGGTTTGACCAAACTCAAAGCAAAAGCAAGAAGCATATGAGGAATGTTTTTGATCATGTATAAACATATATGGCTTTGGTAGGAACTTCTCACTATAGAGGAGTAGTGACATTATGGTTTTATGACATTTTCAAAAACTAATCTCCAAGTACTTTAAATAGATAAGGTATGAATCATGAGCCGAGAACTTATATCACATTAATCAACAACTTAGTCAATATGGTTTCCTATCAAGATATTTTCCCACTAGCATAAGCAAAGACCTGAATTCATCTTTATGACGCTTTTACCCTTCGAACATCATAAATCATGTCACTTTTCAAATTTTAAGTTCAGATGCAATCTTCTTGTTTTTATTCAAAATTAAAAGGGAAATTAACTAATTAATTTCATGAAGAAATAATATTTTATTTTTTTATTATTTTTTTAGAAGGGAAATGAGTAAAGTAAATAAAAGCATAAAAGAAAAAGGGAAGAGACGTGGTAAACCAAACAAGAAATATGTAGAGGTTGAGTAGATGCTGGCTGGTGGACCCGAAGGTTCTTAGTGGGGTCGGCACTTTAGAGCCTTTGGCCATGTTAGTTCCTGAAAAGAGATCCCTTACCTCTAAATGGCCCTCTGCACTGTCAGTTCTGCCTGATGGCTCCTAATGAGTATCGGCTGATACTAAAAAGTGGTCGTTGGTGCCCAAATTTTTCGTGGAATGTGCCATGGCCATGTACATCATGATGCAGTGGTCATTCTTGTCAAATGGCATGTTGGGATGTCGAGCGACATCCCCCATACTTGTTTCACTGCATACCGGAGCACAGAACAGAAATATTAAATGCAGGGGTTCTGCTAGTGGGAACCCACCAACAGAACCAAGAGTTTCATTTGCCATTGATAGCTTAGGCACATGTTCATTGATTCATGAGTGATAGACTAACAAGCCTAAGTGTCTTTTTGCTATGAAGGGCTAAGGTGTGTTAAGGGAGAAGATGGAGAGAGAAGATCCTATTTTGACATGGCCTTAGCATAAGGGATGACAAGCATCTTGTCATGCTCTCTTCTATCAGTGCCATGATGTAGGTTAGGTTGATGGCTCTAGAGGATGACTAAGGAGAGGGAGAGGTGAGGAAGAGAGAGTCCAACATCCTTCGCCTCTGTTTTCACTTGGATCGTGCTGGAAACAAGAGAGGAACGTTGGTCTAATGTTCAGGAGCAACAAGCATGGCTGAAGGGGTCAAACCCATATCAGCCGACCGCTTTTAGGAAGTTTTGGCTCGACCGAGCCTGGATTGAAGGTGCCACGGGTCAGGTTCTATGGTCTGCGCAGCGTCGGGTCCTGAAGCTTCCTAAGCCAGTCGGCCGATGCCCTTTTGGGGCTAAATGGGCCCAAATTTTGCATGGGAGGAGCTAAGGCTAAGTCTAAGCTGATTCTAAGGTCAAACACAAAAAAGGAACAGAAAATTTAAAACATGCAGATTTTATTTCTACGTTGGGTTAAGATCAAAATCTATCATGTCAATTTCATGCTGAGGTAATTCATGTTCATGGAAAACTTTAAGACGTTAGCCATTTACCTTGAAGATTTTGCCGTTGTCGTCCTGGATTGTGATTGCTCCATGGGTCACAGCGTTGACGATGAGGTATGGCCCTTCCCATTTGAATCATTGCATTGTATTTAGACCTTTTTCTCCATTCATTGTTTCTTTCCCGCAAAGGATTAGTGGACAACACATACCTGAAGGAAATGCACAAATATTTTGAATCAAGGGCATTATTGTCATAGAAATAGAGGGAATCTTCTATGCTATAGAAAAGTTGGATTAAACATTTTAGCACAGAAAGAGATGTTCCATCATTGTTCACCAATTAAAAATCAAGCAAGGTTAAGGCAAAGATGTGCAAGATTATTTCAAAACTACCTCAAACCTTGATTTGTCTCTTATGAATGATCTCATGACTTACCCACCAAAATTTGGAAGTCATCTTACATGGGTTAGTCCAAAAGTACAACCAAATTCTATACAAGTAGTTTTTGGTTCATTAATCAAAACTTGACACCATGTCTAATTTGATTAAGGAAGGCTATTTAACCTAAGCACCATGCTTAATTTAAAGAGCTTTTGGAAGCACAATTTCTACTCCCAAACCAAAGCATACTCATAACAGAACCAGGAAGCATTAAAGAACAAAGAGTCATTTAAGAAGAGACAAGAGCATGGATGGTGAACCAGATGAGCATTTGCAATTTATTATTATTATTATTATTATTATGACTTAGCAAGATGAGCAAGGTAGAGACAACCAAACCGAATTAAACAATGAAGAATGAAATGAATAATGAGCAAGGTAGAGACAACCAAACAAAATTAAACAATGAATAATGAGCAAATCCAAGTCTAGGATGTGGAATTTTCTTTTGAATGTGCTTCATTATTGAAAAATGTTTGGTTGGACATACCTTGTGTTTTGCTCGATCATTCTTTTGTTCAAACCTGAAATGGTTAGTGACAAAAATACCCAAAGGAACAATTTTACAAATATCCCCTTAATCTCATTTTACAAAGTCATTTTATTTATTTTAGAATTTTTTTGGAAACTAAAAATATTTTGATTTTGTTTTGTTTTTTTTATTAATTTTAATTAATTATTATTTTTTTAACAAGCAAACTTTAATGGAAACAAAAAGGTTTGGGTTATCTCCTGAAAGTGCTTATTTTTAAGACACAAGCTTGTCTTTGGGAAACCTTCAAGTGTATCTCATGTTGGTGAAGCGGTTTCCCCTTCAACTCTAACATTTTCGAACCTATTCTCAAGACCAAAACTACTATGAGTTTTGCAAAATTTATGACAGACAAACACATCTACAACCAACCTTGCAAAGATTTTAGAAATAAGAAGCATGAAGGGGTTGTAGATCATGTGTCTAGTGATGGTAGAGGGAAGGATTGACTTGGGAGATTTCACATGTCAGCATGGAATTGAGGAGAAGATGAAGGAATAAGTTCCATGCTCATTGATATCATTCTCCCTTTCAAGGAGTGGGTGAGCACTTTCTTTCTGATGACATTTCAAATCATCCTCAAGGCATGAATGGGTCATGGCTGTTGGCGAGATTGACATAAGCTCACCCATTGGATCAGGAATAGGTTTGGATTCTAACCCTTTGATGAGAGGTCGGGAAGACCAAATGGGTAGATAATCTTCACCTATATTTATGACCAACCTTCTCATTTCCAAAATTGTTCTCCAAGATTTTCATAACTGGCCTTCCGATAAAGGTGAGATGAAAGGAAAGTCCAGGAAGGTTAAAGATATGAAAATCTAGGAAGATCTTGAGATCATAACAACCACAAGAATATCGTAAAGGATTCCTAAACAATCAAGGATTTGACCATTGGGGAGTCTAAGATGCTTTTGTGATTGGGATAGATGATCTTTTGATGATGTTGGAACATGGAAATGAGGAATGATGTTGATCCCGAGGTTAGGATCATAGCAGATTTTGCCATCAATGCCCAACACTTGACAAAATATTCTCCTTACATGTGTTGGCATTTTAGCAACTTCTTTTGAGGATTCGGCCTCATCCAACCATTCTTGGCTTACAACGATAGATAGAGGCTCTAACCGTTGACTTTTCTCCTCTTGGTCAGATTTATGCCCTCATGACTTCCAGACCTCGGGTGTCTTAATGAATTCCCAGAGTCATTAAGTGGGTCATCATAAGACTTGAATGAAGGAACACATGGGGGATCATTAGGATTAAGGATGGGTTTAGAAATGGGTTCGTATGATAAGTCAGATGTGGGCATAGAGAAGGAGAGGATAGATTTGGCTTCTAAACACTTTAGTTCTCCTTGTATAAGCTCACTCGATGTTTCTTTATCAGGTAACCCAGACTTTTCCTAATGTGCCATATGGGAAGTCGAGGCACATGATGATGTTGATTTGGGAGGTTTTTGAAGAGATCCCTTCATGAGAGGTCTATAAAGATGTTTCTTAGAAAATCTCTTTTGGAAAGGATAATTTTGGGCATTCCCAAAATCAGCAAGATCAGATAGGAGCTTGGCCTCGAACTCGAAGGAATGATTTAGGTGTTGGATTTCTTCTTCCTTTGAGATTTGTGGTATTTGTGGTTCAGGATTGATGGCAGAATCTTTGGATTGGAGTTGCGGTGATTTAGCTATCGAAGTTTCTTTTCTAGGGGCTAGTTTTTCTCCTTCTATGGGTCATTCATTATAAACGTTAGTGTAGGGGGTGTTTTCAAGAATCTTCATGAGAAGACTCTTCCCTTCCCTAACGGGTAAACACACGAAGGCTCCCCTAGAAGTCATGTCAAGAAGTTGTGCGAAATCTTTGCTAAGACCGCCATAAAAGTTTTGTAACAATGTTGGCTCGGTTATAGCAAGATCAGGACCAGATGATGATAGATCTAAAAGACGGGCCCATGCCGCACCTAGAGATTCCTTTTCCTTTTGTTTAAAGGATAGGACCTTTATTCGAAGACGAACAACACGAGAAATAGGGAGGAAAGCTAGACAGAATTTGGATTGTAACTTCTCCCATTCTCCATTTGCACTATCTACGTGGCGATAGTACCATCGTTTGGCTATTACCGTCAAAGAAAACGGAAATAGCTTCCACTTAGGGGTACCCCGCCTCATCCCATGGATGTGGACACATGAACACAATTTTTCAAGGTCACGTAGGTGAGTGTATGGATTTTCATCTTCATCCCCAGAAAAAGGTTTTTCCTGAACTATCGCTATGAGACTTGGGCGAAGCTCATAATGAATGGCCAATACGACCTGAGATGAACTAGGTGGCTCCAACCTAGTGCCCATTAGAGCACCATACTGAAAGAGGGGTATTTGATCCATAAGTGTATACGAAAAGGAGGGATTAGATCAAACAAGGATAATAGAACCACTAGGTTCTAGTTAAAACAACTATCGTTCCCCGGCAACTGTTACCATGCTCAACAATAGATTGTTTTGCCAATTTGGTTTGCTAATGTTTGGCTTTGGTAAGAACACTTGTAAGGCGGTGGTAAGCCGCTTGTGATTTGGCATTCCACTTTCACCACCACCACCACCACTAAATTTCTTTAAGTTGATTGGGATAATACTTTGGTGTTGTTTTTTTCCTATCTTCTAACCATGGCAGGATCTCCGACGGTTTTCAATGAGTGCGTGTCCAACGGCGAGCTTATAACGTTCATCACTGAACAGCGTAATCTTATGAACGAGCTGACGCGCAACGTGAACAATCTGATCACCCGCATTGAGTATATTGAACAACGTCGTCCACCTCATCGTGCTGATGATGAAGATGGGGATGTTTTTGATGATACAAATGCGGATGTTGACGGTGATGCACACAACCATCGCCGCTAGAATTTCAATCGTCGTGGTATGGGAGGTAATAATCATGTTAATAATGATCCTTTTACTTGCGGACGGTTGAAGTTAGCAGCGACGGTTGTTTAGTTTGATCAAAATTGCTAGAAAAAATCGGGAAAATAAAGAAAAAAATTGTCAAAGTTTTGCATGCTTTTCAGAGAACATGCTGATTTTTCGTAGACCACATCCCACTTCTTTTGACGGCACCAATTTTTGTGGTTGCATCTTTTGTGATCCTTGTTCAGAGAAAATATAAAAAAGTTTGATTCCTACTAGTGTCTTTTGAGAAAATCCGAGTAAATTCAGAAAAAAGGAAAAATCTGGGCTATTGCTTGTTCTATGCGTTCTTTTCATTGTCCTTTCTTTCACCTTGTTGCGCTACGTCTCTACACATCTTAGCCAGCACTCATGATTTATACTTTGGATACTTATTGAACTTAGCTCAATCTGCACTCGTCAATTGTTAATCCTTGCTAACAATAGTGTGTCTTCCTAAAGCTCCACATATACTTTTGTTAGCACAGGTTCATCTTGTAACTGTTACCACGATCAACAATAGATTGTTTTCCCAATTTGGTTTGCTCCTATTTGGCTTTGGTAAGAACACATGCAAGATGGTGGTAAGCCTCTTGTGATTTGGCATTCCACTTTCACCACCACCACCACCACTTGGTTCCTTTCAGTTGATAGGGATAATATTTTGGTATTGTTTTTTCCTATCTTCTAACTATGGCAGGATCTTGGATGGATTTCAATGAGTGCATGTCCAAGGGTGAGCTTACAATGTTCATAACTGAACAACGCAATCTTATGAATGAGCTGACGTGCAACGTGAACAATCTGGTCACCCGCATTGAGTAGATTGAACAACATCATCCACCTCATCGTGTCGATGATGAAGATGAGGATGTTTTTGATGATGGAGATGCGGATGCTGACGGTGATGCACACAACCATCACCGCTACAACTTCAATCGTCATGGTATGGGAGGTAATAATCATGGTAATAATGATCCTTTTACTTGCGGACAGTTGAAGTTATCCACTACGGTTGTTTGGTTTCATCAAAATTTCCAAAAATCGGGAAAATAAAGAAAAAAATTCTCAAAGTTTTGCACGCTTTTCAAAGAATCTGCTGATTTTCTGTAGACCACATCCCACCTTAGTTGATGGTGCTAATTTTTATGGTTGTATCTTTGGTGATCCTTGTTCAGAGAAAAATATAAAAATAGTGAAAAATAAAAAAGTTTGATTCCTACTAGTGGCTTATGGGAAAATTCGAGGAAATTCAGGAAAAAGAAAAAATCCGGGCTATTGCTTGTTCCGTGCGTTCTTTTCATCGTCCTTTGTTTCACCTTGTTGCGCTATGTCTAGATACGTCTTAGCCAGCACTCGTGATTTATACTTTGGATACTTATTGAACTTAGCTCAATCTGCACTCGTCAATTGTTAATCCTTGCTAATCATAGTGTACCTTCCCAAAGCTCCACATATAGGTCTGTTAGCACAGGTTCATCTCAACAACAGATTATTTCGCCAATTTGGTTTGCTCCTATTTGGCTTTGGTAAGAACACTTGCAAGACGGTGGTAAGTCGCTTGTGATTTGGCAGTCCACTTTCACCACCACCACCACTTGGTTCCTTTCAGTTGATAGGGATAATATTTTGGTGTTATTTTTTCCTATCTTCTAACCATGGCAGGATCTCGGACGGATTTCAATGAGTGCATGTCCAAGGGACAGCTTACAATGTCCACCACTCAACAGCGCAATCTTATGAACGAGCTGACGCGCATCATGAACAATCTAGTCACCCGCATAGAGCAGATTGAACAACGCCATCCACCTCATCGTGTTGATGATGAAGATGAGGATGTTTTTGATGATGCAGATGCGGATGCAGACGGTGATGCACACAACCGTCGCCGCTACAACTTTAATCGTCGTGGTATGGGAGGTAATAATCATGGTAATAATGATCCTTTTACTTGGGGATGGTTGAAGTTAGCGGCGACGATTGTTTGGTTTCATCAAAATAAAGAAAAAATTGTCAAAGTTTTGCACGCTTTTCAGAGAACGTGCTGATTTTCCGTAGACCACATCCCACCTTAGTTGATGGTGCTAATTTTTGTGGTTGCATCTTTTGTGATCCTTGTTCAGTGAAAAATATAAAAAATAGTGAAAAATAAAAAAGTTTGAATCCTACTAGTGCCTTTTGGGAAAATTCAAGGAAATTTAGGAGAAAGGAAAAATCCGGGCTATTGCTTGTTATGTGCATTCTTTTTATCGTCCTTTGTTTCACCTTGTTGCACTACGTCTAGACACGTCTTTGCCAGCACTTGTGATTTGTACTTTGGATACTTATTGAACTTAGCTCAATCTGCACTCGTTAATTGTTAATCCTTGCTAATCATTGTGTCCCTTCCTAAAGCTCCACATATACTTCTATCAGCACAGGTTCATCTTGCAACTGTTATCATGCTGTTGACGCTAAGAATGACATACTTTTATACACTCAAAATACCATCAACAACCTCGGTTTCAAGGGTTGAATAACACTACATGAACATGTTTACCACTAATAAGTTCCGCATATACTTGGATAGCCTTTGTTTGCAGGGAATGACATTTCAGGACAATCAGGAGTGCTGGAAGCTCCTTTTTCACATCGATCGATGGGTGATTGGAGCCAAACTCTAGAACCTCTATGCCAAGAGACTCTTGGCATGTCCAGGAGCTTCGGAAGCCTGGCTCCAAAGGAGCCAAACTTTGGTCGACCGAACGTGGTTTGGACCCTTTTGGCCATCCAAGCTAGCACAATCCATGCCAAAGCTATTCCAACCCTTGGATGCAACTTGTGCTTTCATTCAACGATCCAGATCAAGTGCACAAGGATCCATGGGCTCACATTAAGAGAACCAGCATGACAAACACCTCAGAAGAGTCAACCACACTCCATGATAGGTGGGACCACCTTCTAGAAGGAGGTGGTGGGCCTAAGACCCCTAGGGGGTTGCCTGACACCCCTATGGGGGCCACCACCTCCCACCAGGTCCCTGACCAGTCGGGACTTCTTCTAGAAGGCCTAGGAGGGCCCACAAGTCATATGACCATCAACCGATGGTCAAAAGTACCCTTCGACTTTCCTGGTAACTCCCCATCACATTTCACACATGATGGAAATCAAAGCCCTTCATTCTGAGGCGGTTTGGAGTGGTGGATCCAAGGACCCAAGATTGAAGCCTCCTGGATCGATGACGTAGCGGTGGAGTAGCCCCTACTACACCTCCCACTATAAATAGAGGCTCACCCCCCCACTTTACACATGGTGGACAAACCTACAAGCTCAATCACTTAGAATTATCTTAGTAGTGTAGACTAGAGTGGGAGTTAGAGTAGAGTTGAGCTATGCTCGGGATTTCTGGAATTGTCTCCTAGAGAGTCTGGTATAGCTCTTGTATCTTTCCTGTCCTATAAGACTTTACTTTATTCAATATATTATTTTTCCTCTACTTTACTCAGTATTTACTTTAAGCATTACTATACTTGTTATAGTATTGTTATGTGCTTTTGCTTATTACTAGCCTTTACATTAGTAGTCTGTGATCCTTGTGGCCTTTCCCGTATACAATCATTGCCTATCATAGGGTGCTTTGGTTGTAGATCACAATTAAAGTAGTGAGTTGTGTGTAAGCATGGTGCTTATACTTTATCTTACCCTTGGTTACCGCTTGTTGCACGGATTGTTTGTGGTAGCTAGCAAGAGAGTGACAGCCTTGTCTAGTCTTTGTATCCCACCACGTGTTCTTAGGCAAGTTCTTAAAAGGTAAGGCCCCCATTAAAAGAGAGTGTGGTCTGGTAGGAGTTTTGTCCTCCTACTGATCTATCCACTCGCCTAGCATACTTATATTGAGGAGGCAAACTATTGTGTTTAGGCTAATTAATTGGCTAAGTACATTGAGTAGAAGTGAATTACATAGGAGTCCTTATCTCTCTCGTTGTCCTCCCACCTAGCTATACATACTAGTTATTCTAAGTTATCATTTACCTTGGCTTGTTCATTCATCACCCTTCCTAACACATTATTTCGATTACCCCCTATACTAGTTGGTACTAAGTTGAAGTGCTCTCTAGGATCTCTCTCTAATTATTCTTTCTAGATATCGCTTTCCCTTTGGAAAATATAAATTACGATACCTTGGAATACTCCTAGGTGAAGTACTACAACGGTATAATCTGTGTGCTTGTGGATTTATCCAATAGTCATAAAAAATACCAACACATGCTCAACAATATATTGTTTCGCTAATTTGGTTTGCTCCTGTTTGGCTTTGGTAAGAACACTTGCAAGACGGTGGTATGCCGCTTGTGATTTGGCATTCCACTTTCACCACCACCACCACCACTTGGTTCCTTTTAGTTGATAGGGATAATACTTTGGTGTTGTTTTTTCCTATCTTCTAAACATGGCAGGATCTCTGATGGATTTCAATGAGTGTGTGTCCAAGGGCGAGCTTACAACGTTCATCACTGAACAGCGCAATCTTATGAACGAGCTGACGTGCAACGTGAATAATCTGGTCACCCGCATTGAGTAGATTGAACAACACCATCCACCTCATCGTGTTGATGATGAAGATGGGGATGTTTTTGATGATGTAGATGCGGATGCTGACGGTGATGCAGACAACCGTCGCCGCTACAACTTCAATCGTCGTGGTATGGGAGGTAATAATCTTGGTAATAATGATCTTTTTGCTAAAATTAAATTTAGCATACCCCCTTTTGCTGGTAATGTGGATCCCGAGGCATACTTAGATTGGGAGCTTCCTGTTCAACAAAAAATTGATTCTCATAATGTCCCTACTCAGCATAGAGTTAGACTTGCTACTAGTGAGTTTACTAATTTTGCTTTTTTGGTGGAGTGATCTTTGCAATGCTGGTAATGCTGCTGTTGTGCCTCAAACTTGGAATATTTTAAAGCAACGTATGAAATCTCGTTTTGAGCCTCCTTATTACCAACGTAATTTACGTTTGAAACTACAAACATTAAAACAAGGTGATAAAGGCGTAGAAGCATACTATCAAGAATTGCTTATTGGTTTAGCACGTTGTGGTGTAAATGAAGATGATAATGATGCAAGTGCTAGATTCTCTAGTGGTTTAAACCATGATATACAAAACGTTCTTGATTACAAAGAATGGCGTAATTTTTCCCAATTGTATCATCTTGCTATTAAGGCCAAACGAGAAGTATAGGGACACAAACAACAATAGTCTTTCAGATCTAACACTGGGCGGACTTTTTAGCAGTGTTCCTAGTCAATGTATCCAAGATTCCTGTTGCACCGTAGCCATCTACACCTCCACTCTCTTCCGGGGTAAGTAAATTGTCTAATGTGTAGTTTCCACAGCCGAAGAAAGGTGCCACTACGGGTGCTTCTACTAGCTCCTTCTCCAGCTCTAAAATCATTTGCCAACGATGCAAAGGCATGGGACATGTCATGAAGGAGTGCCCCAATCGTCGTGCTTTCATTGCTACCGAGGATGGATATGTAAGTGCTAGTGATGTTGAAGACGATTTAGCCCTTGCTGCTAACATTGATGCAGATTCCACCGAGGGCGATCAAGACACGGAGACCATCGCCATTGACTCTATGGCTGCCGCCACGGCCTACCCTAGCCTTCTTGTGCATCGTGTGTTGAGTTGACATGTGGGACATGAAGAAGAGATGAAGATCCAGTGCCACAATTTGTTCCACATGTATCTCATTGTGCAGGGTTGTCGTGTCCTCACCATCATTGATAGCGGGAGTTGCAACAACTTCATGAGTTCAAATTTGGTTGAGAAGCTTGGCTCCACCACATGACAACATTTGAATCCATATAAACTTCAATGGTTCAATAATAGTGGTAAGACTAAGGTAACTAAATTAGCACGCATTAGCTTTTTCACAGGCTTTTATCATGATACTGCTGATTTTGATGTTGTACCTATGCAAGCTTGTTCAATTTTGTTAGGACATGCATGGGAATTTGATAATGATTCTTTACACCATGGTCAAACTAATACATACACTTTCATGCATATTGTTAAACATGCTCAAGAGCTTAAAAATAAACCTCCGCTAGACATTGTTAAAAATAATGGGATTAAGTTACCAAGAGGTGCTTTTCTTGCTACAACTTCTGCTACTATTGTGTTATGTGATAATCCTAACGCGCCATGTTATACTATGTTTTGTCAACCAATTATGTCTTGTGCATTGTCTGCTATCACTAACCTTTTGCAGGAGTTCGTTGAAGGGATGGAGTCGAGGACGACTCCAATTCTAGAAGGAGGGGATGATGAGGACATCACCACGATAGAGTCGAGGATGACTCCAATTCAAGAAGGGGAGGATGATGAGAACATCGCCATGCTAGACACGCCTACGCCATCGTCTTTCCAAAGTTGCAACTCATCTCCAACTCAGCTGCCACGTCACCCTTGGATTCAGTAGACACGTCATCAGTGTTTCGATCATAACTCCCTCAGACGACATTGAAACGGGGCGATCTTGGACTCATTGGAAAGAGGACAACGACGCTGTCATTGTGGATCTGGTCCCAGTTCCAGCGGGTCCATGGATTAATCTGTGTGACCATGGCAAGATGCTGCATCACCTGTTTTGGGCCAACTTGGCCATGTATCGAGTCAGGCCTTAAGCCCAAGTTGTGGGCACCTCCCCTGATCGCCTTTAACCCTAGGACGCCTCTTTTTTATATTCCACGTAGCCGCTACTATTGAGACTTGGGTTTTGTTCAAAGTTTAGTTTTCCATCGAGAAACTGAATCGTTCATTGTAACTGTGGTGACAAATCCTTTTACACTAATCCAGGGCCCTCGTTCCTGATCTCCTCCACTATGTCCATTAGTCCTTTGGAACCGAGTTTTTGAACCCTCTATTAATATTCATGTCATTCATATTTGCAATTTTAGATTGTGTGTTTAAACCTTCTTGCTGGTGTTCTTTGATTCACTTGCAGGATAAGCCTTCTTGGCGTGGTCAATCAAGTTGTGCTTGGTTGATAACCAATGGAGTAGTGGTGTAACGGTTGCAGGGTTCGAATCATGTCTAATTTGAAGCCGGATCGCCAACATCGAGATCTCCATGAGTCAACCTTACTAGTTACCTCTCGAAAGATCAGGCCTGCACCCATCAGTATTCATAGCTACTGCTTAAACCATTTAAAAGTAAGTGAAACTAAGCAAGCAATTAAACCTGTTCCTGCTGTCTAACAGATTCAAGCAGTCACTTAGAACAGTTGTAGAGCTTCAACCATCACACCAATAATCATGATAAAATAGGACAAGTAAGGTTACATAGTTAGCTACCACTTTGGTATTCATCTTGTTCATAGAAAACATATATATAAAGTAGTTAAGACTACCACTTTGCTAAAGGTAAGAAAACACACATGTTTTATACATAAAACCTTAACACAAGTTGAAAACTATGAAACAACAGATTTCATAATTTTCATAGCTCACACTAAGTAAGTATTACTTGTACAAAAAGTATCAAGCACAACACAGGCATATATTTCAAATGATAAATGATACATGGTTGTATAACAACAAACAAGCATTTATCCAATTTTAACTATGCAAACACTTCAAACTGAACTTACATAATTAACTATTTTCATGGGAAGTACATGCTAGAAAAGTATACCACAACAGGAATCACATTTTTAGCACATACCAAACTCTAGATATGAATTTAACAATATAAACTAGACATATAAAGCATGATGTCCATTTTGAAATTATCAACACACAAGAACAGTCAAAACATGTCATTTTGTATTTTTCACAGATAGAGCATTTCAAGAGAAGGATAAAAAAATTGATCTCACATTATTTGCATTTTTCTACATTTAGATATGAATTTTCAAAGTTACCAAAGAAATTTGTAAAACAATACAAATAAACAACACTGCACAGTCGCTGACAGGCGGGACCCACACGTCAGCGACCCCTGGACAGAGCAGAGCGCCTGGAAGGTGCTCGACCGTTGGTATCTCGTCGGCGGCGAGGTCTCTGGCCAAACCAACCCCTCAGAGATGCTCTCCTACTCAACCCACATCTACCTAGATACTTGGTTGTACCACTGTTGACGGTAAGAATGACATACTTTTACATACTAAAAATACCGTCAACAGCCTTGGATTCAAGAGTAGAATAACACTACATGAACATAGTTACCAATAATGAGTTCCACCCGTACTTGGAAGACTTTGGTTTGCAGGGAATAACATTTCAGGCCAATCAGCAATGCTGGAAGCTCATTTTGCATATCTCCCGATATGTGATGGAAGCCAAACTCCAGATCGACTACACCATTGGACTCCTGACACGTCCATGAGCTTCCACGAGAAAGCCTGACTCCAAAGGAGCCAAAAGGGCATCGACCAATCTCCAAAATTGGGCTACAGCCTCCCACTGGGTCCCTGACTAGTGGGGACACCTTCTAGAAGAAGGAGGAGGTCCCACCTGTCAGGGGGTGGGGTCGTCCGACCATGTCAAGAGGTCCAGAGGCCACCACTAAGTCCCCTGACTAGTGGGGACACCTTCTAGAAGAAAGGGGCAGGTCCCACCTGCCAGAGGGAGGTCGACCGACCTGGCCCTAGTGCCCAAAAGATTCCCCGAGCTCCCCACCGCCTTCCTGCATGCCGCCATGCATCAACTTGATCTCTACCATTGATTTAATACGGTTACAATGACGGTTTGATCCTACGGTGGCTGATGGAGGTGGCGCGGATCGCTGACGTGGCACCCGAGTAGCCCCTACTCCACCTCTCGCTATAAGTACCCCCTAGAGCACCCCTTTCACTCATGACTCATTGGAGAAATACTACTTAGCTTAGCTATAGTGCTATGTTAGTTGGAAGAGAGTGAGGGAAGTTGATGTGGACGGGGTTCCCGATCTTCCGTCAGTTCAAGATAACTATCGATTTGGTTGGAGAGAGACACACTGATCCGGCTTCAGATCACAAAGACCGAACCCTGGAACCTTAGCACCACGTCTCATCTCGTTATCAACCGTATCACAAACTGGTTGACCTCGCCAAGAAGGCTAATCCCTGCTGTGAATCAAAGAACAAAAACAAGAACAAGATAAAATGCAACTCAAGTGAAGTGACAATTGCAGTTATATGATTAAGATCCCGAATGTGGGGTTTCAGAAACCGAAAACAGCAACTGTTCAACGACATATTGATCTAAAGCAAAACCCAAACCCTAACATAGGTGGTGGCTGCTGGTTATATGGTCTAAGGGGCGTCCTAGGGCAGCCACTCACGTCCGTAAGGTGGGCCAACTCGTTACAAAGCCCAACGGTCCAAAAGACGACGACGCAGCATCTGGACAGATTCTGGACATCAACTTGTTTCGACGTTTCCTATTGATTCCGAATGAACTTTGACATGAAACTAATTGGGTTGGTTTCCTTATCAAATTATCTTTCTATCCATATGTGTTTCATCGAAAACGGGGTCCGTATGCGACCGGGGCATCCGTTTTATCATTGGCTGCTCCTGTAAGCCGAGATGGACTCGAACTCGAATTGGATTGGGCCTCCAACTTAGGTTGGACGACCTTGCTACCCTCCTAAGGGGTGGTCAAGGAGGAGGACATCTTGGACCATCTTTTGGGTGTTCTCCACATGTTTGGGACGTGGTTCTACTTGGGCCAGGGTCCCAATATTGCATGACCAGCCCAAGACGACGTCGTAGCATCCCGCAGAAATAGTAGCTAAGTGTCGTTCTGATTTGAAGATCTTGCCGACGTGAAATTAAGGTGGGACTAGATCTATTTGAAATCTTATCAAATAAGCTTTCCATCATGTCCACATTGACCTCAATCGCACTCCGGATGGATGAGTTATGACCTTCCCAATGAAGCACTGTTGGGCTGCCAACGAACCGAATGTTGGACTTTGAGGACCTTGCACATTGAGACATGTTTGTATCTACAAGCAAATATTGACATATACTGTGGAACCAAGTGAGTTGTACCAAAAATCATTGTATAAATGTAGGAATGAGCTTATCTTGTAATCTATGGTTGTATCCAAAGGTGTTATGTCCTCATCATTCTCTCCTTCATGACAACAAACCATCCTCGGTTTGAGTGTAGCTGGAGGACAGGTTGTAGGTAGTAGCCAACATTACTCCTATTCTTGAAATTTAACTTGTTTTTTAATAACAAAACTTGGGGATCTCGATATGGTATGGTTATAGAGATTGCAGCCCTTTAATGGATCATATTGTTGCACAATAAAAGAAGATTTCAGATTTGAACAAATATAGACACGATGCACCATATACTCTCCTTTATAATTATATTTGCCAATAAAGTGATATATATATTTAGACAACCATGCAATTCAACATATTTAAATTTCTCTTCCAAACTACTTAGAGCACACAAAGTATCAAACTCAATGTAACCCAACGTATTTAAAGAAAACAACAATTTTAGTTCATATTTTTTAGTTGCAATTGGGAGTAAATTTCTATTTTCAGCAACAATATTTGTTTCCAAGATAGAACCACCATTAATCATAGCACTATCACACACCTTTTTTATCCCAAAGAACAGTAGAATCATTATCATGTGACAAAGGTAGATCAATAGAAGGTTCTACTATAGCATTAGCATCGCTGGTGCACAAATTCCACACATCAAGAGAGCTCTTACCAGAGTCAATTACCTGTTCTATCTGTGTCACGTTGTCCTCTTGCTTGGATATATGCTGCAAAATATTAGTACCGACAAGAGGCAAAACAATATCTTTATTATCTAACAATTCAGATTTATATGAAGGAATTGTGACTTCTGAAATAGTCCATTCTTTTCTAAAAGGTTCATTTTTTCTTCTCTCTACTCTCTCAAGATCTTCTCTAAAAATTTCAGTAGTAGTCATAGATACCATAGTAATTTTTCTATCATTGTATTTGAAACAATATTCATTAGAAATAATATTGTGCTCCGCATTAATTTTAGATATCCAAGGTTTGCCTAGCAATAAATGACATGCTTGCAAAGGTACTATGTCAAATTCTGCACTATCCTTATAAGAACCAATACAAAACTCAATGCGTGCAATTTCAGTTACCTTTATCTTATCCCAATAATTTATCCATTGTATGTAATATGGATTTGGATGTGGCTTTGTGGTCAGACCAAGCTTCTCAACCAACTCTAAACTTGCAAGGTTGTTGTAGGTTTCGCCATCAATCATAACATGAGAACGTCGTTCCTTCACAACAAAGTATATTTGGAACAAGTTGTTCAACTGGTTTTGCTCCGCCTTTTCTATTTGAGAGCTGAGCACTCGCTGTGCAAGCTCCATAGTACATGCGAGAGGTGGCGATGACGATGACGATGTCGTTGTAGCAATAGAGGAGGCTGCACTGCCCATTTTTGTAATTGTTTCATCCAACTTTGTAGAGAATCGGTCCATGAAATCCTGCAATCCATTCTTAAAAAGAAACTTGTTGTTTGACTGTTAACACTAGATTTTGGTATGCTCAGAAAGATGACAGGTGGGCCAGTGCAGAACCCAGAGCATTCGGCAAGCGTCTGTGCGGTTGGCCAGTTTCCAAAGAAGTCGGCAAATGTCCATGCGGTCGGCTAATCGCCAAAGGTTTGGCTAAATGATCATGCGGTTGGTTATTCTAAGGAGGAGCGGTTTTCCGTTGAAGAAGCGACGAAAAACGGCAAGCAAAGGGCCGATCGGGCAACGAAGACCGCGACGATTAAGGCAATGAATACTCCGGAGGAAATTAAAGTCAAAGATATCATGTTTTTCCTTTAATATTTTGTAACCGTGTCCTTTTAGGACTCATGTCATGACTAGGGTATAAATATGAACCCTTGGCCATTGAAAAAGGGTTCACAACCAATACAATACAACCGGCCCCGTGCCAATTTCGAGTCCTTTGTCGTGTCGTCGAGTTCTTCGAGAGGAACCATCGATCCGTCGACCTCCGTAAGTCCCGGCAACCTTGTTATCATGTCTAGTATCATGCGGTGGATTTAGATGTTGATGCAAGTAGTCTTGTTTGTTTTTCAATGATCGTACGGCGGATCCTTGCTTGACAATCAAGAAATCTTCGCTTATGTTTTGTGTATGAGTAGATATCGTGAAGCAGGTGCTTGCTCGATATGCCTAAAAAAAGCAAGATAGTTACCGGCTCTATTAGATTTGGCAAGATCTAGTAGATTCATTAAGATATTACGTGTTGCATGTTTATATATATTTTATATTTTGTAACGCACTTTTGCCCAATCTAAATTGATACGGTTCGGCTTCATCTTTTATCATAGATTTATCTATGTTTTTTGTAATTGCTTATATCCATAAATAGATTTTATATTCATGATAGCCGAATTGGTTTCATCTAGATTGTTACGTGTTGCGGGTTCATGCATGCCAACTACGTTTGAACTTCTATAAAGTTAGGTGTCGTGCGGCGGATACAAGCTTTAGATTAGTTCGATCCTGTTTGCTTACGTGTTCCTTCATCATGGACCCTAATTCGGTTGGATAGCCGAGTTGGTTATGCTTTAATTCATAATTAATGATGATTCATTCATACGTACTTTCTCATGCATGCATGTTTGGCAATCAACTCTTTACGTACTCATTGTTTGTTTTATCCGAATGATCTATAAAACTTGTTGGCAGATAGCTTCTATAGCTATATGTCATCGTAAGTGGCTTCAGGGCCGTATATATGGAACTGTCTGGTCTCGCCCGACATGTTCCAGTTTTATATCTAATGATTTTCATCCCTTGTTAGTTTCAGGTCAAACTGACTGGCACGTTTTCGGACTTCGAAACAACCGGGCACCCGATTGAAGCTACGCTTTCTAGCTTGCTGTGTGTTAGGCACAGTGCGTCACATTTTGTGTCAACACACTTTTTGGCACACCCGGTGGGACTACACATCTCAATATGGTTGAAATTGACAATATCCAGATTCTGGACGTGACTATGGACGACTTGCCAGAAGACCTGAGGAATGCTTGATGTCTTTTTCGAAGAACAAAAGCAACAAGGTTTTTCAGAAACAGTCACTCCCAAGGACTCTCCTTCATCATCAGACTGATTACACTGAAGAAGAAGATGCTCGAAAGATGACTGAGATGGTTTACAAAGCAATGAGCGAAACTATGAGGAATCATCATACGGCTTTCCTGAATACCTTTCGCTCGATCATGGTCAGTTCCTTCGGTCCATCCACCGATAAATGCTTTAAGGAAACCATTGGTCCAATGCAAGGGCCGACATTGTTCAATATGCCAAAACGCCAAGAAAAAATTACTGAAGGTGGCGAGACGTCGGGCATGAACCAAGGTGGGATGGCTCCTCACCAGAAACAACAACACCCCTTGACTTATGGCCAGCTCACGTTCGGTGCAACGAGGAACATCCCACAATCGGCTTTCAAGGTGTCTCCAGCTGCGAACAGGTTAAGAAAAATATGTATGGAGACGGATATCAAGAATTTGCCGATTACAATGCTATTGACTCTTTCTCGAATCCAGGGTATAAGAACTCTGTAGGTTTGGCTTTTGAAGGGCAGACACATGGAGCTCCAAACTCAAATATTGACCTTATCATGAACAGGATGGCGGATATGATGCAAAATCAGTTTGGCCTAAAGCCAAAAGAGCCAGTCCTATGCATACAAGTCCCCTTATCCAGAGTGGTATAACCGAGTTGCACTCCCTCCGAGAGTAAAACCTCCCACAGACCTGACCAAGTTTTCTGGTCAGGATGATACTAGCACCATAGAACACATCAGCCGATACTTAATGCGGCTTGGAGAGGCATCCGCTGATGAAGCTTGGAGGATTCGGTATTTCCCGTTGTCTCTGATAGGGCCGGCTTTCACGTGGTTCATGTCTCTGCCGGCTAATTCCATTTGTACATGGGTAGAATTGGAGCAGAAATTTCATTCATATTTCTTTACAGGAACTAATGAGAAGAAACTAGTTGACCTTATGAGCTTGAAGCAGAGAGCCAATGAAACACCCTAGGAGTATCTCCGCAGGTTCAGGGAGACTAAAAACCTCTGCTATTCCTTAAACTTGCCAGATGACCAGTTGCCAGGGATGGCAATAGCGGGCATGCAACCGAATGTCAGAGAGAAGCTGTTCGGCATGGATTTCGATGACCTTGGTCAGCTGTCACAGCAATTGGCCATGATGAGCAATCAGGCTCAAGGGTTCAGGAGAGACAACCGTTTCCAGAAAGGTGATGTGGCTAATGAGATGTATCAAAGTTTCCTGGAAGAAGCAACAGAGTACGATGATGAAGATGAAATAGCCGCAGCCGAATTGTTCTGGGGGAAAGAACCAACTCAGGTCAGTCAACGCTGGTTGAGGCAGCAGAAGGGCACGTACGATTTTGATGTCTCCAAGTCAGACAAGCTGTTTGAGATGTTGCTCAAAGAAGGACGTATCAAGTTGCCGGAAGGGCACCCCATGCTGCGCCCTGCAGGGGTAAGAGATAAAAAGTTTTGCGGTTACCACAATACCAATTCTCATTCCATCAATGATTGTTACATGTTGCATGTTTATATATATTTTATATATTTGTAACGCTTTTTTGCCCAATCTAAATTGATACGGTTCGGCTTCATCTTTTATCATAGATTTATCTATGTTTTTTGTAATTACTTATATCCATAAATAGATTTTATATTCATGATAGCCGAATTGGTTTCATCTAGATTGTTACGTGTTGCGGGTTCATGCATGCCAACTACGTTTGAGCTTTTATAAAGTTAGGTGTCATGCGGCGGATACAAGCTTTAGATTAGTTCGATCGTGTTTGCTTACGTGTTCCTTCATCATGGACCCTAATTTGGTTGGATAGCCGAGTTGGTTATGCTTTAATTCATAATTAATGATGATTCATTCATACGTACTTTCTCATGCATGCATGTTCAGCAATCAACTCTTTACGTACTCATTGTTTGTTTTATCCGAATGATCTATAAAACTTGTTGGTAGATAGCTTCTATAGCTATATGTTGTCATAAGTGGCTTCAGGGCCGTATATATGGAACTGTCTAGTCTCACCCGGCATGTTCCAGTTTTATATTTAATGATTTTCATCCCTTGTTAGTTTCAGGTCAAACTGAATGGCACGTTTCTGGACTTCGAAATAACCGGGCACCCGATTGGAGCTACGCTTTCCAGCTTGCTGTGTGTTAGGCACAGTGCGTCACATTTTGTGTCAACATTGACATTGTTAGAAAATCCACCTAACGGCTATTGATGGCTCCGTGGAATCACACCCTCACACATCTTACCAAATTCTTACAAGTGTTCTTACCAACGCAAAGCAGTGGACGGTACAACCGGCGGTCGATTGTGATACCTATGAGAGCATGGCACCAAGATTGCAAGGGTCTTTTCTGTACTGATCGGAAGTATATATGTGGAACTTGTGAGGCACACAAAGAGAAATATATATGTATGGGGTACACAAGTCAGTAACAGATAGAAATATTGAATAAATGTCCAGAGTTCACAAGTTTCATATCGGAGGTTTGCAAGATTTTGTAAAAGAAAAATTTGGTGTTCCTCAAATAGCACTCTTGAGTCGCTCATATGGTGTATGATTCCTTACCAAGGCACATATCAAAGTTTGCCTTCTTTCATCCTACTTCTAAAGCTTATGTGGAGCTGTAGGTAGGGATCAAAGATGTAGCAAACTTACCTTGCATATATTGTAAAGTCAAATCCCGGATCCAAGGCGAGAAGTGTCATACTCTTAGATCAAGATGTGCAAGTGTGTGGAAACATAGCAAATGATCAATACTCCTATAAGATCTCTCTTTCCTAACTTATAAACTTTGAGATATAGCTATCTTTATTTATTTTTCTATGAGCTTTGAATATGCTCATTATTATTATTATTATTATTATTATTATTATTATTATTATTATCAAAAGAGATTTGGAATGCTCATAGATTTTGGGACTTTAGAATGCCCTTGAATTTTTCATAATTTTGCATAGTCTATATCTCATTTGCTAGCAACATACTAGAGAGAGATTTTTTTCTAATAGAGCATGGAGTATAAACTATGTGGAAATGTAAGGCATGTTTTTGCGCACTTCCAGTGTAGAAGCGGCATGTATATGTGGCGTGTATGTGATCTTGATCTTGGAAGCATGAAAATTTTCTCAACAAGGGTCACAAAACTTGACAAAACTCAACACAAAGCAAGCAGCTTATGTACAAAGCTTATATCATGAAAGATCATATATGACTTTGGTAGGACTTATCACTATTGAGGAACAACAAAGTGTTTTGTCATTTTTAAGAAATAAAACTCCAATAGTCATTCTTGCTTAGAACAATATCATAGCAGCTCTTATCTTGTCATATCATGTCTCACAACAACTTAGATTTAGTTGCAGCATTTGCAACCCACAAAAGTTTGAGATTCATGATGAATTCTTTTCAATCCAAGTAATCCATGCTTAAAGAAGTACCAAGTTGTAAACTAAACACTAGAGGAACATTTAGCAGAGCAACTATTCATCATTTCCATAGGAGATATGAATTTTTCATGGAATATGTGAGAGCGGAGTAGAAAAAGTCTTTTTATTATTTTATCATATGCAGATTTTTTTAGATACAAAGCAAAGATAAGCAAAGAAAATGCATAAAAATAAATTCTGAAATTAAATACTTACCTTAGTGGGGGAGGGAACCTCCCCCAAGCTTATCTTTTGCTTAATAGTGCGGCGGCTGTGGATCATGTTGCTGCCACAAGTCCCAATACCGACGTTGTTCTTCTTGCATTTCTTGAATGTCTTCGGTAGTCTGTAGGATGATGCGTCCTGTCTCATTGTGTTCAACATGCAGCTCACCAAATGTGTTGGTGAGTTGATCGAATTGTTGTCGTAGTCCACGATATTCCCTTTCTCGTGTGGACGAGAAGGATGCTCGTGCTCGTTGCGGGCGTGATGGTCGAGGAGGCATGCCACTAGAAGTGTGCATGGGATCGGAAGATGCATCGTCTTCCTCCTCGCCAATAGCTCCTTCGGAAGGACCACCTTGCTCAAGATGAACAAAGTGTAGCCCCTCCTGAGCTCTCCTGCTCGATCCTGCAAAATCCCTTTGTCCAATGCCATGATCTAAATCAAGGGTTAGCTTACGGGTCCTATACAATTGAAGTTTCCTATTGGGAAGAGGCACCTCAATTGTATGGCCGCTATAAATCATTTTAAGATTACCATTGACATCTCTTTTCAACATTTGAACAGATGTAAGATATTCTTCTGAGATCATAGCTAAAGGAGCAGAGATGTAAACAAAGGGCTATGTGCCATTTAGCAACTTCATGGATTCAGCAAGACGAGTAATTAAAGATGTGAATTGAATAGATTCATTACTCTCAAGCGAACTTTTCCAAAATTCCACTAAGCATTTAACAGGAGAGATTTGAATTTTGTTGACCATGCCATATAGCAATTTTAATTCCATGTCATTTATCACGCTAGCATTACTTCCAGGAAACAAAGTCATTTTCATCCAAAGATGCATGAAACGAAGAGTTGGATTATGAATTTCCTTAGGTTTAGGATTTGAGCAACTTTTTAGAGCAGAGATAGAGAACCAAAACTTCCTTTTATTGAAACTATGCATGGCAGGGTTTAAATCTAGCAAGCATGAACCTTCAAAACCAAGAGCAACACTTAGATGACTCCAAGTTATACTAAAGCTTTGATTGAACATGTGAAAGGTAATTCCATCATTAGAGATTTGGAGAGAGCATAAGAATTCTTTAGTAAGCAACTCTATTCCAAACTCATTTATTTGCCAAAAGCTAGACCAACCAAGAGCAGAAAAGATTGTTTCGAATTCGGTGGTCATACCTACGTTGGAGAGAAGACTTGGATCCAATATCCATGTGTGCTCAAAAGATCGATCCCGAAGAGAAAGGTACCTTAGATACCCTAGTTGGTCAAACCAAAGACCGCACTGTTGATCATAAGTCCTCATCGGGGGCACCATGAGTGCCCCGAGCTGAGGTACCTCCATTGGTACTTCTTCCTCCTCCTGAGGGTGTTCTTTGGTTTGGAAATTTTCCCAAGTGTATCGGGCAGAACCTCCCTTCTTCTTCCTTGGGAAGTATCTTCAGATTGGTGGGAGCTTCGGGATGAGCTCCCTCTCATAATTTGCTTAGCTTTCTTGAACATGGAGCTTATTGGGTTCTTCATCTTTTAGAGAAGAAGAAACACACAAGGGCAAGACTAGGAAGAGATGTGTATGTGGATTTCTAGTTTGCCTTGTGGAGAGAAGCTTGAGCTAAGACAGAAGATATATTCTTGTAGACTAGTGAGAGCAACACTACTTCTCTTTGAGAGCTAAGAACTTCTCTTGAAGGGAGAGAGCAAGACAAGGAGAGGCTTGAGATAGAATGAATTCTGGTTGAGGTGTGGGGATTGAGGCTCTCCTTGCTTGGGCTTTTATAGGGGAGAGAAGATGGCACCAAGGGGGTGCCATGATCACAAGCCTTAGAGGATGTCTTTCACAAAGCAAAAGAGAGGGAGGAGGTGACCATAGGGTGGTCGGCCGACCACCCCATGGTGGGGAACCCACTCATGATTTTTCTAGTGCTTGGTGAAAGGTGAAATATGCTATGTGATGTGATCAAAGGCTGAGTTAAAGTGGTCAAGATTCTCCTCTTTAAACAAAGAGTAGTGGGGGACAAAGGTATGTCCTGCTTTGCTCAAAGGTGATTGATGTGTTTTCTTTTTTCAAAGCATGACAAAGTGAAAGTGGAAGGTGTCATGATTCCCCACTTTGGACAAGGAGTAGTTAGAGACAAGGGTGTGACATGCTTTAACCAAAGGTGATTGATGTAAAGCATGACAAAGCAAAAGAGATGTCTCCTCAAGATAAATCTGATTTCTGAAAGCAACACTACTCAAATCGTGAAATTCTTGGACAAAGGATGGTGGGGAAGAAAGAGGGATGATCACCATGCTACTAGGGTGGTCGACCGATCCCCTAGTGCTCCATTTTTTTTTCTTTTTCTTTTGTAAAGGTCCCTACTTGATTTGTGATTAACTAAGCCAAGGACCCTAACTTTTGTCAAATTTTAATACTAATCTAATTCTCAAGTTTTATTTAAACTAACTTTGTTATCTCCAAATTTTAAGTATGAAAATAAAAGTTTTAACTAAATGAAAGAAGGAAAATAAAAGATAAGTACCGATTTACCTTTCGGTGAAGGCTCCTTGATTTTAAGTCCTCGGAGTAGGACTCTCCTTCTGTTCATTCCTCGGGTGCACATGATGGCTCCGGAGGCAGAGACTGTGATGTGTGCACCTCTTTTGCTTTCCACACCTGCCTTGGATTGGCAGGTTCCTCTTCCTCGAGTTCGTTGATCTTGGCCTCCGGGTATTGCTTCTTTGGGCGCAGGGCTCGAACTCTTCTTCTCGGTGGTTGTGCTTTAACTTGCTTGTTAAGTTTATAACCATTGAAAGCACATTTTACCTTATGACTTGGGAACTGGAAGTGAATTTGGCCCGATCCAACGTAGATGACTGCATTGGTGGTGTTGAGGAAAGGCCTTCCCAAGATGACGGGAACTTCCACGTTAGCTCCCATGTCGAGAATGATGAAGTCGGTGGGGATGTACTCATCTTGGATGTTTACCAAGATATCCCTCGCGAGTCCCTCGGGAAACCGTATGGTTTGATCGGCCATCTGTAGGCGAACACATGTGGGGACCAAAGGTCCTCCTAAGAGATTGTCATATGTTACCTTTTGCATGATGTTGACGCCCAATCCGAGATCGCAGAAGGCGGTGTGGAATGTTTGTCGGGAGGCCTGGATCTTCCTTCTTCATGATGAAGGGAGGATCGAGAAGATAGCCCAAATAGGAGCGTAGTGGAGGCTTAACGAACTTTGTTGTGACCATGTTAACATGCTCAATGGAGTCCTCTGGTTTCCCAGGGATCTTACCCTGTTCTACGGATGGCATAGCTGCTGCTAACTGAGCTAATTGGGTTTCTAGCATTTTATTAAAGCTCAATTGATTTTTCATAGCAGTTGTAAAACTATCCATTTTCTCACCAAAGCTTTCTAGAACTTTATCAGTAGCAATCATTTTCTTATTTATACCATCATTAATCTTGGATTGCCTTAGGACAAGATCTTTTAATGAAGGTTGATTGTTATAAGAATTGTAATTGTTATAATTGCGATTACCTCCATTACCTTGGTAGAAGGGGCGCGAATTCCAGCTTCCTTGTTGTTGGGGTCGATACCCGTTATTGTTGTTGTTGTTGTTGTTGTTGTTGCTGATGAAGTTCACGTCCTCCTTCGGTGTCTCGGGAAGTTGTTGCCCGAGTGATCATTTCCGCCGCACACTTCACACCATGGGTCAGCTTCAATTGCTTGTGTGGCGGCGACGGGGTAGATGGCCTCTCGTTCCTTCTTGGAACTCTCTTCTACCTTTTTTATCAGGAGGTCCATCTTGACAGAGAGTATGTCCACCTCATTGACGATGTGCATACCTCTCTTCTTTGGCTGGAGACGTTCCTCACCCCATCCTTGGTTGGTCACCATCTTCTCAATGAGGTCCTTGGCACTTCTCACAGTGTGTTGGAGAAATGCCCCTCTAGCGGCAACATCAAGGTGACTACGGGCCATGCTAGTCAGCCCGTGGTAGAACCCTTGAATCAGGAGCTAGTCGTCTATCCCATGATGAGGACAGGCACGAACATACTCCTGGAGACGCTCCCATGCTTCGGGAATCGTCTCATCGGATTGTTGCTGAAAGCTCGAGATCTTTCCACGAAGGGCATTAGTTTTGCCTATAGGGAAGAACTTCTTAAGGAATGCATTAGCACACCTCTCCCAAGTAGTGGCCTCTTCCTTGTGGGCGTAGAACCATTGCTTCGCCTTCCCCAATAGCGAGAATGGGAAAAGGCGAAGACGAATGGCGTCAGACGCCACTCCCTTGATAGTGAATGTGCCACATAACTCCATGAAGTGCTGGAGATGAGCATTGGCATCCTCATGGGGCTTTCCGCAAAACGGATTGGCCTGCACCATGTGGATCAAGGCGGGCTTCAACTCGAAGGTGGCATCCTCGAAGTTGACCTCGGGACCCTGAGCTACGTGGGTAGCTGACGGGGCCGAGAAGTCAGAGATTGCCTTCTGGGCCATAGCTTCCTTGAGTGGTGGTGTAGAGCCTCCTTCCTCGAACGGATTCAGGTTCGAGATGAACCTCTGAGGTGGGACTTGACGACGTCTAGACCTCCTCAACAGCTGCTCAGGATCCTCTAGGTAGTTTCCCGGCAGTTGGAAACCGCTCATACACTGTCTGGCTTCACAAGAAGAGAAGACACAGACAGGGGGTAAGCCCCTATGACTAATTGATAACTAAGTTAATGATAAGCTCTGGATTCAATCTAATTAAAATTTCTAGGCTATGCTTTCCCTGGCAACGGCGCCAGAAATGCTTGTTGAGACTTCTTAGCGTCGCACCGCAAATAGAGATAAAGCCCTATCCCCGGTAACGACGCTAGAAATGCTTATGGGTATTTCTTATGACTATTGGATAAATCCGCAAGCGCACAAATTATACCACTATAGCACTTCACCTAGGAGTATTCCAAGGTATCATAATTTATTTTATCCCAAGGGAAATCTGAGCTAGAAATGATAATTATAGAGAGATCCTAGAGAGTACCTCAACTTAGTATCGACTAGTATAGGGGGGTAAATGATAAATGTGATAGGAAGGGGATTGATGAATGAAACAGCCTAGGTAAATGATACTTAGAACGGACTAGACAGATTAGCTAGGTGGGAGGACAACGAGAGAGTACAAGGGACTCCTAAGCAATTCACTCTACTTCAATATACTTAGCTAATTAACTAGACTAAACACTATAGTTTGCCTCCTCAATACAAGTATGCTAGGCGAGGGGATAGATCAATAGGAGGACAAAACTCCTACCGAACCGTGCCCTCTTGTTGTCTTGAAGCCCTACCTTTTAATAACTTATCTGACACGTGTGGTGGAATACAAAGGCTAGATAGAGCTATCACCTTCTACTAGCATCCACGAACAATCCACGCAATAAGCGGTAATCAAGGATAAGATGATGTATAAGCACCACGCTTACACACAACTTAATACTTTGACTACAATCAATAATCAAAGCACCCTATGACAGGAAATGATCGCATACAGGAAAGGTCACAAGGATCACATATTATAAATGTAAAGGCTATTAAAGAGCAAACGCATATAACAATACTATATCTAGTATCGTAATGCTCAAAGTAAATACTAAGTAAAGTAAAGGGAAAGGATAATATATTGATAAAGATAAAGTCTTACAAAGAAGAAAAGATACAAGAGCTATACCAGACTTCCCCGAAGACGACTCTGGAAATCCCGAGCAAGCTCGACTCAACTCTAACTCCCACTCTAGACTAACTACTAGAACAATTCTAAGGAATGGAGCTTGTAGGCTTCTTCACCATGCTTAGAGAGGGGGAGTGACCCTCTATTTATAGTGGGAGGTGGAGTAGGGGCTACTCCATCGCCATGTCATTGATCCAGGGGGCTTCAATCCTCCACCCTTGGATCAACCGACCTTGGAACCGTACTTGGGTGTGTGGTGTGGATTTCCACCATGTGTCCTTGCATATGGCGGTTGGGGGGAGGCCAACCGACTTAGGGGTGGTTCGGCCGAACCCCCTATGGCCAGTGGGCCTCCTCTGTCCTCCTGAAGGTGGCCCCACTGGTCAGGGACCAAGTGGGGGCCTGGTGGGCCCAAAGGTGGTTCGGCCACCCCCCCTTGGGGTGTCTGGCCCACCTCGGTCTCCTAGGTGCTGGTCCCACTTGTCATGGATGTTGAATGTTGGTTCTGTGGTGGTTGTCACGTTAATCTCCTTTGTGTGGGCCCATGAATCCATGTGCTTTGCTTGTGAGCCGTTGAGATAAAGCACAGAGTGATCCAATGGATGGATTGCACTCTAGAGTGCCTCTCTTGGATCATGGCCGAGGGGGAGAGCCAGGTGGGCCCATAGGATGGTCGGCCGACCCCCTATGTGGGTCCCACTAGCTCTCACTTGCTTCATTTCTTCATCACTGCACTCAAACACTCATGTACATGTGGAACTAGTTATTTGATAAACTATGTTCATGATGTGTTTGTTTTATCCCTGATCCAGATGTTGGTGGCACAATTTTAAGTATAGAAAAGTTAATCATAACTTGTGCCCTTCGCTTGTTGGGGCCTCACAATGCTCGGCCCTTTTTGACCAGCACCAGCAAATTTCAAGTGGATCTACATAGCCGTCGACAAATTCTCCAAGTGGATTGAGGTCAAGCCGATTACCAAAGCCTCAGCAGGAAGCGCAGTCGCTTTCATCGATGAAATCATACACCGATTCAGCGTACCAAATTCAATCATCACCGACCTGGGGTCAAACTTCACAGGCAACCTCTTCTGGGATTTTTGAGAAGACAATGGAATATCGATCAAATACGTCTCCAACGCCCACCCTAAAGCAAACAGCCAAGCCGAACGCGCCAAGGGAATGATACTAGACACACTCAAGAAACGGTTATACCAAGAGGAAGAAAAGAACCCAGGTTGCTAGCTGCACGAACTACCTGCTGTATTATGGGGACTACGTACCCAGCCCAGCCACAACACCGGCGTTTCACCGTACTTCAAGGTTTTCGGCTCTGAAGCTTTAATCCCAACCGACATCACCTTCGGTTCTCCACACGTAGAGCACTACGATGAAGAGACTTCCGACCAGGCTTCGATCGACGACCTTGATCACCTTGAAGAACAGAGGTTAACCTCATGCATAAGAATGGCCAAGTACCTGGAGGGCGTCCGCCGATACTACAACCGCAACGTTCACCCCAAATCATTCACCATAGGAGAACTCGTCCTCAAGAGGAAGCTCAAGCCCGAAGGCATGCACAAGCTTTCTTCACACTGGGAAGGCCCCTACGTCGTCAAAGAGGTCACCCAACTAGGGTCGTATCGCCTCATAGACCAGGAAGGCATCGACGTCCCCAACTCATGGAGCATAGAGCACCTTAGGCGCTTTTACGCCTGAAACACTTGTACTATGCACCTCGTTCGTATCAATAAAAGTTTGACATGTTCCCCATACACCTTTTTTATCCAGGCGACATCTACAAAACGCCTACGGTGTTCCACGAGCTCTACAAAATGCCTATGGCATTCGACGAGTTCTATAAAATGCATACGGCGTTCGACAACCTCTCCAAAACACTCCCACAGTGTTTGACGACCTCTCCAAAATGCGATAGGGCATTTCTCCAAATAGCCTAGCTGTAACCAGAAAGCACCCGAAGCTGGCCTACCGATTAACCATAGGGAATAGAAGTAGCTACCCTAAACGCTATGATTACATCGATAGGCCTCCCAAGTGGTATTTCCCCAGAAGCCGGGCGATACCACTCGGTTCGGGCACCATGAGGTTACGTGCCCAGAATGTGTATACGACCACGGTACGGTCGACAACTCTACAAGCAGAATGGCTTTTTGCCCTGCGTTTGTAGGAATGGTCTCCACAGGCCTTGGTCACGGCACAATCGAGCCTCTCGGAAAAAGGCCCTGTCCCTGGCATCTCCCTAAGCGTGCATGAGCTATTCGCCCTCTACGCCGTAGGTTTCCAGCAGCATGCCTCCTTGGGAGTCCTTATGTATCCTACGCGTGTAGTGGCGCTAGCCCTACGATATGGACCATTTGAGACCCAAGGCCGAACGATTCATCGCTACGGCTCACGACTCAGCTGGCACGAAAGGACATACAAGTGAAATAAAAGCTCACCGCCCCGATAAACAAAAGCTTTGACACATTTCACTTACACGTCCGCATAATCCTTGTATTTTATACAAACGGCGGCTACATCGTAGAAGAAAACTCCATATCAGACATAAGATCCCCAGCAGCTATGTCAGCCTCCGCAGTCAAACAAGAGATACCCGCTTCAGAAGTACCAGCAGGATACCCGCTTCGCACCCTCCGAAGATCAACGCGTGGATAATGCGACCGGAGTACAAAAAACTGTAAGCAAGCGTCTCCTACCCCGCCAACGACACAAATGACTTAAAACAGTCAATGAAGCCTCGCACTCTCGACGGCATGCCAGCTATGGCCTCCTCTGACGGAGGAACGGGAATAAAGTCGACATTGTTAACACAGGCCATCACCGGTCCAACCCCTTCAGCAAGCTCCAAAAATGATCACGCCAAGCAACGCCCACGGCCTCTAGCTCTACAAGCAGCAAAAAACATGAAGCATTACAGCAAGTCAGGTCAACGGCTCAGGCGGTCAAGAAAGGCGCCAAAAACAACCCCTCTGCGTCTTCGCCAACTGGTCGCGCAGTCCGGAGTTGTCACGTTCCTTCTCCAGAAGGGCTCCTTCCAGATCGCGAATACGCACGCGAGCATCCTCCAAAGACACCTCCAGGGACACAGCCCGACGCTTGCGCTCCCGATTCGTCTTCAACAACACCTGCAAGAAATGGCGAGCTACAAATCAGCAGGAGAATCGTCTGGTGCACAACAAACAAGGGAGAAAGGGGCCAAACACCAACATTCTCACGACTCAGCACATCCCCGGCACCGTCCGAGTCCGAATCTCCCTCATCAACGAAAACACCCTCCTCGGAAGGAAACGGTTCGCCAAAATCATCGTCAACAATAACCTCCCTTCTCCGCCTCTTCCTCAAACCAAAACCAAATGACAGCGGCACATCATCATCATCGGATACCCCTCCAATGACTTAGGATCTCCCAAAGCCCAAACCGTCGACAAAACCAGGATGATCCGCAGCCTAGGGTTCCGACCTTAGTGGCTCCGGCCCAGTAAAAGTTGTCTCTCCCCCGACCAGATCATCATCAGTAGCCCCCGGCGCGACACTACACGATGATTCAGCTTTATCAGGCGTTGCTATATCATGTACCACCAAAAGCCAGCGAGTCGAGAAAATCACTCACCGAGAAAACGACTTCGACCGGGAGCACCTGGTCGCCTTGGGCGATCTCAAAGAACTAGCTACCCCGGAGTTCCTTAGCTCGGAATACGCACCAAGTGGAACGTCCCCATTCCCAAACGAAGCATCACACCCCCGGATCTCCGGATCAGGCTGGGATTCGCCAGAATTGTTAAGAGCACCAGGCTCCACAACATCACCACTTGCAACAACCACCGGAGAAATACAAGATTCCGGCAGCACACCGAGGGCCGGCGACAAGGCAAAAAATGACACACGATCTTCACCGCGAATCTACACAGCCGAATAATATATAAACACAACGAGCACCAAAACATCATGACACAAAACAAAGTCGGAAACGTCAAGACTTGAGGGGGAGGACGACGAAGAGAAAAATCCTTCCTAGGATGCTCTGGCACGGAACGCTTCGCAAGATTGAAGATATAGTTCAATCGCTTATCAGCTACAGCCGACTCAATCCCTTCAGGAGCCTCCCGAGTACTATCATTCCTACCAGCATACTCAAAAGCCGGACGTTCCCTCTCTTTACAAGACTGACAACGCCTGGCGATAAAATTGCATGCTACCCGCACGCCATCAAGGGTACAACGATCGAGCAAATCCAACAGAAACTTCACCTTATCCAAACCAGCCTTGGATGCGCGGCTCCGACCAAGTCACCAGGACCTTGGGCACCAGCGCGGGGTCGCATGGCGCGCAAGGCTCCTCCTGGTGAACATAAAACCACCTCAATTTGTGCCCAGCAAATTTAGAATGTAGCGGCATCGAGATGTACTCACTGGACATACCATCCCTGAGTTGAAGATATACAGAGCTAATAACATCGGATGATCCAGTTCCATTCAGCTTTAGACGAAAGAAGAATCGGAACAGGTCAAAATGAGGATAGAACCCAATATACACTTCGCACATATGAATAAAGGTGGCAATGTGTACAATTGAGTTGGGATTCTGGTTGTAGATTGAAATATCATAATACCGCAGTAAACCACGAAGGAACGGATGGACGGGAACTCCAAAACCGCACCGAAAGAACGGCTTGAACACAACAAGCTCACCCATATTCGGTGTCAGAAATGACTCGTCGAACGCCGACCGCCATCTACCGACCTCCTTCTCTAGCAGAAGACCACCGAACACAAGGGCGTTAATATCATCCTCCTTTAGTGTGCTCGGCGTCCAGTGCTTCGCCCAGGGCGACACCACCGTCTCCTCAACCCCAACATTTGGGACCACCCATGCAGCAGCTCTCCTACCTGTCGACGATGACCTTGTCGCCGCAGCCATCGCCGCGGATAGCCTCACGGCGCTACGGCGGACACCCTTCTTTGGCACCATCACCAGCAAGCGAAGTAATTAGGCACCACTACGAAAAGGGAACCGAAGAAACGTCGGGAAAATTATGACGGAATCCGACAAGCCTCGCCGAAGTAATAGAATGGAAACCACCACCGCCGCCAGCTTCCCCCTTTATACCAAGCGGCGCGGCCCTTCGGATCCCAGGGCTTTTGGGAAACCGCAACGACCGAATACAAAACCGCCACGACGACCCCCTTTCCGCGCCGTGACTTGGGCTGCTTACCGCGCGGTTAACTCGGCCCACTAACTTACTCTTTTACTTATCTTTAAACTTCGTATTTATTTTCAATCAACCTCCAAAATTTACGGATAATAATTTCCTTGATATTCAGTTAATACCATTAACACTACAGTCCTAGGGACTGGGAGTACAGTTTTGTTATGATTTCTTTTTTCTACAGCTACAGTAATAGGGCTACAGTAGACTAGTCGGCAAGTCCTGCAAGGCTTCGGATATAGTAGCACTCGAGGAATTCGTCGACTGCAAACACGACTCAGCCGCCTGATCGCAAATCCGACCAGGCTCGGGGACTTCGTCCAAAACTACACCGAGCAAGGCTTAGGGACTACTGCCGCAGCACAGGGAGTAGCGGCACGGGACAACAAAACACCCGGGGACTGAAACTTGGGGACTGCGAACAAAGAAATAAGACTCCGACACAAGGACCTTCCAGCTCCTCGCATCAGGTTTGGGACTACGGGTATTCGCAGTCATTTTTTACAAAACTTATGTTTCAGTCTTCAATTTATAATCCTGATACAAGAACCTCATAGTTTCTTACATCAGGCTCGGGGACTGCGGGTATTCGCAGTCGTTTTTTACAAAACTTATGCTTTCAGTTCTTACTTATGATTAATTTATGCATCTTTTTATCTTGTATAAAGCTTGGCACCACGTACATACTTCACCTACTACCAAGCTCGGGGACTAAGTGGGTACACTTCACCTTGCGGTGAATGTACTAATTTTCTTCTCGACAAAGCTCTGCTGTTTTATGTTCCCTTTTTACAGAGCCTAAGTGGGTACACTTCACTAGGGAAGGGCTTTTCAAAAGTTTTTCTTCTTCAGCACGTCACATCCTCCTAGCAAGCAGCCGCAACATCCGTCAAAGGCGACCCGCTCGCACATCAAGCTACGATGCTCTCGACCAGTTTGACCTGGTTGGGAGGCTTCTCCAAGCAGTACCTCAACTAGCTGGCCTGGTCAGGACCCCACAACGACGACTTCGCGTGATGGCGAACAGCTGTACGCCTCCAAGGACAATGCTGCGGGCTCGCCAAAAGAATATAACGTGCTCGGGGACTTGTTGGGGATATTACCTCGGCATATCGCTAGGGACCTTATGGGCCTGCCAACCAGAAGGTGGCCTAGCCCACGAGGCCTTGCAGCACGCGACCAGCCCGTCGTGCTCCCCAAGGACTCTGAGAAGCCTTGCTCGCCAAGGAAGATCCTAGTAGATATTTTCGGATCCCTTACCTTGAGGGACCGATCGTAATCTGTTAGGATATGGAAATTGTAACCCTGCTCTTCGGCTATATAAGGCGAGCAGGGACCCCCTCGAAAACTCTCTCGCAATATCTCCTAGATCTCATCTACACCTCGTGTAACCTGATACTGATATCAATCTAGCCACCAAAACATAGGACATAGGGTATTACGGTGATTTGCCAGCCTGAACCTATACAAATCGTTGTGTCTACGCTCTCTATGTTACGCTTGATCGCCGTCACCACACCTCCGCCTACAATCTAGTACCGTAGGGTACCCCTAGGTAGACTGCGACACATATTTCGTCGATGGTACTTTCATCACATTTCAAGTCATACTCCAGACTTGAATGGGTCATGGTTGTTAGCGAGATTGAGATAAACTCACCCCTTGGATCAAGAACTGGTTTGGATTCTAACCCTTTGATGAGAGGTCGGGAAGACCAAACGGGTAGATAATCTTCACTTATTCTATGACCAAGCTTCTCATTTCCTATTGTGTTCTCCAAGGTTCTCGTGACTGGCCTTCCGATAAACAATCAACCACCACAAGATAAATAATCCTGATAAGGAAAGTCCAGGAAGGTCAAAGATATGGAAATCTAGGAACATCTTAAGATCATCAATCACCACAAGAACATCATGAAGGACTCCTAAACAATCAAGGATTTGACCATTAGGGAGTCTAAGGTGTTTTTGTGATTGGGATAGATGATCCTTTGATGATGTTGGAACATGGAAATGAGGAATCATGTTGATCCCGAGGCTAGGATCATAGCAAATTTCACTATCAATGCCCAACACTTGATAGGATATTCTCCTCACATGTGTGGGCATTTTAGTGACTTCCTTTGAGGATTTGGTCTCATCCAACCATTCTTGACTTACAACGGTAGACAAAGGCTCTAACCGTTGATTACGCTCCTCTTGGTCAAATTTATGACCCTCATGGCTTCCATGCCTCGGGTGTCTTAATGAATTCCCAAAGTTATTAAGTGGGTCATCATAAGACTTGAATGAAGGAACACATGGGGAATCATCAGGATCAAGGATGGGTGCGTAAGATAAGTCAAATGTGGGCATAGAGAAGGAGAGGATAGATTTGGCTTCTAAACACATTAATTCTCGTTCTATAAGCTCACTTGACATTTCTTTATCAGGAATCCCAGGCCTTTCCTGATGTGCCATGTGGGAAGTGGAGGCGCAATATGATGTTAATTTGGGAGGCTTTTGGAAAGATCCCTTCATGAGAGGTTTATAAAGGTGAGATATCTTTTGGAAAGGATACTTTTGGGCATTACTAAAACCAGCAAGATCAGATTAGAGGTTGGCCTCGAACTCGAAGGAATGTTTTATGTGTTGGATTTCTTCTTCCTTCGAGATTTGTGGTATTTGTGGTTCAGGATCGATGGCAGAATCTTTGGATAGAAATGGTGGTGATTCGGCTATTGAAGATATTCTTTTCTAGGGGTTGGTTTTTGTTCTTCGTCGGGTCCTTCATTATAATCGTTAGTAGAGGGAGTGTTTTCAAGAATCCCTGCACTAACGGGTAAACACAGTAAGGCTCCCCCAGAAGTTATATCAAGAACTTGTGTGGAATATTTGCTAAGACCACCATAAAAGTGTTGTAACAATGTTGGCTTGGTTATAGCAAGATCAGGGCCAGATGATGCTAGATCTAAAAGACGGGCCCATGCCACACCTAGATGTTCTTTCTCCTTTTGTGAGAAGTTGATGACCTCTTTTCGAAGACGAACAACGCGAGAAAATAGGGAAGAAAGTTAGGCAGAATTTGGATTGCAACTTTTCCCATTCTCCGTCTACACTATCTACGTTGCGAAAGTACCATTGTTTGGCTATTCCCGTCAAAGAAAACGGAAATAACTTCCACTTAAGAGTACCTTGCCTCATCCCTTGGATGTTGACACATGAACACAAATGTTCAAAGTCACATAGGTGAGTGTATGGATTTCCATCTTCATCCCTAGAGAAAGATTATTCCCAAACTTTGGCTATGAAGCTAGGGCGAAACACATAGCTAGGTGAAAGAATGGGATGTGATGATGGTGGTGGTTCGAAACTATGGCCCTTTCGAAAAGCAAGATGAGAGATGGATGATTCGTTCATGGTGTGAAAAGGAGGGATGAAATCAAACAAGGATAATAGGACCAAAGGGTTCTAGTTAAAACAGCTACCGTTCCCTAGCAACGGCGCCAGAAAGCTTGTTGACACCAAAAGTGGCAAACGGGAAAAGACCGCAAGCGTACGGCTATCAAGTGTAGCTTTCACCGGGAGTATTCCAGGTATCGTATTTTCCACAGGGAATGAGAAGTGAGTTAACTAGGATTATGGATATACCCTATGATGAATCAAGGGAGACTATGATAACTAGGTTGAGAGGTTCGATATAGCAAGGATATCTAACAAGGTGTAGCTGGTTATAATGGCTTTATCAACCCTTCTCTTGTAGGAGGTGATGGGATCGATCAGTAAGAGGACAAAACTCTAACCGGACCATGCCATCATGTTGTATTGAGGCCCTACCTTTTAAGAACTTATCTTACACACGTGGTGGAATACGAGGACTAGATAGGGCTGTCACCTCCTACTAGCTACCACAAACAATTTGTGCGATAAGCGGTTTACAATGGCAAGATCTAGTCTAGACACCACGTCTACACTATTCTTACTACTAGCATAGCACTACAACAGAGCTACGCTAAGCTAAGTAGTTTCTCCAATGAGGCATGAGTGAGAGTGAAGGCCTAGGGGGGTATTTATAGCTAGAGGTGGAGCAGGGGCTACTCCGGTGCCACGTCAGCGATCCACGCCACCTCCATCAGCCACCGTAGGATCAAATCATCATTGTAACTGCCTTAGATCAACGGTGGAGATGAAGTTGATGCATGGAGGCATGCAGGAAGGCGGTGGAGAGCTTGGGGAGACTCTGGGTACTAGGGCATGGTCGGCCGACCTCCCTCTGGCAGGTAGACCTTGCCACTTCTTCTATAAAGTGTCCCCACAGGTCAGGGGGCATTTCGGTGGCCTTTGGGCCCATATAAGAGGTCAATCAACCCCCCTATGGGTCTTAGGGCCCACACAGGCCCTCTAGAGGGTGGCCCACTGGTCAGGGACCTTGTGGGAGGAAGCGGCCCCCATAGGGGGTCGGTCGACCCCCCTATGACTCCTCTGAGCTGCCTCGGTCTTTTAGAAGGCTGGCCCACGTGTCATAGAGCTTTTTGGTCACTTCTGTGATGTTTATCCACTGGTGCGGGTCCATGGATCCATGTGCTAAGGTTTTGGAGCATTGATCTTGATCTGTACTTGATCCTATGGTTGGAATAGGCTTGGACCAATCTATCTTGGCTTGTGGTGACTTGGCAAGCCAGGGGCTCCCATACACAGGTCGGCCAACCCATGATTGGGCCCTTTGGCCCCTGTGGGACCTCCTAGACAAGTGTAGGGTGTAGAGGTGTAGGTGCTGGGTTTGTTGGGTCCATATGTAGGTCGGCCGACCTGTATATGGGGCCTCCAACACTCCACTTTGCTGGTTTACACTCCTGCATACAAATAATGACATGTACATGTGGAACCATGTTATTTGCACACAAGTTACTCTACACTTACTTGTTAGTTCTCTAAATGATGTTTTGTTGATGGTTTTGAAGGTGTAAAAACATGGTGAAATTACTGTCAACACTCATGTATCTAGGGGGTGTTTTGGAAATGTCCAAATGCGATGTAAAATATGGATGATGGGGTGCTTAGCACCCTTACCTCTTTTTTTCTTTATTTCTCCCTCCCACTCTCTAGCTCACTCCCTCCTTAGGTGTTCTTGCTATGAGGTCCATGGAATGATTTTTCAGGTTGATTCATGTAAACACTTGCAACAAGTTTGTGTAGGAATCGGAGGCCCTATCCCTCCATGTGCTATGGTTGGTTCAATTCGCGTTTTTGTCTCCCAAATTGCTTGATTTCTTGAGTTCTTATTTTTGCCCCTTTTCCCCCTATTTGTTCATGACACGAGATCTTTGGCTATGTTGTGTTTCGTTTGATTCCGCTTGAATCAAGTTGTGCTAGGACATGAGTAGATCATTTCTACCGAAGGAATTTACTTGAATCCTCACAAGCACATAGATTGGGCGAAATCAAATTCGTGTTCATATTTTGAGAGCTTTTTCCCGAGTTCTTTTTGTTCTCATTGATTCACTCCAAATTAAGCGATGATCTCCTAGAGAAAGCTCCCCAATATCCTTGGGATCATGCCCACAAAGTTTGGTGGCTGTTGTGAAGATTTGGTTGTGATTTTGGAACATTTGGGGGAGAGGCGATACAAAATCGCCTCTGTCTAGGCATTCGCGGATAGGCCGAGCTTCATTCCTGGACAGTCTGGGGGATGGGCTCGGTCGACGGGGTTCGGAGGTGTACGGTTGGCCGAAATAACAGACAGTCCGCCATCTAGGCACGGACAGTCCGCCCCTCTAGTTTGAGCCAAAAAACAGAAGTTCCATGCTGTGTGTTTTCTGGAATTTGTACTGCGGACTGTCCGCGGTTACTGTAGCAACCCTCGGTTACTTTAGCGGACAGTCAGCAGTTCTCTCCCGGACAGTCCGTGAAAGCTGCAACGCTGTTTTGCCCGTTTCTTGCTCGTCCGGACTCCGAATCAAGTGTCGTTTGTTTTGTTGGATTCATATTTACGTAAGGAACATGATGAGATACTTTTGAGACCAGTTATAATAAGTATTTTTTGGTGTGCCCTTGCCTCTCCTCTCTATATGTTGAGAGCACCTCTATCGGTGTTGCGGTTCGAGTTCGTGGCTTCAATCGTTCGTCGGACTTTCTCGATCACTCCGTTGTACTTCTAGAACATCTTCTTGGGTATCCACCCACATGTTGGGTCGTGAGTGCATCGTTCTGCTCGAGTGGTCATGTCGAGCGTGATTTTGGGACAAGGGCCAAGTATTTGGAGAAATTTTTGTTGGCTCCCATTCACCCCCCTCTGGTCGTCACTATCGGTCCTTCAATTATTATAAAAACTATAAATATGATCACTTATTATATTATGGGTATTATGACTATAAATATTATATGAGAATTATTAAACACGGATTAATATTATTATACGGATATGCGCTTATACGGGATTATAATTATTATTATACGTGGTTTATATATACTATGATATTATTACTATTATCAAAACGGATTATTATTTTATAATATTATTACTATGTTGTTATCTATATGGGGTATTATCTATATACTACTATCTATTATTTATCTATTAGTTAAATATTGTGTTTGAATAAATCTAGTAATGAATAAATACAAGAGAGATTATAAGTTGCTTTGCCTAATTAATTGAGTTGTAGGATAATCTATATGCATGGAAATAATGAATAGTTTCTTTGCCGTAATTCCATTTAAGTACCTAGTTTTCAGCCTTTAATTCTCCCGAGTTTTAAATATAATTGTTTTGACATAAGATTTGCTCTGAACCTAAAACTTGTGGGTTGCGAATGCTTGAACTAAGTCTAGCTAGTTTACTGGTATGATATGAGAAAGTTTGAGCTACTATTTACCTTGTTCCTTGTAATACTTATGTCTTAGAGAATTTATCTTTTGAAAATTTAAAATATTACATGATAAGTTTTTGTATGATGAGAGCTTAAATTTCTACCACAGCCTGGATTAGGAAAAACTTATACTATTATATTCACTACTTGTATTTGCATTAAGTTTTGTCAATCTTTGTTGAACCTTAGAGACTTGTCATGCTTTTAAAATCAAGGTCACGTACACTCCAACCATATATGTTGCTTCAACCCCGGAAGAACGTATCCATGCATCCACACATCCATACATATTTTCTATCCAGAGCCACCAGAAAAATGTTCTACTCCTACCCTGGGGGTGAGCAACCAAAAATATTTATTTATTTTCTAGTTTCCCACCTAGCCACATATTCCATTATTACCCCAGTTATATCTGCTCCAAGTGTTTCCCTTATTTTTATCTCTCAAAAGCTTTATGATAGAAAGAGGCATGGGGAATTATATCTGCTCTAAGTGTTTCCCTTGTTTTTATCTCTCAGAAGGTTTATGATAGAAAGAGGCTTGGGGTTATGAAAGAAAAGAAAAAAATAAATAAAGAGAGTAAAACATGGATAAGTGTCCTAACAAAACAATGGGTAGTTAGAGGCCCGTCTCTTTGAAAAAGAGAAAGAAAAAAAGTAAGCCAAAGTTCTCTCAAATTTCAAGTTCCAAAAGAGAGATGTATACATATATATTCAAGGAGCAGGGTAGAATTAGGTTTCTACCATACACCTTCATATATCCATCATACACCATATCCCATCATTATTCACCCTTATACATCCACCATATATATCCCACACAGATGCACATCTTGATTTGATTGTATGCCCTGTTTCTTTGGATTCATTGTTTGACTTTACAATATATGCTTTGCAAGTATGTATGTGTTGTTTCTCCCCACCTACAAACTCCATATATTTCCTATTAACCATAGAGTGTGAGAGAGAAGGCATAGTGCTAATTTGTCTATTCCAAAATACTACATATTATAAGAGAAGAGAGAAGGCATAATCACCATTGTTGCCTTGGAGAGGATCCAAAAATAGCACATGTTTGAGAGACTTGAGAGGGTCATACAATAGAAACTTTGAGTTTTATTTCAAAAACTTTGCAAAACTCTAGGATGAAGGTAAAGTGAAGAGCTTAACTCTATCATTTTGCTTTTCAATTGCTCAAGACTCAAGTGAAGGCTATAAGCCCCATGGTTGAAGGTAATATGGGTAAGTTTGAAAGTTAGAAAAAATTACTTTGATCTAGAGGAGAATTTTTGTTTGAAAGCATGTGTACTTTTGAGGAATGAAAGAATTGCAGCAACTCCTGATCCATGGTTTGCTAAGGGACTAGCAAAGGGTAAGCCTAGGGGAGTTTGTTGATAGTAATTACCTACTATATTATATATGTCAATTAAACTATAAAAAGGGTATAAAAGCAATCACCAACATAGAATAGGGTTTAAACTAATAATATTCCACAGTTTTGGTGAATTGTGACTTTACAGGGATTAAAACAGGAAAACAACAGTTGGAATCAAGATACAACTACAACCGATCGAGATCTAATGTATCTGACAAGGAAACCTACGTGGGAAGACTCCAGAAGGCATAAGAAGACTCCACGAGGTGACGGGGGCCGAGAGCCTACCAAGGGTCGTTTGTCATTGTTAGTTTGATCCTAAGGTCGCGGTTCATCCCACCAAAAAATATTAGGTGCAACGCATTAGTACCACATAAACTATTTAGGAGGCTCTGCACCTTTCCCGGGCTATAAATAAATGGATAGACCCCCCAGAGGCATCTCAATACAATCCCAAGATCAATCTACAATCAATCAGTTCTAGTTAGGTCAAGAGGTGTCCCTTGAAAGGAAAACCTCGTAGCTCCACCACCTTAAGCATAGCTAGATTAGAATAGAGTTGGAGTTGGCAATCAGTAACGAGGAGACTTGGTAAATCCTTGCAATCCCCTCTTGTAATACAATATTATTCATCTAGTTCTTCATTGTTCATCTCGGTTCTTCTAGTAATATTTCTAGTTCTTATTCTAGATCTAGTTGAATCTTATTGTCTAGATATGACTTAATACTTAGTTGTCTATACGTTCTTAGTTATAATACTTATCATCTACTTTGATCATATATCTAGCATAGATCGATCGATTATATAAATGTAATTACTCATGTTCGTATAACACTCATTCATTAGATCAATGGGTGGGTGATAATCATAGTGTAAGCATGGTGCTTAGACATTGTTTATCTGCGAATGTCTCCTATTTTCCGGGCCATGTGGTAGATCGCGGGTGTGACATTCTGAAAGCATCTAGGCCCCTAGTGTTTCAGTGATTAACGACAATACAAGATTACTATGACTAACGTGTGTTTTGCAGAGGCAATAAGTAAGTTAGGTCATGGTAATGGAAAATTGATTGTGCTATCAATGGTTTTCATGCCCCCTAATGGAATTACTTCGGTTTTCAAAGGATTGGCAACAAGGTTGAAGCATAGACTAGGTCTATGTGTCGATTGGAGTTGAGAGACACTTAGAGTAGTTTAGCACCTTTATTTTACCTTTGGCCGTACTATTAAGGGGGTACTATCTAGTAGCTTGACCTAGAAGAGGCTATGTGATTAGGTGTGGTGCACACTTGTTAAAACTACCACTAGGTAGCTTTAGAAAAGCCCTTAGATCATGGTGCACAACTTTCATTTTGGAAGTGTGCGAATCTGAGCAAGTCTTGAACCTTAGATGAGCTCCGGACGCTAGGTTATCCCTGGGTCCGAACCATTAGCTATGCGTCCAGACCCCTAGGGTTTGCTCTGAGTGTTTTACACAGTCCGAACGTGATGAATAGTCTGGGTCCAGACCATTGTTGGCGTCCGAACCCTATGCAGAGAGGTTCCCGAGAGCTTAGTGGAGTCTGGATGTTGTCCAGAGTGTAAGGTCCGGACACGTCCGAGGTCCAGACCCTACACACAAAGTTACATAGAGTACATATCTCTCTGGACGCTGTCCGGAGCTTGTGGTCCGGACAATTGACGACGTCCGGACATGTATATAGAATGTAAATAAAGTCCAAACAAGGTAAGCCTGCTAAAGCAAAAGGTTTTGGTCTATCTATAGGTATTTATGTCTAAGCTATATTTCTCTTTTCCTTTAAAATATATTTTATGAAAAACTTCCCTATCAAATTATATCCTGGCAAATTAAATTGATCATCGCTTCCCCAGCAACGGCACCAGAAATGCTTGTTGACATTTCTTAGCGACATACTAAAAACAAAGATAAATCCCCATCCTTAGCACGGCAACAGAAATGTAGGAGTCACCTTCTAACATCACTTAATAGTAAGTTGTCATCCCTAGCATGATATTAGAAAATATTGAAATAAAATATACACTTGACAATTTATAAAATAATTCTCTAGAATATATCCGCAATCGCACAGATAATTCTCCTATTGTAGCATTTCACCCGGTGAGATTCTCCGAGTATCATTGATTTGTTTATGCCAAAAGGAAAACTTTCAACTAATTGCATGAATTGAATAGGGATAGAAAAGGAAACCTAAATGCATATAGTTTAGACTATAAATATGCAGACCTGAGATTAGACCAACCTTTCTAATGCTTTAGTAGGGGTAAGTCATGTTAAGATAAATAAATATGATAATAAAGTTATAAGATAAATGGTATTCCAGAGATAGAAATAGACTCACTAATAAAATAGTCAGGTAACTTGAGACCGGTTAGAGTAAAAGAATCCTAAGTAATTACCAAATAAAAAGGAACTAAGCACACCCTACCTACATACTATCATCTATAGCATAACTGACTCAGAAAACATCATAGGGAGCATCAACTAGGGAGGCTATTAAGACGAAACGGTCACCTCCATAGCGACCACACTCTACCAAGCCTATGTGCCAAGGGAGGACTACAGAGAAATCAACGCAGCTATAAGAGTCACCTACGCGAACTACCACATGACACGGCACATTAGGAAACATCTGTAGGTACATATAATATCTAGGCACCACGCCTACATAATACATACCACCTAACCCACTCGAGTATTGAATTGGGCGCTTTACGATCTTATAAATATAATCATCACCAATCTTATCTATATCTAATATGCAAATAGAATAAACTAAGCACTCAATAAGTAGCAATATAATAATGAAGTATGAAGTCATAATGAGATACAAGATAAATTACCGATCTCCAGACAAACAAATCTGGAATCCCGAGCTTATCGCCCAACTCCACTTGAATCTTGCTAGCTACCTAGCTAATAACTTGAAGCACTAGAGTTCTAATCTAATCTCTGGAAACCCTAGATTTATTCTATTCTTGCTTTGACTTGACCTAGATCAATTATTCTTCTGATCTGGTGCCTCCTGGGGGGCATAGGGCTCTATTTATAGCCCGGTGGGATGCACGATAGCCGTTGGATCAAACCGACTTCACGTAGGGCTCAGATTAATCCTCAAAGGCGGTGGAGGAATATTCTAGAAGATGGCTTCCAGTGGGCCTAGGGGGGTGCTGCCCGGCCCTACCCCATGCCGGCCGGCCCCACATGGTGGGGTCCGAGGCTCCGCTTTGCTCCGGTGTCTGCGGGATCCTCCGTGAGTATTTTGGCAGGTGTTTCTCTGTGGGATTTGTTCGATATCTCTTCTCTGATTTGCTTTCCTTTATCCTCTTTTCTGGAATAGTCCCTAGAAAATAATGAAACACCAAAACTCTTGGAAATTGTTAATTAAAGCCCTATATTTCTAGATATTATATTTGATTGATCCATTTATTCAATCTATAATTGCTTGAAAAGTTGACTCTAACGACTGTCAACATTGGGCTAACTCAAATGAAACCCGCCAACGTTGTGAGGAAGATTCTTTGTGTGCTTCCAATTGAGAAGTATGGTCATATTGTGACGGTGTTGCATCAAAGTGATCTTTCCATATCTACACTGTTGACGGTAAATATGAGCTATTTTATCACCATCAAAATACCATCAACATCCTCATATTCGAAGGAAAACAAGAATAACTTGAACATATTTTACCCAATAACTAGTTCCACATGTCCCTTGACTATTTGAGTGCAGGTAATGACAAATGTGGACTTTTGGGAGCTAGTGGGCCCACTTAGGGGGTCGGCCAACCTCCCTGTGGGGCCACTAGGCCTCCCAAGCCCCCATGATCCAAGTAACACTCTCCAAAGCACTTTCAACCCCTTGGATCCAAGTGTGCTACCTCTCAACGGTTCTGGATCAAAGCACGAGGATCCATGGGCCCACATCAAGGATATCAGCATGACAAACATCTCAGAACAAAACCCCACGCATATTACAAGTGGGACCAGCATACAGAAGACAGAGGTGGGCCAAAGACCCCATAGGAGGGTCGACCGACCCCCCCTAAGTGTCATTTCGAGCTCCCCACAGATTCCCTGACAAGTGGGCCATGCTCCACACGAAAGATGGAGGCCAAAGGCCACAACTCACGGTCAGCCGACCGTGGGTATGGGCCCAGAGGCCACCCACAGCCCCCCTGACCTGTGGGGACACCTTCTAGAAGGAGTGGCAAGGCCCACGCATCATAGGGCGGTCGGCCGACCGCCTATATGTGCCCAAAAGCTCTCCACCGCCTTCCTGTATGCGTCCATGCATCCACTTGATCTCCACCGCTGATTTAAGACGGTTACAATGATGGTTTGATCCTATGGTGGCTGATGGAGGTGGCACGGGTCGCTGACGTGGCACCGGAGTAGCCCCTACTCCAACTCTAGCTATAAATACCCCCCTAGGCCCTCACTCTCACTCTCACTCATGCCTCATTGGAGAAACTACTCCTTAGTATCTTAGCGGAGCTCTGTAGTAGAGCTATGATAGTTGGAGGAGAGTGAGGAGTGCCTAGAGGATAGTCGGGCCAGTCTGGCATCTTCTCCGAGTTGTACCTTAGCGGATGCGATTCTCTTGTAAGTTCAGCACTTGTAAGTGACACATCCGAGTTCTTTATATTATTTGATATTCTACTTCTGGCATAGCTGTTATACATCTTTTCACGCTTGTTCATCGCTTTACTTTAAGTAGAGTGCTTTAATCTTAAGCTTGGGTTAGAGTAGTAAGAATAGTGTAGACATGGTGTCTAGACTAGATCTTGCCTTTGTAAACCGCTTAGCGCACGGATTGTTTGTGGATTCTAGTAGAAGGTGATAGCTCTATCTAGTCTTCGTATTCCACCACGTGTGTCAGATAAGTTCTTAAAAGGTAGGGCCTCAATACAACTTGATGGCGTGGTCCGGTTAGAGTTTTGTCCTCTTTCTGATCTATCCCATCGCCCCCTGCAAGAGAAGGGTTGATAAAGCCAGTATAACTAGCTATACCTTGTTAGATATCTTTGCTATATAAAAGATCTCAACCCAGTTATCATAGTCTCCCTTGATCCATCATAGGACATATCCATAATCCTAGTTAACTCAATTCTCGTTCCCTGTGGAAAATACGATACCTGGAATACTCCCGGTGAAGTGCTACAATGGTATAATCTGTGCGCTTGCGGATTTATCCAATAGTCATAATAAATACCAACAAGCATTTCTAGCGCCGTTGCCGGGGAACGGTAGTTGTTTTAACTAGAACCCTTTGGTCCTATTATCCTTGTTTTATCTTTCTTTTCATTTTATCCTTTTCACACCATGAACGAATCATCCATCTCTCATCTTGCTTTTCCAAAGGGCCATAGTTTGGAACCACCACCATCATCACATCCCATTCTTCCACCTAGCTATGAGTTTCGCCCTAGCTTCATAGCCAAAGTTTGGGAACAATCTTTCTCTGGGGATGAAGATGAAAATCCTTACACTCACCTATGTGACTTTGAACAATTGTGTTCATGTGTCCACATCCAAGGGATGAGGCGAGATACCATTAAGTGGAAGCTATTTCCATTCTCTTTAATGGGAATAGCCAAACGATGGTACTTTCATAACGCAGATATTGTAAACGGAGAATGGGAAAGGTTACAATCCAAATTCTGCCTAACTTTCTTCCCTATCTCTCATGTTATTCGTCTTCGAATAGAGGTCCTAACCTTTAAACAAAAGGAGAAAGAGCCTCTAGGTGCGGCATGGGCCCATCTTTTAGATCTATCATCATCTGGCCCTGATCTTGCTATAACCGAGCCAACATTGTTACAACACTTTTATGGTGGTCTTAGCAGAGTTTCCACACAACTTCTTGATATAACTTCTTGGGGAGCCTTCCTGTGTTTACCCATTAGTGCAGGGAAGAATCTTCTCACGAGGATTCATGAAAACACTCCCTCTACTAACGATTATAATGAAGGACCCGAGGAAGAATAAAAACCAGCCCCTAGAAAAGAATCCTCGATAGCCGAATCACCACCATTTCTATCCAAAGATTCTGCCATCGATCCTGAACCACCAATACCACAAATCTCGAAGGAAGAAGAAATCCAACACCTAAACCATTCCTTTGAGTTCGAGGCTAACCTTTCTTATGATCTTGCTAGTTTTGGGAATGCCCAAAATGATCCTTTCCTAAAGAGATCTTCTAAGAAACATCTTTCTAGACCTCTCATGAAGGGATCTCTTCAAAAACCTCCCAAGTAAACATCATCTTGTGCCTCGAATTCACGGATGGCACATCAGGAAAAGTCTAGGATACCTCATAAAGGAATGTCGAGTGAGCTTATAGAAGAAGAACTAAAGTGTTTAGAAGCCAAATCTATCCTCTCCTTCTCTGTGCCCATATTCGACTTATCTTACGAACCCATCCTTGATCCTGATGATCCCCCATGTATTCCTTCATTCAAGTCTTATGATGACTCACTTAATGACTCTGGGAATTCATTAAGACACCCGAGGCATGAGAGCCATAAATCTAACCAAGAGGAGCATAGTCAACGGTTCGAACCTTTATCTACCGTTGTAAGTCAAGAATGGTTGGATGAGGCCAAATCCTCAAAGGAAGTCACTAAAATGCCCACACATGTGAGGAGAATATCCTGTCAAGTGTTGGGCATTAATGGTGAAATTTGCTACGATCCTAGCCTCGGGATCAACATCCTTCCTCATTTCCATGTTCCAACACCATCAAAGGATCATCTATCCCAATCACAAAAACACCTTCGACTCCCCAATGGTAAAGTCCTTGATTGTTTAGGAGTCCTTCATGATGTTCTTGTGGTGGTTGATGATCTCAAGATCTTCCTAGATTTCCATATCTTTGACCTTCCTAGACTTTCCTTTCATCTCACCTTTATCGGAATGCCAATCATGAGAATCTTGGAGAACACAAAAGGAAATGAGAAGCTTGATCATAGAATAGGTGAAGACTATCTACCCGTTTGGTCTTCCCAACCTCTCATCAAAGGGTTAGAATCCAAACCAGTTCTTGATCCAAGGGGTGAGCTAATGTTAATCTCGCCAACAGCCATGACCCATTCAAGCCTTGATGATGACTTGAAATGTCATGAGAAAGAAAGTGCTCACCCACTCCTTGAAAGGGAGAATGATGTCAATGAGCATGGAAGTTATTCCCCGATCTTCCAATCAATTCCATGGTCAAATGAGAAATTTTCCAAATCAATCCTTCCCTCTACCATAACCACACACATGATCTACAACCCTTTCATGCCTCTTGTTTCAAAAATCTTTTCAAGGTTGGTTCTAGATGTGTTTGTCTACCATAAATTTTGCAAATCTCATAGTGGTTTTGGTCTTGAGGATAGGTTTGAAAATGTTGGATTTGAAGGGGAAACCGCTTCACCAACATGAGTTGCAACCTGAAGGTTTCCCAAAGACAAGCTTGTGTCTTAAAAATAAGCACTTTCGGGAGATAACCCGAGCTTTCTTCTTTTCTATTAAAGTTTGCTCAAAAATATATAAAACAAAAATAATTTTTTTTGTTTCCCAAAATTCTAAAATGAATAAAATGACTTTGTAAAATGAGATTAAGGGAATATTTGTGAAATTGTTCCTTTGGGTATTTTTTTCTTGTGATTGTGGATGATTACTCTAGATACACATGGGTGTTCTTTCTTCATGACAAAGGGGAAGCTACAAGATCATTCAAAAAGTTTGCCAAGAGAGCCCAAAATGAGTTAGATGTAGAAATCAAGAAAATTATAAGTGACATTGTTGGCACAAATTATGACCAATTTTATGAATATTGCCAACAGACTCAGGATCAAGGATAAACAAACACAACATGAGCATATTTTATCAAATAACCACTTCCACATGTCCATGGAGTGTTTGATTGAAGGAATAGGGGTTCGGCCGACAACCCTGTGGGCCCACCAGGTAACCTCCCTCGGCCCTGATCCATGAGAAGCACTCAGAGTGATTCTCAGCCCTTGGATCACTTTGTGTTTTGTCTCAACGGTCCACAAACAAGGTACATGGATCCATTGGCCCACGCCAAGAGATCAACACGACAAACACCCCAGAATGAACAACCATAAGTGCATGACAAGTGGGGCCAATACTAGGAAGGACAAGGTGGGCTAGAGACCCCTAGGGAGGGTCGGCCGACCACCCCCTGGGCCCACCTGGCCCCCACTCAGTCCCTGATCAGTGGGACCACCACTAGATGGTTAGGGGATCCCCCACTGGCCATAGGGTGGATCGGCCGATCCACTCCCTTGGTCGGTTGGGTCCCCCTCAACCGCCATATCAAGTTACACATGTTTGAAATCCAAGCCATCCATCCTAGGCGGTTATATGACAGTTTTATCCAAGGGAGGAGGATTGAAGCTCCCTGGATCGATGACGTGGCGCTGGAGTAGCCCCTACTCCATCCTCCACTATAAATAGAGGCCTAGACCTCCCTCTCTAATCATGATGTAATCCATACAAACCAATGTTGTTATCAAGTGGAGATTAGTCTAGTGGTGTTCTCTAGTGTGGGAGTTAGAGTTCAGTTGAGCTTTGCTCGGGCTTTCCAAAATTGTCTTCCCGGAGGATCTGGTATAAACTCTTGTATCTTTTCTCTTCTGTAAGACTTTACTATTTATGCAATATTCCTTCTTTACTTTACTTAGTCTTTACTTTGTGCAATATTATACTTGCTATAGTATTTTTGTGGTTTATCTAAGTCATTTAGTTGTTATAAACTAAATTGAGATCCTTGTGGCCTTTCCTGTATACGATCATCGCCTGTCATAGGGTGCTCTAGTTGACCGTATACACAATTAGAGCAGTAAGAATAGGTGTAAGCGTGGTGCTTATACTTAATCTTTCCTTTGGTTATCTCTTGCTGCACGGATTGTTTGTGGTAGCTAGCAAGAGGTGACAACCTTGTCTAGTCTTTGTATTCCACCACGTGTTTTTAGGCAAGTTCTTAAAAGATAAGGCCCCCATAAGAAGAGGGAGCGGTCCGGTAGGAGTTTTATCTTCCTACTGATCTATCCACAGAGGTAGAGTTGGAATCACAGGAGCCCTTTTGACTCTCTCGTTGTCCTCCCACATAGTTATACTCACTAGTCATCTCTTACTTATCTTTACCGGTTTGTTACATCATCATCACCCTCCTATCATTATATCATTTACCCACTTACACTAGTTGGTACTAAATTGAGGTGATCTCTAGGATCTCTCTTTTATTATTATTTCTATCTTTGCTTTCCCTTGGGAGAATATAAATTACAATACCCCGGAATACTCCTGGGTGAAGTGCTACAACGGTATAATCTGTGCGCTTGCGGATTTATCCAATAGTCATAAGAAATACCAACAAGCATTTCTGGCACCATTGCCGGGGAGAGCATAGGCTAGAAATTTTAATAGAATTGAATCTAGAGTCTACTATCAAATTAGTTATCAAATTGTTGTAGGGGCTTACCCCTTGCCTTTGTCTTTCTTAATTGTGAAACAAGGCATTGTATGAGTGAGTTCTAGTTTCAAGCAACCACATTTGAAAATCCTAAGAGTTTTCGAAGAAACTCTAGACATCGTCTAGTGTCTCCTCGAAGGCCCGACCCAAACTCAGAACCACTCAAGGAAGGAGGTTACACTTCGTTCGTCAAGCAAGCTATGGCACAAGAGGCTATTTCCGACTTCTCGGCTCCTTCAGTCACTCACGTGGCCCAAGGACCAGATGTTAATATAGGGGGTGCTACCTTCGAGCTGCAGCCAACTTTGATCAACCTAGTGCAAGCCAACCCTTTTTGCGGGAAGTCCCATGAGGATGCTAATGCACATCTCCAACACTTATTGGAGGTAAGTGGCACCATTTCCATCAAGAATGTTGCACCAGATATCATCCGTCTCCGCCTTTTCCCATTCTCATTACTCGGGAGGGCGAAGCAATGGTTCTATGCTCATTCTGAGGAAGTTGCCACTTGGGAGAAGTGCACCAATGCATTTCTCAAGAAGTTTTTTCCGATGGGTAAAACCACCGCCCTTCATGGACGGATTTCAAGATTCCAACAACAAGCGGACGAGACTATTCCCGAAGCATGGGAACGTCTCCAAGAGTACATTCGAGAATGCCATCATCATGGAATTCAAGATTGGCTCCTGATTCAAGGCTTCTACTATGGGTTAACACCAATAACCCGTAGTCACCTTGATACAGCCGCTAGAGGAGCATTTACTTCACTCAATGTCACACAAGCAAAAGATCTTATTGAGAAGATAGTGACAAATCAAGGGTGGAAAGATGAAAGGCTCCCAGTCAAGAAGAGGAGTGCAGAAACTATTCGTGAAGTAAGTGCACTCTCCACAAGCATGGACCTCTTGATGAAGAAACTCGAAGAACGAGCAAACTTCAAGAAGGATAGAGATGCCATCCAACACTATGCCTCCACACAAGCTTACAAGTTAGAACAATGGTGTGAGGTATGTGGTGGAAATCATTCGGGAAACAATTGCCCTGAAACCAATGAAGGCGTGAGCTTCGTCAACAACAACAAGAAGCAACTTCAACAATCAGGATCAAAGCCACGACCCCTCAATCAAGGTAATGAAGGTAAAAGCTTTAACAATTTTAATAAGCCTTCCTTTAAAGATCTTGTCTTAAGCCAAGCTAGAATTAATGAAAGTCTGAACAATAAACAAGCTGCTAATGATAATACCCTTGAATCTTTAGACAATAAAATGAATGACTTAGCTTCTGTTCTAAAGAATCAATCAAACTTTAATAATATGATAGAAAGAAAGTTATCTCAATTGATATCTTCTGCTCCATATCTTAGTAAATCCGAAAAAGTCTCTAGTATAAATGTGGTGACCACGAGAGGGGGTAAGTCCACTCGCGATCCACCACATCCTAACACTTCAGGCAAAACAAGAAAGGAAAAAGAAGTTGAAGTAGAAGAACAACAGGAAGAAGAAGAAGAAGAGAATGCACCACTCCAGGACCCTGAAAAGTTTCATGGGAAGACAACCCCACATGAGTACTATGATACGAACATTCTACTACCATTCCCAAGAAACCAAAGACGACAATCAACAGACGAACAGTTCGGTAAATTCGTCGAGGTAATTTGCCAACTATATGTCCATGTACCCCTACTTGATGCAATGCAGGTTCCGACCTATGCCAAGTATTTGCGGGACATCCTCAACAACAAAAGGTTGTTACCCTCCACCGAAGTCATCAAGCTGACGGAGGAGTGCAGTGCAGCTATACTTAACCAGCTGCCCTTGAAGAAGAAGGACCCAGGGTGTCCCACCATTGATTGCTCCATCGGGACTCAGCAATTCGAGCATGCCCTCTGTGACTTGGGGAGCAAGCGTCAGCGTCATGCCGAAGGTAGTATTTGATAAACTAACTCATACTACTTTGTCCCCTACACCAATGTGTTTGCAGCTAGCGGATCAATCCATTCGCTACCCCGCGGGGATCGCTGAAAATGTTCCTGTAAAATACAAGAATTTTTCATCCTTGTGGATTTCGTGGTGTTGGATATGGAAGTAGACAAGAAGACTCCACTCATCCTAGGAATACCATTCCTCAGCACTGCCAATGCACACATCGATGTAGGAGCAGCAGAAATTCAATTTAACATCAATGGAACCCAGGAGTTATTCCACTTCAAGCCAAAGATCGAGCAATGCTCCATAGTCAAGGTATTCGAAATCGATCCTTATGTCAATTATACTTACCTGACAAAAGTGAAGCAACAACCGCGGGCGAAACCCAAACGAGTATGGCGGAAAAAGGTGATCAAGCCATGCGCCGCTCCACCTCCAAAACCACGTCAGCAAATCCGATGGGTAATTGAGGAGGATGACCCTACTTCAACTAATTGAAAGCATGGCTACATAAAAAGGTAAGTCTCATACAACGTAAGTTTTCTTTTTACATTCTCTTTTAAATTTTTTAAATCTTTTCATTGCATAATCATCTCTTTTAATTAACTCCAAAACATAATCATGTTAAACCATAATAAAATTTGAAATCATCAAAACCTTAAAATCTTGAAACTTTTCCTGTCCACAAAAGTCTGCATCGCATTTTAATTAACATAGGAAGATTAGTGACCCAAAGCTAGGTCCTTTTATGGGCCTAATGGGATCGGCCGACCGGGCCCTGGGCCCCACTGCCCCTGTCTTACCCTACCTCGTGATTCCCTGCATTGAGGCAGTGTGCCACGGCCTTCTGATCACCATAGTGATCGGCCGATCACCTCCATCCCTCTCTTCCTCACCTCCTTTCTCTGCCTCGAGATTCTTCATGTTGGATTCCCAAAACAAACAAAGCTAGGAGCCAAGGAGGAAATGTCTTGACTCATCCCATCATCTCCTTCCTCCTCCTCTCTCTCTCTCTCTCTCTCTTTCTCTTCTTGTCATGCAATAATTTTGGCCTTTACAAAGTCACTCCACGAGACACATCCTGGCAAGAATTCACTAATCACTCCAATCCAAACTACCACTCAACTCTCCCAAAAGTCCATTATCACCATACCTCCTCCTAGAAGCAATCTTATTCCTTCTCATCATTCATCTTAAGAAGTTTGTCACTAATCACGAGGAGCCTAACACTCCTATCATCATTGTAACTTCTTGATCATGACACACCAAATGACCATGCCACTCTTCCCTTCTCTCTAATCACTCAAAGCCAAATGGGGGAGCATCTCCTGCCATTCATCAGGCAAAACCAGCATGGCCTCTGTCCTATCCTTGCTCCCCACTACCATTCAAGTTTGGCATGGTGCAAAACCAACCACGAGAGCATCCAAAGGATGGTCGGTCGATCCAGAAGAAGGCCCCCTCCTCTCAAATCCTTGTCGGGCATCTCTTCCACACCACTACCCTGCAAAGCAGAGCACGCAGAGGCCATTAGGGTGGTCGACCAACCAGGCCCACACCCCCAATCACTCTCCCCTCTCTCTGCTATATGAACACAGGCATACCATGTCTCTCAAAACAAACACTCTCGACCACAGCAGCTCACAAAGCCAAAATCCTTTGCCATCTCTTTCGGTTAGCTCCACCGCTAATCAAGCAAAGGACACGAGCTTAGTGGTGAGATGAAGTGCCTCAAGAAGGCACGAAGCTCAGTCAGCGGGAGTTCTTCCAATAATTCCCAGGGAGGTAGTTCATCCCAAGGTACAACAAATATTATGTCCACTGATACAAGGTCTGATTCAGTGCATGGTTCGGGTGCTACCGAAATCACGGCCAGTAGTGCTAGTCATAGTGATTATGAGCAAGAACATCCTAGTGTCGGTCATTACGAACCGGCCGAGTCTTCGGAAGACCAAACATCATGGGTCATTGATCCTGAAACTGGCATCCGGCTCACACCTCATGAGATGGTTATTTTCAACACCTTGAAGGATCGCGACTACGAGCACACCAAGGTAATTGATCTTACCCTCTTAGCTAAAACAGGTTTAGATGAAGAGTTTGATGAAGTTTTTAGAGCTATAGGGTGGACCAGTGCATTTTGGGATATATCTGGAGATCCAGGAAGTAGACTTTTAACTCTAGTGTTCCTAAGCACAGTTAATACTAATGCTCAAAGGCTTTCTTTCCGGTTGCTTAATCATCCAATATCTTTAACGTGGAAAGAGTTTAGCCATGTTCTTGGGTGTAAAGAAAAATGTGTTGTTAATCTTGAGCATCCTACACAAGGATATAATAGGAATGAGTTTTGGAAACTAATTTCTGGGAAGGATGATTCTAGACATCCACGAACAAGTGAAATTCATAATCCTACTTTACGTTTCATGCATCGTTGGTTAGGAATAACCCTAGTTCCTAGAGATGATGTACAGTCTTTAACAAATGTTGAGCTAAGAATACTTTATGCCATGGTAAATAAAATTTATGTTTCTCCTGTTAGAGCCATGGTAGATCACTGGTGCTCAGCCAGTAGCAAAAAAGGACCTTTTGAGTTTACATCTATGATCACTAAAATGTTGAACAACACAGCCCAGCTTAATAATTTTCAGTTTTTCTTAAATACACAAAGAGCTATGTTAGACATAGGGTATTTTGTGCAAGGTCACACTTTGATGCATGGGCTGCATGAATCTGTCATATATATGAATAATAATCCCATAAAAAGAGTTCAGCTCCCTTGTGAGAGACTTAAACTGTATAGGTGTAGGCAACTAACCTTTACTACAGACACACAAGAAGGGCGTAGAAGTTTTGCAGGTCGAAAGACGACACGCAACATGGCATATACAGCTCAAGAAGAATGCACATCCCTAGGTTCAGATTTTGTGGATGAATCCATGAGCGCCACACGCTTCTCCAGCTCAAGCAGTGGACTCCAGAGGTCAGCATCACAAAGTGCACGATTCTCTTTTTCTTCTTCGCAGGGAAGAGAGGATCGTGAGTTCCGTCGCAACGTGGATTTACTCACTACCCAAGCAGATGAACTACGGGTGAATCATGGGATCAGTTCTACGCTTATCATGGGATAGACCCAACACAATTTCCTCCACAGGGACCATGAAAAGAATAAGCTTGGGGGAGGTTCCCTCCCCTACTAAGGTAAGTTTTCAATTTTCAGCATTTTGATTTGGTATTTAAATTCCGTGTCTTTTAATTTCAGCATTTTGATTATGAATTTTAATTCTCAGCATATAAAATTAATAAAAATAAAAATAAAAAGGCTTGTCTCTACTCTCACATGTACCATGGATAATTATCCCTTATGGAAATGATGAATAGTTGCTCTGCTAAATATTTCCCTAGTACTTAGTTTACAGCTTAATACTTCTCTAAGTATGGATTACTTGGCTTAAAAGAAGTCATCATGAACCTAAAACTTTTATGGGTTGCAAATGTTGTAACTAAGTCTAAGCTGTTGTGAGACATGATATGACAAGATAAGAGCTGCTATAATATTGTTCTAAGCAAGAATGACTATCGGAGATTTATTTCTTAAAATAATAAAACACTTTTTGTTCCTCAATGGTGAAAATTCCTACCAAAGCCATACATGATCCTCCATGATATAAGCTTTCTACATAAGCTGCTTGCTTTGTGTTGAGTTTGGTCAAGTTTTGTGACCCTTGTTGAGAGATTTATCATGCTCCCAAGATCAAGATCACGTACACGCCGCATATATATGCTGCTTCTACACTAGAAGTACGTGGAAACATGCCTTACATTTTCCACATAGATCATACTTCATGCTCTAAATAGAAAAAAAAATCTCTCTCTAGTTTGTTACTAGCAAATGAGACATAGACTAAAAAAATGAAAATGATGAAAGTGAAAGATGAGCATCTTCAAAGCTCACAGAAAAATAAATAAAGATAGCTATGTCTCAACTTCATAAGATAGGAAAGAGAGATCATTTTAAGGAGTATTGATCATTTGCCATGTTTCCACACACTTGCACATCTTGATTTAAGAGTATGACACTTCTCTCCTTGGGTCCGGAATTTGACTTTACAATATATGCAAGGTAAGTTTGCTACATCTTTGATCCCTACCTACAGCCCCACATAAGCTTTAGAGATAGGATAAAAGAAGGCAAACTCGGTAATGTGCCTTGGTGAGGAATCATACACCATATGAGCAATTCGAGAGTACCATTTGATGAACATTAAGTCTTTCTTTTACAAAACATTGCAAAAACCTCTGATATGAAACTTGTGAAAGAATGAGAAAACTAGTGCTCAAGTCAAGTCGTTCTATCTCTCAACTTCCCAAGACAAAGGATAAAGCTATTAGTATCATGAAGGACTAAGGTAATATGGGTGAGTATTTATTGCTAATTTCTCCATTCAAATGAGAAGTATGTTTGTTGTAGATTTAATACTCCTGAAATATGAAGCATAGTAGCAACTCCTGATCCATCAAGCTAAGTTTGATTGTTTGCTCGGGACGAGCAAAGGTTAAGCTTGGGGGATCTTGTTGGCACAAATTATGACCAATTTTATATAATTAAAATATTTCCAACAGACTCAGGATCAAGGATAAACAAACACAACATGAGCATATTTTATCAAATAACCAGTTCCACATGTCCATGGAGTGTTTGATTGCAGGAATAATGAAATGGAGCAAAAGAGACCCAGTGGGACCCACATAGGGGGGTCGGTCGATCACCCTGTGGGCCCACCAGGTCCCCTCCCTCAGCCATGATCCATGAGAAGCACTCAGAGTTATTCCCAGCCCTTGGATCACTCCATGTTTTCTCTCAACGGTCCACAAACAAGGTACATGGATCCATGGGCCCACACCAAGAGATCAACATGACCAACACCCCAGAATGAACAACCACAAGTGCATGACAAGTGGGGCCAATACCAGGAAGGACAAGGTGGGCCAGAGACCCCTAGGGGGGTCAGCCGACCACCCCCTAGGCCCACCTGGCCCCCACTCAGTCCCTGATCAGTGGGACCACCACCAGAAGGTCAGGGGATCGCCCACTGGCCACAGGGTGGATCGGCCGATCCACTCCCTTGGTCGGTTGGGTCCCCCTCAACCGCCATATCAAGTTACACATGTTTGAAATCCAAGCCATCCATTCGAGGCGGTTATATGACGGTTTTATCCAAGGGAGGAGGATTGAAGCTCCCTGGATCGATGACGTGGCGCTGGAGTAGCCCCTACTCCATCCTCCACTATAAATAGAGGCCTAGACCTCCCTCTGTAATCATGATGTAATCCATACAAACCAATGTTGTTATCAAGTGGAGATTAGTCTAGTGGTGTTCTCTAGTGTGGGAGTTAGAGTTCAGTTGAGCTTTGCTCGGGCTTTCCAAAATTGTCTTCTCGGAGGATCTGGTATAAACTCTTGTATCTTTTCTCTTCTGTAAGACTTTACTATTTATGCAATATTCCTTCTTTACTTTACTTAGTCTTTACTTTGTGCAATATTATACTTGCTATAGTATTGTTGTGGTTTATCTAAGTCATTTAGTTGTTATAAACTAAATTGAGATCCTTGTGGCCTTTCCTGTATGCGATCATCGCCTGTCATAGGGTGCTCTAGTTGACCGTATACACAATTAGAGTAGTAAGAATAGGTGTAAGCATGGTTCTTATACTTAATCTTGCCTTTGGTTATCTCTTGCTGCACGGATTGTTTATGGTAGCTAGCAAGAGGTGACAGCCTTCTCTAGTCTTTGTATTTCACCCCGTGTTTTTAGGCAAGTTCTTAAAAGATAAGGCCCCCATAAGAAGAGGGCGCGGTCCGGTAGAAGTTTTGTCCTCCTACTGATCTATTCCCTCGCCTAGCATACTTGTATTGAGGAATCAATTGAAGTTTGTTTCAGCTGAGTGCCATGGTTAAGTCCATAGAGGTAGAGTTGGAATCACAGGAGCCCTTTTGACTCTCTCGTTGTCCTCCCACATAGTTATACTCACTAGTCATCTCTTACTTATCTTTACCGGTTTGTTACATCATCATCACCTTCCTATCATTATATCATTTACCCCCTTACACTAGTTGGTATTAAATTGAGGTGATCTCTAGGATCTCTCTTTTATTATTATTTCTATCTTCACTTTCCCTTGGGAGAATATAAATTACGATACCCCGGAATACTCCTGGGTGAAGTTCTACAACGGTATAATCTGTGCGCTTACAGATTTATCCAATAGTCATAAGAGATACCAACAGACAACAGCACCAAGTTTATCAACACAAGAATTAAAGAATATTGTGATGAAGTTGGGATCAAACATGAAGTGTCCTCTACATATACACCACAACATAACGAGTGGTTGAAAGGAAGAACCAGACATTGATTACACTTGCAAGAACCATGCTAGATGAGTACAACACCCCGGAGAAGTTTTTGGCCGAAGCTATCAACACCGTAGGCTATGCATCCAATAGATTGTTCATCCAAAGATTCTTGAAGAAGACACCATATGAGTTTCTTAATGGAAAGAAGCCGGATGTATCATTCTTTAGGGTGTTTGGGTGCAAAGTCTACATCTACAAGAAGCGTCAACATCTAGGGAAGTTTCAAAGAAGATGTTATATATTGGTTTCCTAGTTGGTTATTCTTTGAAATCCAAAGCATACCTTGTATTTAACCAAGCCACCGGCTTCGTTGAAGAAACATATGACTTGGAATTTGATGAGACTAATGGCTCCCAAGGAGCAAATGAAAATCTTGATGATGTAGGTGATGAACAATTGAGGGAGGCTATGAAGAATATGCCCACTGATGCAATCAACCCTAAAGAAGATCAAGTGGTGGTTGATGTAGAAGGAGATGCACATCATGAACCATCTCCATCACAAGAGCCTCAAGAGATGATGATGATAAAGTGAGGGAAACAAATGAAGATACCATCATCCCTCCAGCTCAAGTAGAGGCTCAAGCTCAAGATGTTGATGCACCTAATCCTCCTCCTCAAGTGGTTGATAGAAGATCCGCACCCATACTCCAATCACATCCACAAGAACTCATCATTGGAAGTCCTTCAAGGGGAGTAATGACTCGGTCCCGAAAGCTTTCTTCATTTATTGAACATCACTCTTTTGTGTCTTGTGTTGAGCCTACATGTGTAGAGGAAGCGCTTGAGAATCTGGATTGGGTGAATGCCATGCATGAAGAACTAAATAACTTCACCCGCAATCAAGTGTGGACTCTAGAAGCAAAGCGACAAGGTGCAAGAGTGATAGGAACAAAGTGGGTGTTCCGCAACAAGCGAGATGATCAAGGACAAGTGGTGAGAAGCAAGGCAAGGCTAGTTGCAAAGGGGTTCTCCCAAGTTGAAGGCTTGGATTTTAGGGAGACCTTTGCACCGGTTGCAAGACTTAAAGCCATTCGTATCCTCCTTTCTTATGCATCACACCATCACATGAAATTATATCAAATGGATGTGAAAAGTACATTCTTAAATGGCTTCATAAATGAACTAGTCTATTTTAACCAACCTCCGGTTTTGAGGACCCTAGATATCCTAACCATGTTTATAGGCTATCTAAGGCGCTATATGGGCTCAAGCAAGCCCCTAGAGCTTGGTATGAGCGTCTTCGGGATTTCCTTTTCAAGAAGGGATTCCCTATTTGGAAGGTTGATACAACACTATTCACCAAGAAGCAAGATGGAGATATATTCATTTGTCAAGTATATTGTCACGGAACCGCCCAACCTATAAGAGCACTAGTATAATGGTTACCATTTTACTGGTCACACTATCACACTAGAGCCCATATAAGCCCGGTAGTCCTTGAAACCTCGAAGGATTTCAAACCACAATTCATTCGAACCCAGATCGTACATGATTCAGTAACCACACGCTCATAGTGATGAGTTCGAAACGAAATAATATTACATTAGAGTTTAACCAAGTGTTATTACAACACCAAGTTCAAATAAAAGGAGCAGAAGTCTTAGTTTCAAAAACAACCCATTTGCAAACTGTTTAAACCAAGTACAGTGCCATGCTTAGTATGACCCCATCGAAAGCAACGAGGAGATATGTCACAAGCCACCATTGCCCATGGTCTTCACTCATCATCACAGGCAGGGTAGAGATAGGCCTGGCAATAACCAGAATAGACCATAGCATCTGCAACAAGGGTAAAGAAACCCTAAGTACTCAATTGTACTCAGCTAGACTTACCCGACAGAGGGAGATATATAACCATATGACATTCAAGGATCATGCAAGTCTTATCAGGTGGATCTCATGAGATAGCATAGCTTTTGCATAAAAGAGCATTACTAACTTACTCTAGTCTTTCAAGATTTAAAAGCATCTTTTACCATCAGGATTAGTAGAACTTACCAAGTCTAGATTAGCACCTGGTCTAGAGCAATCACTGATTTACCATCACAATAGCAACCATATCATGTTCGGCATGTAAACCATATAACCATCTTTTGGTTACTTATTAGAGTTCAAGTTTCTACGATGGTCGATGGATCTTTCAAGGTTCTCACTAATGGGGAGAGACCGTGATTCGAATTGAATTCCTATCCAGCTGGAGGTTTATCCCTCAATCACACCCAAGCCTCCCCCGTCGGGTTGACTTTGGTGGGTCACCTTCAATATAACTCGGGTGTATGCCACGGGTCCCCATGTATAGGCATAAGTAGCGATTCATGGTAGCCAGGTCGTTCAAGCAGTGCCTGCCCTTGGTGCTAGGCCAAGACGTTCAGGATATTTGCCCACGGTCTAGTATTCCGCTCGCGGCCCCTCATGACCCAAGTAGATGGGATTCCAGCCCGAATTACACAGTTAGGCTTCGCGGTCGAAACGAGTTATTCGGCCAGCTATGAAGGAGACATGCGTTCAATCTCGGCAGATGTCCAACCACGGTTCAGTGCCTAATGACATAGGCGAAGAGAACGCGCTCACAAGACCTCCAAGTCAAGTGGCTCACATACACCTTGTCCGCTCGGTCTTGATTCATTACTTCCACATGGTTATTTTCTGTGATAGCAAATATAGCCAACCATGACCAGTATTAACCTATCATCATGGGTGATAGCAAACCACCCACTCTACCAGTCTAAGAAGGGCTAAGCATATGTTTCGATCCTAGCCCTACAGGGTTCTTTAGTTGGACAAGGAAGATATTATGCAACAAGGGTTTCATTCAACTCCTACTAACTTAATGCACATACAAGTGATAGTATTGTAAGTAAAGTACTTTAGAATAGAGTAAGATAGGTGTTTAATGCTCCGGGGCTTGTATTTCACGAAGGTGGAGGGTTGGTGGTTAGGGCACTCGGGAAGTGCAGGGACCTGTTCTCCTCCTTCGGGAACCTCGGGAGCCTGAATCTCTTGTGGGACTCCTTCTATCTCTCCGAACTCCAACAGAGTCACTCCCTCCGACGATCCTGTATGTATGTATACATGTATGATGATCTAAGTTACATGATAGGTCATACATGAGAATAAGACATGCTTCATGCACATGTATGAATGTTCATGATGAATGTATTATGCAACGTTTTATTTCTTTCACCGAGTAGGTGCAAATCTCTTCTCCTATAGAGAAGCTAACACTTACCAATTTTTCAACAACCTTATATAAAGCTTTTCATCCTCAGTTAGCTTTCTAACACCTGCAACTAACCATATTTATCATCAGGTTATTTGCCTAAGCAAACACTTAAGTTTACATTACTTAAACTTATGCAAAGCATTTCAATATAACACCCCAAACAACAGCCGAAAGAAAACATAATAGCAGGAGCTACACAAGACTAAAAATTACAAACTTGGACTTTATGGAAAGGTTACAAAATTATCTACAAAACATTCAATACACTCTCCAGCTCAAACCAAACTTAAATTAGTCTAACAAGCACTTTAAGCAAAGTTGTTTGGTGAAAACAAGGAAAACACAGATTCAACACCCAACTTGTAAAATGCATACAACTCAAACTAAACAGGTTATGGATGTACCAATTTAACACAAGTTAGATCAACAAATTAGATCAACAAGTTATCTACAAGATTGGTATTCATAGCTACTGTTGAAACCACGTAAAAGTATATGAAACTAAGCAAGCAATTAAACATGTTACTGCTGTTGAACAGATTCAAGTAGTCACTTTGAACAGTTGTAGAGCTTCAACCATCACACCAGAAATCATGATAAAATTGGACAGGCAAGGTTACCTAACTAGCTACCATTTTGGTACTCAACTCATTATCAGAAAACATATTTATAAGGTAGTTAAGACTACCACTTTGTTGGTGATGAGAAAACACACATGTTTTATACATAAAACCTTAAAACAATTTGAAAAGTGTGAAACAACATATTTCATATTTTTCCTAGCTCACACTAAGCAAGTATTACTCATACAAAATTTATCAAACACAGCCCATGCATATATTTCAATTGATAAAAGATACTAGATGCATTTGATAAAACAAGCATTTACACAATTTAAATACACCAAACTACTCAGACTGAGTTTACTGGTGCTCCAACATTCTTCATGATAATCTCCAACATTCTTCATGATAATTATATGCTAAAACAAGTCTGCCACAATAGGAATCACAATTGTAGCACACACCAAACTTTAAGTATGAATTAAACAAGATAAACTAGACATATAAAGCATATTGTCCATTTTGAATTTATCAACATACAAGAACAGTTAATACATGTCATTTTATATTTTTAATGAATAAAGGATTTCATAACAAAGCTAACATAATTTATCTAACAGTATTTTCATTTTTCTACATTTAGTTATAAATTTCCAAAGTTAGCACACAGAACTGCAAAACAATTCAAATAGCAAACACTGCACAGTCACTGACATGTGGAACCCACACATCAGGGTTCTTCCCCGAAGGCAGCACGCCTGGGAGGTGCTCGATCGTCGGTATCTCGCCGACGACGAGGTCTCTGGCCAAACCAACCCTCAGACACGTGCTCCTACTCAACCCGCATCTAACCATGTACTTGGTTGTACCCCTTCCCACCGGAGCATGCTCGATGGTGGTAATGGCAGCACGGCATCGTGGTGTTTCTTACGTCGACTGTTTCAAGCTTTCTCTGGCCAAGCTAGCAAACTCTAGAACTTCACTAAGCTACTAGAAAGTGATAGAACTCGGATTGGAGCCATGAGACGTCTTCGGTGAGCTTGACCACATGCACAGCGGCATGGTGGTGAGAGCTCGACGGAGCGGTGGGGCTGTTCTAGCGACGGTGAGGCGAGAAGGCTTCAACGGACTTGGGCAACACAAGCACGGGCTACTACACTAACCCGAATGCTAAACGGATGAGCACAAAGGATGCTGAGGAACTCAGCGTGATCCTCGCCAGAGTTGCGGGTGCCGAGTGCACACGCACGGCGGAGTTCCCGTTTCAGCGAGCCGAAACCCTAGGTGCTTCAACTAACTCGATGGTGAGCTTCTACAAGGCCTAGACTACCACGTCCACAAGCTAGAAGAGAGGGAGGGGCACTGGATGGAGCTGGCCACGGCGGTGCAGTTTGTAGCGGAGGTACCACGACCATGGCGTCCGCGGCGAAGCTTGTTCCCGCTTACCCAGCTCACGATAGCTTCAACCAAGCGATGCAAGATGTGCGGTGGAGCAAGGCGGTGCTCTGGGCGTGTTTTGCAAGCAATGCAACAGTGGTTTGCGCAGGTGAGCTTGGCGACGACGGCGGAGCTTGGAGCTTGGTAATGTCACGCGGTGCGGGTGCGTGCGAGAGCAAAAGTTGGGAGGGAGAGAGTGAACGCGCGCGCGGGGTGCCGGTGGAGTGTTTGGATCGCCAAACCAGTGGCACCCGGGGCCAACGCCGGTGTATGGCTGCCACATGTCGTGCGTCCCCTGCAGTAGTCGGCCACTGTCGGCGCACCTTGAACCCAGAACCCTCGATGTCTTAGCCTGATAGCACGATTTAGCTGGTGATTAACTCCCTAATCAAGCCACGGGAAGATCAACCAAGCACATATATAGATAGAGCTACATGTAATCTACAAGATTGTTATACTGAGCTTCCTCTAATTTAGTTTGGTTTTCAAACTACAAGCATTCAAATACATGAACTTTGAAACTGTTTGTCAGTTAAGACTTAGGCAAAATTTGAACTCCCAAAACTGCCCCCAAACCTGCCTTAATTACCATTTAGAGCATGTTAGGGTCCAAATCCCTTATGTAGTTAAACAAAGTTTGTTGCTTATTAAATTCTCTACAACTTTTCTTAAGCACTCACTATCATACAAGGTCATTAGCAAGGTTGATTGGTTTAGTCAAACAAAAGGTTTCCTAGGGTCAACATGACAGCTTGAACCCTAGTTAGCCAAATTTGACATGATCATCTATATAAACCTAGTTTCATTTACATCCTGTTGACGCTAAGAATGACATACTTATACATATCCAAAATACCGTCGACAACCTCGGGATCAAGGGTAGAATAACATTACATGAACATGTTTACCACTAATAAGTTCCACATGTACTTGGAAGGCTTTGTCTTGCAGGGAATAACATTTCAGGTCAATCAGCAATGTTGGAAGCTCCTTTTGCACATCTCTTGATGTGTGATTTGAGACAAACTCCAGAACATCCATACCATGAGACTCCTGACATGTCCAGGAGCTCCCACAAGAAATCCGGGCTCCAAAGGAGTCAAAACATGATCGATCGATACTCATATGGACCCTTCTGGCTACCCAAGCCAGCATGATCCATGACAAAGCCATTCCAACCCTTAGATGTAACTTGTGCTTTCATTCAATGCTCAAGATCAAGTGCACAAGAATCCATGGGCCCACATCAAGAGAATCAGTGTGACAAACACATCAGAAAGATCAACCAAGCTCCATGACAAGTGGGACCAGAGTCTAGAAGGCAGAGGTGGGGCCAGGACCCCTACGCAGGTCGGTCCACACCCTAAAGAGGGCAACCTCCTCCCATTGGGTACCTGACCAGTGGGGACACCTTCTAGAAGCCTGGGGCAGGGCCCACCTACCATAGGGGGGTCGGCCAATACCCCCAAAGGCCCGCCCCCTGAGGCTCCTGGTGACTTCCCCACCCATTTAACACATGATGGTAATCCTAACCCTTCATTCCAAGTTGGTCTGGAGGTGGTGGATCCAAGGGACCAGAAGTGAAGCCTCCTAAATCAATGACGTGGCGATGGAGTAGCCCCTACTCCAGCTCCCACTATAAATAGAGGCTCACACCCCCCTCTTCACTCATGGTGGACAAGCCTACAAGCTCAAGCACTTAGAATTATCTTAGTAGTTAGTCTAGTGTGGGAGTTAGAGTAGAGTCGAGCTGTGCTCGGGATTTCTGGAGTCGTCTTCTGGAGAGTCTGATATAGCTCTTGTATCTTTCCTTCTTTGTAAGACTTTACTTTATTCAATATATTACTTTTCCTCTACTTTACTTAGTATTTAATTTGAGCATTACTATACTAGTTATAGTATTGTTATGTGCTTTTGCTTATTACTAGCCTTTACATTAATAGTCTATGATCCTTGTGTCCTTTCCCGTATACGATCATTGCTTGTCATAGGGTGCTTTGGTTATAGATCATAATTAAAGTAGTAAGTTGTGTGTAAGCGTGGTTCTTATATATCATCTTACCCTTGGTTACCGCTTGCTGCACGGATTGTTTGTGGTAGCTAGCAAGAGAGTGACAGCCTTGTCTAGTCTTTGTATTCCACCACGTGTTCTTAGGCAAGTTCTTAAAAGGTAAGACCCCCATAAAAGGAGAGCGCGGTCCGGTAGGAGTTTTGCCCTCCTACTGATCTATCCTCTCACCTAGCATACTTGTATTGAGGAGGCAAACTATTGTGTTTAGACTAATTAATTAGCTAAGTACACTAAAGTAGAAGTGAATTATATAGGAGTCCCTATCTCTCTCGTTGTCCTCCCACCTAGCTATACTTACTAGTTATTCTAAGTTATCATTTACCTTGGCTTGTTCATTCATCACCCTTCCTATCACTTTATTCGATTACCCCCCTATACTAGTTGGTACTAACTTGAGGTGCTCTCTAGGATCTCTCTCTAATTATCATTTCTATATCCGCTTTCCCTTGGGAAAATATAAATTACGATACCTTGGAATACTCCTAGGTGAAGTGCTACAATGGTATAATCTCTGCGCTTGTGGATTTAACCAATAGTTATAAGAAATACCAACAAACATTTCTGGCGTCGTTGCTGGGGAAAGCATAACCTAGAAATTTTAATTAGATTGAATCCAGAGATTCTCGTTAACTTAGTTACCAATTAGTCATATGGGCTTACTCCTGTCTATGTCTTCCTTTGTTGTGAATCCAGATAGTGTATGAGCAGTTTCCAATTGCCGAGAAATTATCTAGAATATCCCGAGCAGTTGTTGAGGAGGACTAGACGTCATCAAGTTCCCCTTTAGCGGATCATCTCGACCCTAAATCCATTCGAGGAAGGAGGCTCTGCACTACCACTCAAGGAAGCTATGGACTAGAAGGAGATCTCTGACTTCTCAGCCCTGTCCGCTGCCCACGTAGCTCAGGGCCCGGAAGTCAACTTCGGGGATGCCACCTTTGAGCTGAAGCCCGCCTTGATCCACATGGTGCAGGCCAACCCATTTTGCGGGAGGCCCCATGAGGATGCCAACGCTCATCTCCAACACTTCATGGAGTTGTGTGGCACTTTTACCATCAAGGGAGTGGCGCCTGACGCCATTTGCCTTCACCTTTTTCCATTCTCATTGTTGGGAAAGGCAAAGCAATGGTTCTACGACCACAAAGAAGAAGCCACCACCTGGGAGAGGTGTGCCAATGCATTCCTCAAGAAGTTCTTCCTAACGGGCAAAACCAATGTCGTTCGTGGAAAGATCTCGAGCTTCCAACAGCAAGGTGATGAGACAATTCCCGAAGCATAGGAGCGTCTCCAGGAGTAAATTCATGCATGTCCTCATCATGGGATAGACGATTGGCTCTTGATTCAAGGATTTTACCACGAGCTATCCAGTATGGCTCGTAGTCACCTTGATGTTGCCGCTAGAGGGGCATTCCTCCAACACAAAGTGAGGAATGCCAAGGACCTCATCGAAAAGATGGTGATCAACCAAGGATGGGGTGAGGAACGTCTCCAGCCAAAGAGAAGAGGTATGCACACCGTCAATGAGGTGGACATACTCTTTGTCAAGATGGACCTCTTGATGAAAAAGATAGAAGAAGGTTCCAAGAAGGAACAAGAGGCCATCCACCCCATCGCCTCCGCACGAGCTATCGAAGCCGATCCATGGTGCGAGGTGTGCGGGGGAAATGATCACTCGGGCAACAACTACCCCGAGACATGGAAGGAGGATGTGAACTTCATCAACAACACCCACAACAACAACAACAATGGGTATCGACCCCAACAACAAGGAGGTTGGAATTAACGCCCCTTCTACCAAGGTAATGGAGGTAATAGCAATTACAATAATTACAATTCCTACAATATCAGCCTTCATTGAAAGATCTTATCCTTGGCCAATCTAAAATTAATGATGGTATAAATAAAAAGATGATTGCCAATGATAAAGTTCTTGAAAATCTTGTGAGAAAATGGATAGCTTTGCTTCTGCCATGAAAATCAATTGAGCTTTAACAAAATGTTAGAAACACAACTAGCTCAATTAGCTGCAGCTATTCCATCACTAGAATAGGGTAAGATTCCTGGGAAACCAGAGGATCCAATTGAGAATGTTAATATGGTCACTACGAGGTTCGGTAAGCCTCCACTTTGCTCCAATTGGGGCTATCTTCTCTATCCTCCCTTCATCATGAAGAAGGAAGATCCAGACCTTCCAACAATCAAATGCTCAATTGGACAACAGACCTTCCATAATGCCTTCTATGACCTTGGATTAGGCACCAATATCATGTCCAAGGTAACATATGATAACTTGCTAGGGGGACCTTTGTTCCCTACATGTGTTCATTTGCAGATGGCAGATCAGACAATGCAGTTCCCCGAGGGACTTGCTAGGGACATCTTGGTGAACATCCAAGATGAGTACATCCTTACCGACTTCATCATCCTCGACATGGGAACCAATGTGGACATTTTCGTCATCTTGGGAAGGCCCTTCCTCAACACCACCAATGCGGTCATCTACGTGGGATCGGGACAGATCCATTTCCAATTCCCAAGTCACAAGGTAAAATGTGCTTTCAATGGTTATAAAACTAACAAATAGGTCAAAGCACATCAACCAAGAAGAAGAGTTCGAGCTCCACGCCAAAAGATGCAATACCCGGAGGTCAAGATCAATTAACTCAAGAAGGACGAACCTACCCATCCAAGGTAGGTTTGGAAAGCAAAGGAGATGCACACCCCTCGGTCTCCATCTCCGGAGCCATCAAGTGCACCCGAAGAATGAACAAGAAGGAGAAGTCCTGCTCCAAGGACTTAAAATCATGGAGCCCTTGCCAAAAGGTAAATCGGAAGTTATCTTTTATTTCCCTTCACATTTATTTCATTTCTTTAATTTTCATCATGCTTAAAACTTAGAAAAATAAAGTTTAGACTTAATAAAACCTTGAGATTAGTTTAGCACGAAAACCTGACCAGGTTTAGGCCCTATAGGGGGTCGGCCGACACCCATAGGCACCCTAAGCCTATCCTCTTTAATGGGGAACATGAGGAGACCCTAATGGAAGAAAAAACAAAAGCGAAAGAGTCCTAAGGGGGTCGGCCGACACCATTACGGACTGTTGACATTTCTTAATGACATCACCAAGAACATAGTTCTTAGCAATGGTGCCAAAAATGCATGGCAAGTAATTAACTTGTCTTTAGCAACTAGCCACTTATATTTTACCTTATACTCCTAAACATGGAACTAGGTTGTCATCCCTAATTATAAAGCTAGGAATATTTTATGGTGCTTATGAATTATTCTATATTTTATGTATGGCTAGGCAGAAATAAATAATGATAGATATGAAATGTCAATGGATAATGATTCTGCAAGAGGACATATTAAATATACCATTGTAGCATTTTACCTAGAGTACTACCAGGTTGTCATTTATATTCTACCACTAGGAAGGTCTAGTTTGAACTGATAATCTATAGTATTGATAACAAACATATGAAATGAATGAAGTGAATTAACCATTAATGATGTCTACTCTTAAACAGGGGTAAGTCACATGATAAATATATAAATGATAAGGGTAAATTTATCAGTCATCATCATCATCATAATAATAAGGATAAAGTTATCTAGAGCATTCTAGTCACTACACAAGCGTCGTCTAATACAAGTAATAAAGAAATAACATCCTAAGTATTCTAGCTATCGTCAAAGCTACGCTAGTTAGTGCAAGTATATCAATCTATCATTGTTAACTAATACTACCAATATTCCCAACCACAATAGGGCCATGAACAAGATGAGTTGAGTTAAGAAACCTCAGATATAACAAGATATCCTTAACCTAATAATTACTCCCTACCAATCCACTGTACGGGGGGGGGGAAGCCTACAAAGGACTCAATGGATCTATCACGTCCACAATCTACTTCACGACTCGGCACAACTGGAGGCATCCGCAGATAAGCAAAGTATCTAAGCACCAGGCCTACATATTGCCTACCACTCGCCATATGATCAAATATACAAGCGCTATATGAACATGTGCATGAACTCAATAGCAAACTAACTATACTAGATATATTAACGTAGACAATGAACAAAGTAAACAAGAACATATTAATAAAGAATAGTGTTGCCTATAAATATCATACAACTGCAGATAAATACTAAAAGAGAATAAGAGAATAAGAACTATACCAGACTGCAATCTCTTGACAACTTTGGAAGTCCAAGATTGAATCTTGACTTCCTCTACTCTTGAATCTGACTAGGCTATGCTATGAACTAGAAAGTGCTCTAGATAAACTAGGGTTTATGGCTCTAGATGACCAAAATCTCCTATGACTTAGATTGAATGGATCTCCAAATGATCAGGGATGCTCGAGGGGGGTATGCCCTCCTATTTATAGTCCGGTGGCATGCACGACAGCCATTAGATCAAACCGACTTCACGTAGGGCTGAGATGACTCCTCATAGGCGGTGGAGGAAGCTTCCAGAAGACGGTGGGCAATGGGCCTAGGGGGGTGCCGCCCAGCCCCACCCCATGCCGGTCGGCCCCACCTGGCAAGGGTTGAGGCCCCGCTTTGCTCCGGTGATTGCGGGATCCTTTGTGAGTATTTTGGCAAGTGTTTCTCCGCAAGATTTATTCGATATCTTCTCTGATTTGCTTTCCTTTATTCTCTTTTCTAGAATGGTCCCTAAAAAATAATGAAACACCAAAACTCGTGGAAATTGTTAATTAAATCCCTATATTTGTAGATATTATATTTGATTGATCCAATTATCATGTTTATAATTGCTTAAAAAATTGACGCTAAGGACCGTCAGTAGGCTTCCCCAAGCTTACCCTTTGCTAGTCCCTAAGCAAAGCCTTTCTAATAAACTTGGATCAAGAGTTGCTGCAATGCTTTCACACCTCAAAAGTTCACATGTCTTCAAACAAAAATTCTTCTATGAATTAGAAAAAATTACTCCAACTTTCGAACTCGCCCATATCACCTTTAACTATGGGACTTTTAATATCACTTGGGTATCGAGTAATCGAAAGACAGTAATCAAGTCAGGCACTATGTCTCAAACTCTTCACTCTACCAAAATTCTGGGTTTTGCAAAGTTTTCGAAATAAAACTCAGAGCTTAATTGTATGACACCCTCAAGTCTCTTATGTATGTGGTATTTGTGGATCTCATTGAGGTATTAATAATGTCATGCCCTCCTAAACTAGTAAATATAGTGGAGTTCATAGGAATGGCTTTTCAAGGTTAGCATACTTACTTAGCATATATTGTAAAGTCAAACAATAGATCCACAGAGAGTCAGGTCATACAATCAAGTGAAGATGTGTAGATGTATGGATATGGTGGATATATGGGGTGGTAATGATGGTGATGGTGAAAACCTAATTCTACTTTGCTCCTTGAAATAAATCTCTTTCTTGAAATTTGGAATTTTTGAACAACATGGCTAGAGAGTATGAGCTATCTTGTTCTTTATTTTTCTTGAGAGGTGCATCGGATACTTGTCCATTTTTAATTCCTCTCTCTCTCTCTCTTTTCTCCCTTTTTTGAATAGCTTTTGCATAGCTCATATCTCTATTACCAAGAAAACTGCTGAGAGAATATAACAAGAACTTTGGAGCATTTATTGGAAATGGGTATTTTTGGTGGTGGTTACTCTCAGTGTAAGAGTAAGACCTTTTTCTAGTGGATGAATGGCATATTGTTGCGCCTACTCCAGTGTAGAGTAGTGTATATTTGGGTGGTGTGTACATGATCTTGATTCAAAAGCATGACGAGACTCTTCACAGGGTCTAAAGGTTGACAACACTCAATACAAAGACAAGTATCATGAATGAGTCTTCCTAATCTAAATGTATATGTATATGGCTTTTGTAGGAAATTAAACTATGTCATACAAGAGCTCATCATGTAAGATTTTAAATTTTCAAAAGATAAATCATCAGAACTTAGTATTGCTAGGAGTAAGATAAATAGCAGCTAGACCTTCATGTCATATCTCCCAACTACCTAGACTTAGTTTAAGTATATGCCTCCACAAGTTTCAGGTTCAGAGTAAATTCTCAAATCAAAGTAGTTTTAACCAAAACTTAAGACAATTCAAGGTTGAAAACTAGGTACTTAAAAGAGATTACGGCAGAGCAACTATTCATCATTTCTAAGACAAAATTAAAGTTCATAGCTTTTATTGACTCTAACAATTTAACACACACCCTAAACAATCATATCTTTATTTAGGACTCTTAAGACTCAACAGCCATGGACCTCCATGTGCCCATATATTTTTTGTAATTTTAAATTTTCTTATGATACTATGGTGAACCTTCATATGCTCACATATTTTTAATATTTTATGACTGTAAGATAGACTCTATAAATAGCATACATATACTTATCGGATAACTAGGGGTGCCGTCCCCCAAGCTTGATTTTGCTATGGTGGATTTAAATGATATTTGGAAGTAGCCTTCTGGTTGGGCTCACTCCTCCTTTGTGCTTTCAATCCTGCTTGGTTATACTTCGACAAGAACAAACAAAACTCGAGGCTCCATTATGATAATGGGTTAGCGATCAGCCAAAAGAGTAATTGAATATTCTTATGAGCTAATTTAAAACTTTAATAGATTCTAGCAGGGATTTGATATCTCATCTTTTTAGAGTTTTCTATTTTATAATGCAAAGGAAATAAAATTATTTTTGTGCCACCACAGTAAGTTTCCTTATAGTAATACCATAAGTTCTCTCACACGGGGCTTAGGATTTTTCATGATGCAATGATAAATAAATATTTATTTTGTTTTCCTTTAATATGCAGAAAGATATAGATGATAAATTACTAATGCTAATTAATTAGGTAACTTAATTAGGTAACTATCATTTTTACCTTGTGGCAAAAGAACGTTATTTATAGTCTACCGATATGACTAGATAGGAGAGAGTACTTACTTGTCAGATTTATCATCTGAGGTTGACTCAGACGATTCCTTCTTGTCTTGTGGCGCATCTTTATTCTCCTCCCACCATTCTTGTGCTTGTAGTAGTGTCTCTTCTGCTTCTTCTTTTGCTTGTAGCTCCATCTTTTCAATTTCTCGTCCCCACTCGTCCCAGTGAGGTTTAGTTACTTCTTCTTGTTCTTCATATCTTGTGACTTCACTAGGATAGTCTACCCAGCCATCCTTCAACGGTTGGGTTTCTTGATGGTGGGTATGGCGTCTCCTTCTGTTATGTCACTTCTTGGGCTGCATATGATAACTATTGGATTTGCAACATACCTTTCCAGCAGATAGGTTGAAGTGGATTTGTCCAGTTGCAATGAAGATGATGGCTCTAGCGGTGTTGAAGAATGGTCTCCCCAAGATAAGAGTCATATCTTCTTCATCCTGCATGTCAAGAACTACAAAGTCTACAGGAATATGTTAATCTTAAATTTGTACCGCTATGTTCTTTGCTATGCCTTCGGGGAATCTATACGTCAAGTCCGCCATCTGCAACTGCATGTAGGTTGGGTATAAAGGTATACCTTCAAATAAATGATCATAAGTTACCTTAGACATTATGTTGACCCTGATCCTGTGTCGTAGAAGGTCAAAGGGAAGACTGTGTTTCTTATTGTGCATTCAATGGTTGGTACTCCTGGGTCTCCCTTCTTAACTATGTATGGTGAGGCAAGCAAGTGATCGTGCTCCGTGTTGACTGGGTTGATCATCTAGACTGCTCCTTCTAAGATCTGGCTCTGCTTGTTTTTCCTCCTTCTTCTATTGTTCTTCTTCTTAGGTACTGCTGGTCGATCTTGTTCCTACTTCCTTCATGATAGTGCAGGACTGTTGAGCATGCGGTTCTTGAATGAGAACTTCTCTTTCTTGTCTTTTATAGAAAAGACAATCTTGACGTGCTCCGCATAAATGATGGCTTTGGTTGTGCATAAGAATGGTCGACCCAATATGATGGGTGCTCTTTCATCTCCTCCTGTCTCCATGACCACAAAGTCAATTGGAACATATGATTGTCCCACTCTAATGATGACTTCTTCTAGAACTCCCTTGGGGTAACATATAGACTGATCTGCAAGCTGCAAACGCACATTTGTGTACAATAGGGGATCTCCCAATATCTTTTCATAAATTACCTTAGGCATAATGTTGACACTTGCACCAAAATTGCAGATAGCTTATGGGATGATGTGACATCCTATGGAGATAGGAATGACAGGCCTCCCTGGATCACCTTTCTTCTCGGGAAGTGAATAGTCAATCCACTTCACATCAGCGGACTAAGTATAGTAGTTGGCTGCACTGAAAATGTCAACAAGATTTGTAGTTTCTAAATCTTCTAGTTGGACCGGAATCTTACCTTCCTTCATTGTGGGGACAGCAGCTGCCAGCTGAGCTAATTGTATCTCTAACATTTTATTGAAGCTATTCTGATTTTTAATAGCAGAAGCAAAGGTATCCATCCTAGTATTTATATTTTCTAGAGCTTTATCATTGGATGCTACCTTTTTAGACATTTGTTCAAGTAATTTGGACTGACCAGCAAATAATTCTCTTAAAGGGGGGAAATTGTAATTGTTGTTACCTTGGTAATTACCTTGTCGAGGTTGTTGATTCCATCCTTGGTTTGGTTGATTCCATCCTTGGCCTTACTGAGGATGATAGTTATTGTTGTTATTGATGAAGTTTACATCCTCTTGCAATTCAAGACAATTGTTTCCTGAATGGCCAATATCTCCACACTCTTCACAAGTCATGCGAGAGTCATTGATATGCATGACATCTCTCTTCTCGATGTCTTGGCTTTCAAGCTTCATCATAATAAGGTCTAACTTGGCGGCGACCATGTCAGCTTCCTTGAGTTGATGTATACCTCCTCCTCTCTTTCGAGGTTGATTGCGTTCTTCGTTCCAACTCTGGTTAGAGGCCATCTTCTCACACAGTGATGTTGCATCGGAGAGCTTAAGTGGCAGAAAAGCTCCTCCAGCTATGGCATCCATAGATTCAAGGGAACTAGTGACTAGTCCATGATAGAAAGTCTGTAACAATAGTCAATCCTCCATTCCATGATGAGGACAACTCGTGATGTAATCTTGAAAACATTCCCATGCTTCGGTGAACGATTCATCATGTTGTTGTTGAAAGCTTGAAATTTTCCACGCAGAGCATTGGTCTTGGAAAGAACTTGGCTAGAAAAGAAGTGGTACACTTATCCCATGTAGTGTTGATATCTTTATTCGTGTAGAACCACTGTTTTGCTTTCCCCAAAAGTGAAAACAGGAAAAGGCGGAGTAGAGTAGCATCTCTTGATACTTCTTTGATCATGAAGGTGCTGCAGATCTCGAGAAAGTTTTGTAAGTGTGCACTTGCATCTTCATGAGCCTTTCCACAGAATTTATTTGCTTCAACCATGGTAATGAGAGCAGGCTTGAGCTTGAATCCGTTATCCCCAACATTCACTGGAGGTCCAGTGTGGATGTTGGTAGTAGTTGGGGCAGAGAACTCGCACAGTGTCTTCTCAGCCATAGCTTCTAAAGCAATTGCTAAAATTGATCCTGTTTGTTCGACTTCCGATGTTTGAGCTTCCTCTCCCGAAGAGTGAGCTTTAGCTGAGGATGTTTCTGATTGTGAATTGCTAGTATCCCTCTCTTGTGCAAGCTTAGGCTTTCTTCGAAGGAGTTTCTCTGGATTTGATGTGAAATTATCTGGAAGAGAAAAACCATGCATTCATTTACCCTGCATAAGATACACAGATAGATAGAAACAAGGGTAAACCTGTTTGAGTAAGAGGTTGATGGTTAATCGATCTTTATTCATTTGCATATGGTTATCAATACTTCCTAAGTTTAGATACCTTCCCTGGCAACGATGCCAAAAATGTTTGTTGACATTTCTTAACGACATCACCAAGAACATAGTTCTTAGCAACGGTGCCAAAAATGCATGGCAAGTAATTAACTTGTCTTTAGCAACTAGCCACTTATCTTTGACCTTATACTTCTAAACATGGAACTAGGTTGTCATCCCTAATTATAAAGCTAGGAATATTTTATGGTGCTTATGAATTATTCTATATTTTATGTATGGCTAGGCAGAAATAAATAATGATAGATATGAAATGTTAAAGGATAATGAATCTACAAGCGAACATATTAAATATACCATTGTAGCATTTTACCTAGAGTATTACCAGGTTGTTATTTATATTCTACCACTGGGAAGGTCTAGTTTAAACTGATAATCTATAGTATTGATAACAAACATATGAAATGAATGAAGTGATTTAACCATTAATGATCTCTACTCTTAAACAAGGATAAGTCACATGATAAATATATAAATGATAAGGGTAAATTGATCTGTCATCATCATAATAATAATAAGGATAAAGTTATCTAGAGCATTCTAGTCACTACACAAGCGTCATCTAATACAAGTAATAAAGAAATAACATCCTAAGTATTCTAGCTACCGTCAAAGCTACGCTAGTTAGTGCAAGTATATCTAGCAATCATTGTTAAGTAATAATACAAATATTCCCAACCACAATAGGGTCATGAACAAGATGAGTTGAGTTCAGAAACCTCAAATATAACAAGATATCCTCAACCTGACAATTCCTCCCTACCAATCCACTGTACCGGGGGAAGCCTACAAAGGACTCAATGGATCTGTCACGTCCACAATCTACTTCATGACTCGGCACAACTAGAGGCATCCGCAGATAAACAAAGTATCTAAGCACCACACCTACATATTGCCTACCACTCCCATATGATCAAATAGACGAGCGCTATACGAACATGTGCATGAACTCAATAGCAAACTAACTATACTAGATATATTAACGTAGACAATGAACAAAATAAACAAGAATATATTAATGAAGAATAGTGTTGCCTATAAATATCATACAACTGCATATAAATACTGAAAGAGAATAAGAGAATAAGAACTATACTAGACTCTAATCTCTTGATAACTTCGGGAGTCCAAGATTGAATCTTGACTTTCTCTACTCTTGAATCTAACTAGGAAATGCTATGAACTAGAAAGTGCTCTAGATAAACTAGGGTTTATGGCTCTGGATGACTAGATCTCCTATGACTTAGACTGAATGGATCTCCAAATGATCTGAGAATGATCAGGGATGCTCTACGGGGGTATGCCCTCCTATTTATAGTCTGGTGGGATGCACGATTGTCATTGGATCAAACCGACTTCACGGAGGACTGAGATGACTCCATGTAGGCGGTGGAGGAAGCTTCCAGAAGATGGCAGGCAGCAGGCCCAGGGGGTGCCGCCCGGCCCCACCCCATGCCGGTCAGCCCCACCTAGTAGGGGTTGAAGCCCCGCTTCGCTCCGGTGATTGCGGGATCCTTTGTGAGTATTTTGGCAGGTGTTTCTCCGCGGGATTTATTCGATATCTTCTTTGATTTTTTTCCTTTATTCTCTTTTCTAGAATAGTCCCTGGAAAATAATGAAACACGAAAACTCGTGGAAATTGTTAATTAAAGCCCTATATTTCTAGATATTATATTTGATTGATTCAATTATCATGTTTATAATTGCTTAAAAAGTTGACGCTAAGGACCGTCAACAGGAACCCTTTGGTCACCTTTCTTTCACCCCCATCTTCTTTTGTCTAAGAATCTCATGATTTGAATAGTCTGAACTTCAAACTTTAGAATTTGCTTTATGAGACATCTCTTTAGCTTTGTCATGCTTTAAAAAGAAAACACATCAATAACCCTTTGACTAAATCATGACACACCTTTTGTCTCCCACTACTCTTTGTTCAAAGTGAGGAAGCATGAACACTTTAGCTCACTTTTGATCACATCAAATGGCATGCTTTACCTTTCACCAAGCACTAGGAAGGTTGTGAGTGGAATGACCACTAGGGAGCCACCCTAGGGGGTCGGCCGACATGACTAAGTGCCAAGCACCATGCCATTGTATACCATTAACCTCTAGTATCTCTCCCACCTTTCAAACTTCAATGGAGGGAGAAAAGTTTGGTTGCCGACCACCTTTAGTCACCTACATCCCTCTTTGCTTTGATTAAAGCTTGCCACAAGGTTTCATGCTCATGGCACCCAAGGAGGGGCGCCTAGGGGGTCGGCCGACACCCCCAAGGAGCCTCCTTACTGCCATCCTCTTCCCCTATAAAAGGCCATGCAAGGAGAGCCAAATCCTCACACTCCAACCAGATTTCATTTCGAGCTCAAACAACTTCTTCCTTGCCTTTGCCTTGCCTTCTCCTCACTTCTCTCAAGTGAAGTTCTTGGCTCTTTGAAGAAGTAGTGCTGCTCTCTCTCAAGTCCACAAAAATACCTTGTCTTCATCAAGCTTCTCTTAGCTCAAGTCTCTCCCCGCAAGGCAAACTAGGAGACTCACATTAACGCTAATCCTTGTCCTAGTCTTGTTCTTGTGTCCTTCTCACTTTCCAGAAAATGAAGAACCCTTTGAGGTCCACACTCAAGAAAATAAAGCAAGCTCTAAGTGGGAGCTCATCTCAGTGCTCCCACCAATCCGAGGACACTTCCCAAGGAAGGAGAAGGGGTGGTTCTACCCAATACACTTGGGAGAACACCCCAAGCGAAGAACAACCTCAAGAGGAGGAAGAAACGCTGACAGAGATACCTCATCTTGGTGCACTCATGGTGCCCCCGATGAGGTCGTACGATCAACAAAGTGGTCTCTGTTTTGACCAACTAGAGTACCAGAAGTATCTCTCTCTTCGGGGTCGATCCTTTGTGCACACTAGGATTATGGATTCAATTCTCCTCGCCAACGCAGGTATGGATATTGAATTTAACACTATCTTCTCTACCATTGGTTGGTCTGGTTTTTGTCAAGTAGATGATGAACTTGGAATTAAATTGCTCACCATGGAGTTCTTGTGCTCTCTACAAGTCTCTCGTGATGAAATATCTTTCCACATTTTTAACCAAAGATTTTAATCTTACTTGGAGTCAACTCAATGTTGCTCTTGGTTTTGATGACACATGCTTGCTAGACTTAGGGGCTTCCATAAGAAGATTTAATAAGAAGGAATTTTGGATGTCCATATCTGCTTTGCATGATTGCTCCAACCCAAAACCTGAGGAAATTCATAATCCAACCCTTCGCTTTATTCACCTTTGGATGAGTTTGACTATATTTCCTGGAATTGATGCTACCATGCTAAGAACTATAGAGTTAAAATTGTTATATGCCATGGTTCATAAAATTCATGTCTCTCCTATCAAATGCTTAGTAGCTTTTTGGCAAAGTTCGATTGAACGAAATGTTCCTATACAATTCACATTCTTAATCACTCGTCTTATCGACTCAATGAACTTGCTAGATGGAACATACCCTTTTGAATACATTAATTCACCTAGAGCAATAATTTCTGAAGAATATCTTATACATGCTCAAATGCTCAAAAGAGGTCCAAGAGGTGGCCTCAAAATGATTTATTGTGGCCATACAACTGAGGTTCCTCTTCCAAAACAGAAACGTCAGTTGTATAGGACCCGCCATATAACCCTTGATTTAGATCAAGGACGTGGGCAAAGAGGTGTTGCAGGTTCCACTAGGAGAGCATGTGAGGGGCCATAGTTTGCTCATTTTGAGCAAGGTGGTCCTTCCCGAGGAGTGGTTGGTGAGGAGGAAGATGTAACTTCTGATGCAATGGTTACTTCTAGTGGCATGCCTCCTCGACCACCACGTCCTCAAAGACCACGGGCATCCTTCTGGTCCTCGCGATATAGGGAGCATCATGAGCGGCAGCAACAAATGGACAATCCCCACCAATGCCATAGGCGAGCTTCACGTTGAGCATGGTGTGATAGCAGGCATAGTCCAGTAAACCACCGAACAAATCCAAGCGCTGCAAGAAGAAGAACTCCAGCGATGGAGAATGTGGTGGCAACAACATCCATATCAGCCACCATACTATTGAGCAAAGGATAAGCTTGAGGGGGTTCCCTCCCCCACTAAGGTAAGTGTTTAATTCCAGCATTTACATTCATGCATTTTCTTGCTTATCTTTGTTTGCTTCTAAAAAAAGAACAAAAAGACTTCTCTCTACTCTCATATGTTCCATGAATGTTTATCTCCCTTATGGAAATGATGAATAGTTGCTCTGCTAATGTTTCTCTAGTACTTAGTTTACAACTTGGTATTTCTCTATGTATGGATTACTTGGCTTAATTAAAACCATCATGAACCTAAAACTTTGTGGGTTGCTAATGTTGTAACTAAGTCTAAGTTGTTGTGAGACATGATATAACAAGACAAGAGCTGCTATAATATTGTTCCAAACAAGAATGACTATCGGAGTTTTATTTCTTAAAATGATAAAAACACTTTTTGTTCCTCAATGGTGAAAATTCCTACCAAAGCCATACATGCTCTTTCATGATATAAGCTTTCTACATAAGCTGATTGCTTTGTATTGAGTTTGGTCAAGTTTTGTGACCCTTGTAGAGAGACTTATCATGCTCCCAAGATCAAGATCACGTACACACCACATACATATGTTGCTTCTACACTGGAAGTACGCAAAAATATGTCTTTCATTTTCCACAAGAGTTCATGCTCCATGCTCTAAAAGAATATCTCTCTAGTATGTTGCTAGAAAATGAGACATAGACTATGCAAAAATATGAAAAAAAATATATATAGGGACACATGAAGGTCCCAAGTCTTAGAGAAAAATGATGAACATATCAAAGCTCATAGAAAAAGAAAAATAAAGATAGCTATGTCTCAAAATAATAAGTTAGAAAGAGAGATCATATCAAATAGAGGAGTATTGATCATGTACCATGTTTCACACACTTGCACATCTTGATCTAAGAGTATGACACTTCTCTCCTTGGATCCGAAATTTGACTTTACAATATATGCAAGGTAAGTTTGTTACATCTTTTATCCCTACCTATAGCTCCACAAAAGTCTTTAGAGTAGGATGAAAAGAAGGCAAACTTAAATATGTGCCTTGGTGAGGAATCATACACCATATGAGTGACTCAAGAGTAGCATTTGAGGAACAATAAGTTTTCTTTTACAAAATATTGCAAAACCTCGGATATGAAACTTGTGAAGAATCAGAAAAATAGTGCTCAAGTCAAGTTGTTCTATCTCTCAACCGCCCAAGACAAAGGATAAAGCCATAAGCCCCATGGAGGATTAAGGTAATATGGGTGAGTTTTCATTCTAATTTTTCCATTCAAAAGAGAAGTATGTTTGTTGTAGATTTAGTACTCTTGAAATATGAAGCATAGTAGCAATTCCTGATCCACCGAGGCTAAGTTTGATTGTTTGCTCGGGACGAGCAAAGGTTAAGCTTGGGGCATCTTTTTGACGCTAAGAATGACATACTTATACACATCCAAAATACCGTCAACAGCCTCGGGATCAAGGGTAGAATGACATTACTTGAACATGTTTACCACTAATAAGTTCCACATGTACTTGGAAGGCTTTGCTTTGCAGGGAATAACATTTCAGGCCAATCAGCAATGCTAGAAGCTCCTTTTGCACATCTCCCGATGTGTGATTTGAGCCAAACTCCAGAACATCCATACCATGAGACTCCTAACATGTCCAGGAGCTCCCACAAGAAATCCTAGCTCCAAAGGAGTCAAAACATGATCGGTCGATACTCATATGGACCCTTCTGGCTACCCAAGCTAGCATGATCCATGACAAATCCATTCCAACCCTTGGATGCAACTTGTGCTTTCATTCAATGCTCTAGATCAAGTGCACAAGGATCCATGGGCCCACATCAAAATAATTAGTGTGACAAACACTTCAGAAAGATCAACCAAGCTCCATGACAAGTGGGACTAGAGTCTAAAAGGCAGAGGTGGGGCCAGGACACCTAGGGGGGTCGACCAACACCTTAAAGAGGGCAACCTCCTCCCACTGGGTCCCTGACCAGTGGGGACACCTTCTAGAAGCCTGGGGCAGGGCCCACCTACCATAGGGGATCGGCCGATACCCCAAAGGCCCCCTGAGGCTCCTGGTGACTCCCCCACGCATTTAACACATGATGGAAATCCTAACCCTTCATTCAAAGTCGGTTTGGAGGCGGTGGATCCAAGGGACCAGAAGTGAAGCCTCCTGTATCAATGACGTGGCGATGGAGTAGCCCCTACTCCACCTCCCATTATAAATAGAGGCTCACACCCCCCCCCTCTTCACTCGTGGTGGACAACCCTACAAGCTCAAGCACTTAGAATTATCTTAGTAGTTAGTCTAGTGTGGGAGTTAGAGTAGAGTCGAGCTATGCTTGGGATTTCCGGAGTCGTCTTCTGGAGAGTCTAGTATAGCTCTTGTATCTTTCCTTCTTTGTAAGAGTTTACTTTATTCAATATATTACTTTTCCTCTACTTTACTTAGTATTTACTTTGAGCATTACTATACTAGTTATAGTATTGTTGTGTGCTTTGGCTTATTACTAGCCTTTACATTAATAGTCTATTATCCTTGTGGCCTTTCTCGTATGCAAACATTGCCTGTCATAGGATGCTTTGGTTATAGATCATAATTAAAGTAGTAAGTTATGTGTAAGTGTGGTGCTTATATATCATCTTACCCTTGGTTACCGCTTGTTGCACGAATTGTTTGTGGTAGCTAGAAGGAGAGTGACAGCCTTGTCTAGTCTTTGTATTCCACCACGTGTTCTTAGGCAAGTTCTTAAAAGGTAAGGCCCCCATAAAAGGAGAGCGCGGTCCGGTAGGAGTTTTGCCCTCCTACTGATCTATCCTCTCGCCTAGCATACTTGTATTGAGGAGGCAAACTATTATGTTTAGACTAATTAATTGGCTAAGTACACTAAAGTATAAGTGAATTACATAGGAGTCTCTATCTCTCTCGTTGTCCTCCGACTTAGCTATACTTACTAGTTATTCTTAGTTATCATTTACCTTGGCTTGTTCATTTATCACCCTTTCTATCACTTTATTCGATTACCCCCCTATACTAGTTGGTACTAAGTTGAGGTGCTCTCTAGGATCTCTCTCTAATTATCATTTCTAGATCCGCTTCCCTTGGGAAAATATAAATTATGATACCTTGGAATACTCTTAGGTGAAGTGCTACAACGGTATAATCTGTGCGCTTGTGGCTTTATCCAATAGTCATAAGAAATACCAACACAGTCGATGGCGTCGATTTGGTCATGAGAGTCAATAGGTTTGGGTGCATGGCGTGCTAGTGCGGTGACACGACGCACGGACGGCGGGGGGCGGCGCGGGAAGTCTTGCAAGTTCCACAATCTCTAGGGAAAAAATAGCATTGTCGATGGTCTAGATCATAGATCAAATCTGGAACGTCATTCCGGCAGCCGGGAGGATCATGGAGTTAGGGAAAGTGACCGCTTGACGGGCCATGGAATTGTGGCACACCACCCCTACCTGACGCGCCAACTGTCAATGAAATATGGTTGGCAATCTACCTTGGGGGTACCCCAAGGTAGTAAATTAGATGCAGGAGGTGCGGCGACGACTATCAAGCGTAACATAGAGAGCATAGACACGGCGATTTAGATAGGTTCAGGTCGGCAAGTCACCGTAATACCCTGTGTCCTGTGTTCTAGTGGCTAGAATGATCTGAGAGATACATTACGAGAGATGTGTTTTGAGGGGGTCCCTGCTCGCCTTATATAGCCAGGGAGCAGGGTTACAGTTTCCTTATCCTAACATATTACAATCGGTCCCTTAAGGAAAGGGATCCGAGTCTATCTCCTAGGATCTGCCTTGGCGAGCAAGGCTTTGTAGAGTCCCTGGCGAGCACGACGAGCCTGGTCGCATGCTGTGGGGCCTTGCGAGTTGGGCTATCCTTGACGAAGGGCCCATGTAGGTCTATGGGGGTATACGGAGGTAATATCTCCACAGGGGCGGACTCTTCGCGAGGAGAGGGCCAGACTGTCCGAGCTCAATGGCCAGACTATCCGCCACTTAAGCTCGGACTGTCCACGCACTAGGGCCGGACTGTCTGCCAGCTAAATTCACCGAGAATAGAAGTTCGGGAACAGTTTTGCCCAAGAAATGGTACAGCCTCGGACTATCCGCAGGGGAGGGGGACTATCCGTAGAGAAAAACTCTAGCAACAAAAACAGCACAAGTAATGCTCGCTGAATTTGAATGGTGGACTATCCACAGGTTCACCCCGGACTATCCGTGCCCCCTCTTCCTTTACGGGGTCAGCAGATCGAGCTCGGCCCTGATACCCGGACTATCCGTGGGTCGCGTTCCAGCAACCCCGAAAATTGCTCCAAAGCAAGAATCGCTTGCAACTCGATCATATCTCCATGAACTGCGGTAAAATTTGGAACATGTGTTCACTAGGGAGTGGATTGGCTAATCCCAAAAGATCAATGACCAATTTGGACCCAAACTCTCGTAGATCGATCAAGAGCAAAATATTTCGAATATTTTCTCCAATAGATTGATTCAACCCGATCTATGTGCTCATGAGGAATCGAATGATTTCCTTCGGTAGAAAGAATCTATTCACGTCCTAACACAATTTGATTCAAGCGGAATCAATCCAAATGCCCCTTATCAAAAGATATGTGTGAATCAAGAAAGGGGTGGAGAAGGGAGAAAACAAAGAATGTGAAGAACACGAGCAAATCAAGACACCGATTCACAAAACGTACCTACCATGACATAAGGAGGGAAGGGCCTCCATTCCGGCAACAATCTCGGTTCAAGTAATTACACGGATGACTGCGGACCTCAAGCATGAAGAACTAGTGAGGGAGAGAGCCTAGAGAGTTGGGGGAATGATTGAGGGAATGAAAGAGGTGAGGGTGCTAAGAGCCCCATCATCATTATTTAACAGTGTGTTTGGACATTTCCAAAACACCTCCTAGATACAAGAGCGAATCATCTAACTATAAGATATTGCGATCCAACTGTCCTGAATCTTCTCTTGATCTTGATCGGGTGGCCATGTTTTCTGTCTAGATTTGTCATCGCCTCAATGCAACCTCCAGGATTCTACCATGTGTCGCCCTGCTTCCATGGAATCTCCACCTGGGTTGTGAGGCCCAAACCCAAAAATTGTCTGCCAGTGGTTTTGAGGCCCAAACCACCAAATCACTCATGGGTAATGTACTCCATAAGCGTCTCCCACTCCTCGACACGTGTCACTGTGTCCTTGACCGCCTTGAGCATCATGTCTTCTAGAGCCTTCCCACTCAACTTGCATGCTCGCCGTCTTTACTTGGTCAACATAGTCACCTCCATGTACTCTTGCACTTGTCGATGCCCCAAGTGTTAGCCACTGCAGCTATCCTCTGTCCCTCTGGTTCCTCGGTCCAAGCCTCACGCCCGCCCTTCACCGCTCGGCGCGTCTCTACTTGACCTTCACCTCGCCATTGACTACCGCCTCCGAGCTGAACACCTGGGCAACACAAGCCAAGAGACTTGCACATCCTAGTTTTGCAGTGTATTAGATAAACACGCTCAACCTAAATGGCTTCATGTTGACAATATACTCATCATAAAACTGAACTACATTGGTACTTATCAACCACGTGTTCGCACTAAAATATCATCCTTTTTGTGACATAGGAATAGAAAATTTAAATCGAGCTGCGAATTACCTCAACTATCATTAGATGATGGGTTTCATTATTGATAGTGTATTTGTCACCAAACAATAAACATGAAGATTAGTAGATGGTAGCACATAAGACGTACGATTCAAACAAGTTCAGACTATCGTGAGGAGGTAACACCCTCCACCGAATCTTGGTAAAAAAATCTTGTGGCTTCTCAATGTGGTTTGCATAGTGTTTTCTGATCTTACTTGTGTAGTTGAGTAGATCTAGTGAAAGCATGTTCTTTACCTTTGAATACTAGATTTGTGTAGGCATTCTCTTGTTTAATTATTGTGTTAGTTTTTCTAATTATCTCGCTAGTGCTTAGCATTGCTACTAGAATTATGTAGGGGTGCTCTTGTTAGACTAAGCTTGAGTAGTGCTTATCAGGACTATCTTATTGTTTAACAAGTTTTTATTGATGTTGTATAATTTACTTGATGGACTCGAACTTGATTTGGTTATTCAATTTTACAACTTGAATCGGATAAGCTTTAGACCTCCTTGTCAATTTGACATACTTGCTAATCTCCTTGGCCTCCATGGGAGCCTCCATGGTTGCATGCATAGAGCTTACTAGCACAAGGGGGACGCTCCGCTGCGCCGGTTCTTGCTAAGCATTTGATGTAAGCGATAAAGTGAGTTAGTTTTTTGTATATAATGAAACAATAGCATGGATAAATACTCAAAATTGTTGTTATGGTCTAATAACAACCCCATCTAAAGATGCACGGGCTTGGTAGAAATATTACACACTTTTTTTGTCATGATATATATGAATCATCATACTACATACACTTGATAGCATGTGATCGCTGCTTGTATAAAACAAAAGATAAAAAAATATTTGAGAAAATAGAGAATAAAAAAAGCTTAAAATTTTGAAACTAAAAAATAATAAAAGATTTTGGGACGTAAAAACCTTAAAAAGATTAAAAAAATGCCTCTAACAGATCAATATAAAGCTATACTGGCCTCATAGAAAGACTACATACTCTTTAATGCTATAATTGATATAGACTACCACACTGCATGCACTCTGATGCGTAGGATCGCACATGTATAAAACAAAAGATTTAAAATAGAAAGACTACAGGCTCTTTATCGCTTGTTTCGATTGATGTAGATCACACTATATGCACTCCACTGAATATTGTCATTTATAAAGCAAAAGATAAAAAATAATTAATATAAAATAATGTAAAAATAAATAAATTGGAACTAAAAATAAAAAAATAAAATTTAAAATTATTATAAAAAACTAAAAAATAAAAATAAAAAATAAAATAAAAATGTAAAATGTAAAAGAAAAATATAAAATATAAAATGACAAATCGATGAACAGTGCCAGATGCCCTGTGCTGCCTCTAATTTATGCGCGCATGAAAGATGCACAAAGGGTGAGGCACAAATATCCAATATCATATATCATATACTACCATAAATGATGTTATAGCGACCATAACACGAATTTGTAACCATAACCACTAGATTATTTGATCAAATGAATCAAATAAATTTTATAAAAGCAATAGAAAAATATTAAATAAACAAAACAAAAAAGCAAGATTATTCCTATGGAAATAAAGCTGGAGATTTCAAAGGGGAACAAAATGAACATACAAAAAAAATAGACAAATATTCAAATAGTTAGACTATTATTATTATTTATGAATAATCAATTTGTAGCAACTAAATATAAAATTTACCTTTAAACAGAAAATCAAAATAAGTTTAATAAAATATAATATGGCAAACTTCAATTCTTCATATAGGATCCGACCTTGTGTAGAGCAGGCAGCCAGCGTGTGTACATGTCATAGTTGCAATTTATATGCATGAAGAGATTAACACATTGTCTCTAGTCTGGGCTAGACTATTATTATTTATGAATAATCGATTTATACCAACTAAATACAAAAATTACTTTTAAATAAAAAAGCAAAATATACTTTCATAAAATATAATATGGCAAGCTTCTCCCTATAGGATTCGGCGCCATGTAGAGCAGTGAGCGAGCATGCTGAAGAATCATGGTCTCTTGTGTTTAGGCAATTAACGACAATGCTAGGTCACTATGACTAACGTGTGTTTTGTAGAGGCAAAGTCATTTGTGTTAGGTCATTAGCGATGCAAAATGAATGGGCTTAATGGATATTCATGCCCCCAAGATGGAAATCGTTTAGGTTTTAAAGGATGGTGATACAAGCTGAAGACTAGGCTAGTTCTTACTGCAATGAGGTTGAGAAGGGCACTAAGTATAGCTAGTACTTTGTTTTTCCTTTGACCGTACTATAAAGGGGGGTATGAGGTTAGTAGCTTTCCCTAGGAGAGTTTGGGAATGTTGGTGTATGCACATTTGTCACAACTAGTCCTAGAGACCCTGCTAATAGCCCTTGAAATGGTAGGAGCAAAACCCTTTGAAAAGACTTAGTGAAAAGAGTTGAAATAGGGGGAGAAAAGAACTCCGGAGTAGTTTTCCTAGGAGGCGTCGGACCAATGCAAGTGGTCCGACGGTCCTGCCTTAGGCACCAGCTCTGAGTGAAAGAGCTCCAGACCAACTGTCTGGAAGGCGTCGGACCAATGGCGAGTTGTCTGACGGCCCTTGTCAGAGGAAGAGAACCTGAGAGAAGGCTCCGGACTAGTCCGATGGCTTGGCCGATGGCTAGTCCGACGCTTCGAGGCAGAGAGGTGTTCCAATGCAGTGAGCTCCCTAGCTTCGGACCTGAGCGTCGGACCAGGGCTTCGGACCAAGGCAAGTGGTCCGGAGGCTCATGTTTCAGAATGAGTTTCAATCCAGTAAGCACCCTGGGTCCGGACCAGAGCGTCGGACCAGGGCTTCGGACTATGGCAAGTAGTCCGGAGGTGCTTGTTTCAGTTGAAGTTTGAACTGAGGAAAGGCTTCGGACCACTCGCGTTGGTCCGACGGTCTGGTCTCCGGACTATTCCGACGCCTACGCAGAAAAGAGAAAAAGCAAGAAACGGCTAGTTTTGAAGGTGGGGACTATTTATAGTTGTCCATTTCGTCCAAATGAGCTCTCTTGGCCATTGTTACACCTGGAGGAACCTTGAGAGAGTTCTTGGAAAGCCAAGTGCCTAGAGAGGGAGAGATTTGAGGGAATTCATCTTGTTCTTCCCTCCTAGAGTGATTAGGAGTGACAAGTGTGCATCCATCCACCTTCCTAGCCTTGAGTTGGTCAAGTGAAGGTCTTTTGTTTGTTACCCTTGGTGTTCCACAGCACCTAGACAGTTTGGTGGTGTTCAGAGGAAGTGATCGCCGGAAGATTGTCGATGGCTCTTCTCCAAGCTTCTGTGATCGGTTTTGGGCGATTCACCGAGCCGGAGTGGTAAAGAATCAGCCCATAGAGAGCACTCATCCCTTGCGCGGGATTGAGGGGGATCTATACCTTGAGAGGTGCTCCAACGAAGACTAGGGGGGAGTGTTGACTCCTCGATACCTCGGGAAAACATCGTCGTGTCACAATTTCTCTTTCCCTAGCTCTTTACATTTCCACATTACCTTCCCGCTTGTGTTCTTTCAATTCCTACTAGAATTGCTTAGGTTGTCTTTCATTTCATATGCCTTGCTACCGCTTTCTAGTTAGGACACACATCCGGTAGGCACTGGGGGGTGATTGGCATTGTTAAGTTTTAATATTGCTTTAGAAATTTAAAAGAAGCCCAATTCACCCCCCCCCCTCTTGGACATCTTGATCCTTTCAATTGGTATCAAAGCTTGGTTGCTCTCAAATTAGGCTTTACCGTCTAGAGCAAGATGTCCCATGGGGATGGACCCCCTCCCATGTTTGATGGAGACGACTTTCCTTATTGGAAGGTTCATATGGAAGCCTATCTAGAGGCCGTTGATGTCGGAGTTCACTCGGCCACCATCAATGGTGGTTCGGTGTTCGCCGAAGATCCTTACTTTGAGAAGAACAATGCCAAGGCAAAAAATATTCTCTTCTGTGGCATTTGTAAGGATGTGCTCAACCGTGTGCGGAGTGGTAAATCCGCACATGAGGTGTGGACAAACATTTGTGCTCTACACGAGGGCACTAAATGTGAAAGAGAGGAGCGCTATCACTTGATCATTACTAAGATGAACTCTTTCACCATGTTATCTCATGAAAGTGCTAATGAAATGTATTCTCGCTTGAATGTGCTTGTAGAGGAGTTGAATGGTCTTGGTCTCACTCAAATGACGTCGGCCGATGTGTTGCGCAAGATCCTTTGTGTCTTGCCAATCGACAAGTATAGCCACATCGTCACCGTTCTTCACCAAGGCGATCTCTCCGCATCTACACCAACACAAGTGTTGGGCAAGATCAACGCTCATGAGATGTACATGAAGATCAATGATGGGTCTTCATCCTCCTCCAAGAAGGAGAAGGAGGAGAAGAAAGACTTGGCCCTCAAAGCCTCCACCAAAGAAAAATGCAAGATCTAATTGGTGGTTGAGAACTCAAGTGATGATGATGAATATAACATTGCTCTCATGGTAAAGAAGACCACAAAGATGTTGAAGAGGCTAAACAAGAATGGAGTCAAGTTTGACTCAAAGAAGAAGAAATTCTTCACAAGCTCTTCAAGGAAGCCCATCTCTCAAATGAAGTGCTTCAATTGTGGCACTCTTGGTCATCTAGCTCATATTTGCCCCGAAGAGAAGAAAGAGAAGTTCAAGAACTACAAGAACAAGAACAATTTCAAGAACAACAAGGGTGGCAATCATGACTCAAGTGATGATGACAAGAAGCAAGACAAGCCATTCAAGAAGAACAAGAACTTCAACTTTCATAAGAAGAATAAGGATGGCAAGGCTTAAATTGTTGGTGATTGGCTCACCGACATTGAAGACTCAAGTGACTCCTCCGATGAGGAAAGTGAAGAAGAGAAGGTGGTCGCTTTTGTGATTGGTTCTTCTACTCCACCGCCACCTCCTCCATCATCTCCGGGCTCATCCTCTACACACCTATGCCTCATGGCTAAAGGTGACAAGAAGGTACAAAAAGAGGATGATGATGGTGATTCCTCTAGTGATGATAGTGATGATGAAGAAGCACCTTCCTATGATGAACTAATTAAAATTTGCAACAAATACTCGGACATCATAAGGAAGTACAAAGCTAAAAATGACAAACTTCTTGTGATACAAGAAAACTTGCATGCTAAGCTTGATGCCTTGTCTAGTGCTAATGATGTTTTGAAGCTTGAGACTAACACTCTCACATCTAGCACTAGGGAGCTCAAAGCCTCTCTTAAGCAAGCCAATGAGAAACATGATAAGCTTGAGAGGTCATCACAAGAGCTCCACACAAGGTATAACTTGCTAAAAGATGACTACAATCAAGTGAAAAGTGATCATGGCACACTAGTGGCAGCAAATGAATTTCTTACTCAAGATCTCGCTACACATGTTGCTACTAACCCGTGTGCTAAGTGTGCAAGTGCTACCTCTTGTGATATCTTGATTGATGATGTGGCTCTTGAGCAAAGTGCTAAGTGCAAGGGCAAGAGAGTTGTTGAAGCCGACAAGTATGATGATTATGTGAAGATGAGGGATGAGAACTCAAAGCTCAAGGAAGAGCTAATCAACATCAAGGCAAACAAGCCCTTCACCATCAAGTCGACCAAGGAAGAAGAAGACAAAGATGCTATCAACTTAATCAACTCTCTTAGAGAAGAAGTTGCCAAGCTCAAGAATGACAAGACCAAGCGTGCTAGTGGCTTTGATAAGTTCACCAAGGGTCACAACCTTCAAAGTGAGCTCTTGATGAACACCGTCATGAAAAATGACAAGACCGAAATTGGGTTCAAGGAGAACCAAGTGATGAAGGCCAAGGTCAATATTTAAGCTAAGAACTATTACAAGAACAAGTACAATGGCTACAATCAAGAGAAGCCAAAGCCAAAGCCAAGAAGATGCTTTCGATGTGGACAAATTGGTCATTTTGAGTTCCAATGCAAGACACCTCCTCCCAAGACCTTGCCCAAGCACACAAGGCCATTTTCTCATGATGCTCACTTTGTCATCAACAAGGATTCCAAGGGTAGACCACTTGTGGTATTTCTTGGACCACCAATGAAGAACAAGCCTAGAGTGCTTTGGGTTGCTAAGGAGTTGGTTGACAAGGCAATGGGGCCCGCTCTAAGTGGGTTTCTAAACAACAAGCTTAACTCCAAGTTGCTTGTGTGTAGGTGAACTACAAGACCGGTGGGAGCCATTGGGTAATTGATAGTGGTTGCACTCAACACATGATCGGCGACCCCCGGATGTTCACCACACTTGATGAAGATTGTGAAGGGCAAGACAAGATTACCTTTGGGGACAATTCAAAAGGAAAAGTACAAGGACTTGGCAAAGTGGCAATCTCCAATGATCAATCAATATCAAATGTCTTGCTAGTGCAATCTCTAAGCTTCAATTTGCTATCCGTTGGACAATTGTGTGATCTCGGATTCCAATGTCTCTTCACTCTAAATGAAGTAATTGTGTCCAAGATAGATGACAAGTCTTTGATATTCAAAGGTTTTCAGCACAACAATCTCTACCTAGTGGACTTCACCTCAAATGAAGCTAGTTTGCAAACATGCTTATTCTCCAAAAGCTCCTTGGGTTGGCTATGACATAGAAGATTGGCACATGTGGGCATGTCAACTTTGAAGAAGCTTGTCAAGAAGGAATTGGTTAGAGGAGTAAAGGATGTGGTGTTTGAGAAGGACAAACTTTGTAGTGCATGTCAAGCCGGCAAGCAAGTGGCAAACACCCATCCAACCAAAGCTTTCATGTCAACCTCAAGAGTCCTTGAACTACTTCACATGGATCTTTTCAGCCCCACTACCTATGCTAGTCTTGGAGGGAATCTCTTTTGACTAGTGGTGTTTGATGATTATTCAAGGTACACTTGGGTGTTATTTCTTCAAGACAAGGGAGAGACTCAAGAAATCTTCAAGACGTTTGCAACTAGAGCCCAAAATGAGTTTGATGTGAAGATCAAGAAGATAAGAAGTGACGATAGCACCGAGTTCATCAACACCAACATTGAGGACTATTGTGATGAAGTGGGGATCAAGCATGAAGTATCCGCCAAATATACTCCACAACAAAATGGTGTTGTAGAGAGGAAGAACTGGATGCTCATAACTCTAGCAAGGTCTATGCTTGATGAGTACAACACTCCGGAGAAGTTTTGGGCGGAGGCAACCAACACCGCTTGCTATGCGGCAAACCGTCTCTTCGTCCAAAGGCTATTGAAGAAGATCCCCTATGAGCTTGTCAATGGGAAGAAGCCGGATATTTCATTCTTCCAGGTGTTTGATTGCAAAGTGTACATCTACAAGAAGCGCCAACAGTTGGGTAAATTCCAATGGCGGTGTGACATTGGTTTCCTTGTTGGTTATTCACTTAAGTCCAAGGCATACCGTGTATTTAACAAAGCCACCGGCTTAGTTGAAGAAACGTATGACTTGGAATTTGATGAAACTAATGGCTCCCAAGGAGCGCTTGAGGATATTGATGTAGGTGATGAACCCTTAAGGGAGGCTATGAAGAATATGTCAATTGGTGCTATCAACCCGCAAGAGGTGGAAGAAGTAGAAGATGATTGCAATCAAGATCCTTCTCCACCTCACACGCCTCAAGTTGATGATGAAGAACAAGTGAGGGAAGCTCAAGAAGACACCCACATCCCTCAAGATCAAACTGAGGTGGAAGCTCAAAATGTTGAAGCACCACATCCCCCTCCTCAAGAGATCAATAGAAGATCAACACCTATCCTTCAAGCTCACCCCCCATGATCAAATCATAGGGAGTCCATCAAAGGGAGTTATGACTCGCTCAAGACTTGCATCTTATGTTGAACATCACTCTTTTGTGTCTTTTATTGAGCCTACTTGTGTAGAACAAGCACTTACGATCCGGATTGGGTGAATGCCATGCATGAAGAACTCAACAACTTCACCCGGAACCAAGTGTGGACACTAGAAGAAAGACCAAAGGATGAAAGAATCATTGGCACCAAATGGGTGTTTAGGAACAAGCAAGATGATCAAGGCGTGGTTGTGAGTAACAAGGCAAGATTGGTGGCAAAGGGGTTCTCTCAAGTAGAAGGACTTTATTTTGGAGAGACCTTTGCCCCGGTTGCAAGACTTGAAGCCATTCGTATCCTTTTGGCGTATGCTTCACATCACAAAATGAAACTCTTTCAAATGGATGTGAAGAGCGCCATCTTAAATGGTTTCATCAATGAACTTTTTTATGTCTCACAACCTCCCGGGTTTGAAGACCCAAACTTGCCTAATCATGTGTATAGGTTGTCCAAGGCACTCTACAGATTTAAGCAAGCTCCAAGAGCTTGGTATGAGAGGCTAAGGGACTTCCTACTCAAGAAGGGCTTCAAGATAGGGATCGTCGACACAACACTATTCACCAAGAAGCTTAATGGAGAGATCTTTGTTTGCCAAGTATATGTCAATGGCATTATATTTGGGTCAACAAACCAAGATCATTGCAAGGAGTTTGGTGACTTGATGTCCAAGGAGTTCGAGATGTCAATGATTGGAGAGCTAACCTTCTTCTTTGGCTTTCAAGTGAAGCAAATGAGAGAAGGAACCTTCATCTCACAAGAGAAGTACACTCATGATCTACTCAAGAAGTTTAAGATGGAGGATTGCAAGCCAATCAAGACCCCCATGCCTACTAATGGACATCTCGACCTTGATGAGGGAGGTAAACCAATTGATCAAACTCTCTATCGTTCTATGATCGGTAGTTTACTTTACCTCACCGTATCTAGGTCGGATATCATGTTTAGTGTGTGTATGTGTGCTAGGTTTCAAGCAAGCCCTAAGGAGTCGCATTTATGTGCGGTTAAAAGAATCCTTAGGTACATAAGGCACACCCCTAGCATGGGTCTTTGGTATCCCAAAGGAGCTCCCTTCCAACTAGTTGGCTATTCTGATTCGGATTATGCCGGGTGTAAGGTTGATAGGAAGAGCACCTCCGGCGGGTGCCACATGCTAGGAAGATCACTTGTTTCTTGGTCCTCTAAGAAGCAAAACAGTGTGGCATTGTCTACCGTCGAGGAAGAATACATTGCCATGGGAGCAAGTTGTGCACAAATCTTATACATGTCCCAAACACTTCTTGATTACGGCGTTATCCTAAAAGATGTTCCACTCTTGTGTGATAATGAAACCACCGTAAAGCTTGCTAATAACCTGGTTCAACACTTTCGCACCAAGCACATAGATATTCGCCATCACTTTCTTAGAGACCATGTGGCTAGGAAAGACATCACACTAGTTGGAGTTAAGAGCAAAGAGCAATTGGCGGATATCTTCACTAAACCACTCGATGAAACAACCTTTTGTAGGTTGAGAAGCGAGTTAAATGTGCTTGATCACTCTAACTTCACTAAAAATGAGTTTGTGTGAACCATGCATTCATACGTAATATAACATGTTTAATCTTTAGTAATGCACATAGGCTTGGCTAACGCGGTTGAGATAACCGCCATCAAAGCGTGTGACAAAGTTTAACCGTAGTTTAAACTTGCAAGCAACCTAGATTCAAATTCCGTATTGCATAACATATGCATGTGTGTTGCTTGTTGCTTTCTTTTCGGTTAAGTTTGATCATCCTCTAGGTTCGTCACTTAGGGGGAGCATTCAAAGCTCTAGCTGTAGCTAATACCCCTCTTGTGCCCCTATGGTGATCCTTGGAGCTTTATTGAACTACATTGATATGAAAACTAATTCTAGCCTATGGCAAACTATTTCTAAATTGAAGGTTTGAGAGATGGTTCTTATGCCAGGTCCAACAAGTGTTTCTTTCTCCTTTTTTCTGTTGGTACTTGGCTAAGAGAAAAAATTGGAGAGAAAAATAGGAAAATTCAAAGCAAATAAAGCTTCGGACTACCCTCCGGACCACTCGGCATGGTCCGACGCTCTGTCCCTCTCTGCATTAAATCTTCCAGTTCAGTAAAATCCGTCGGACAACCAGTCCGACACTCCTCCAGACCATCGGCTAATGGTCCGACGCCTCGGTCAGCGTTCAACAGTCCAGTCAACAGTCCATCGGACCTCCTCTATTAGTCCGACGCGTAATACGGAGCACTGGTCCGAAGGCCGGGTGCTCCCTGCATGAATCTCTCAAGTCTCTGGTTCCGTCGGACCTTCCTTCGGACCTTGGCAAGTGGTTCAACGCTCGGAAAGTTTGTGCTTAACCCCCGCGCTGGTAGTTTTTCTTTCGGTTGTTGCTTTTACTTCCCGAGCCATACACCGCGCCGCCGCTAGCCCTCGCTCCGCCGCCCGCTCACTTGCGCCCTCCTCGCCGCCGGGGAGCTCCTCGCCGGAGTTTCGCAGTAGCGCCGCCGCCTCCGCCCCTGCCTGCTCTGTCCCTCGCTCCCTCGCAGTAGCCAAGCAGAGAAGCGCCACCGCCTAGCTCACCGCCACTGGCTCGCCGCTGAGGGTTCCCTCGCCGGCGACCAGCCTCCCCTATTTCCTCCACCCTACCATCAATCCTTCACCCCTGCCTAATAAGCTTCTCCAAGCACCATTGCCAGCCAAAGAAGCTTTCCCCGAAGGGTTGCCCAAACCTAGGATTTAGTGGATTTTTCATCGTGTTCTTCCTTGCCGAATCAATTTCGATCGTCATCGTCTTCGCTTCATCATCTCTCTAGGGTATGGTTTTGTTTCATTGCTTCGCGTTTTGTCGAATCATAGAACAAGTCATGTCCTAGATGTTTTATCCGTCATTCCACTCAATTCATTCCAAATCACTAAATCAAATTGTCATTTGTAATTCTCAGTTGGCGAATTATCCTTGTGGAGTGTGGTTTGAAGTTTGACGTGCTTTGATTAGATACGCTCGCTTACCTCAGGTACCATGGCCGTATTTCATTCTCTCTTATCTAAATGATTGCTTCCATACGGTATCTCATCTCTAGCGATTATATATGATTATATACTTCTATCTATTCTATCTAGCAGTGGCAGTGGTAGTGGCAGTGAAACTCGGGGCAAAGCTCGCGAGTATGGATTGAGGAAAAGCCTTAGGAGGATCAGTCCAGTGGCTTTAGAGCCCCTTTGGCAGTGGTTGTTGCTTGCAGTTGTCAGTGGGCAGTGGTTCTTTGCAGTTGGCTTGAGTCAGTGGGTTTCTTGGCAGTGGTTCTTGTCAGTGAGAAGTGATTCTCTTGTTGATCAGTGATGGCTCATGGCAAGGTAGCTAGTGCTGGCTCAGGTGGTGATGATACGCCTCCCCCTCAGCGTCCTTCTAGGGCAAAGGGGAAGGCAAAGCTTGTTGAGAAGCCAAAGAAGATGAAGCGAAAGCTCACAGAGGCCGAGAAGGCTGAGGCAGTTGCAGATGCAGCGGACCGCGCAAAGCGAGGTGGTCGCCAAGGTTCAGTTTGACTTGGCACCCCTCCGCGGGTTCTACCTTCTACTCCTCCAGCTCAGTCCGAGACAGAGGCAGTCCCAGCAGAGGAGCCAGAGCTTGTCACAGAGGCACTTGGAGTGCCATTGGCACCTCTTCCCAGGGGGCGTGTCACTCGCTCTCAGGCAGCTCAGTCACCTCAGAGCGCCTCAGCAGCTCCTACTTCAGCTTCAACTTTTGTTCACCTCGATCTGAGATATCTTACATCGAAGTAGGTGAAGAAGGTTCGTTTCGTCGAGCTAGAGAAATGGTGTCCGGATCAGCGGGACCCCAGAGCTTCCCCAGGATGGCACACACCTCTTATGGAGGATTTCTACAGAGCAGCTCAGCTTTCATGTATTCAGATCAGACCTCACAGAGTTTGCTCATTGGAGAGCATTGTGGAGATAGCTGGTGAGGAGATTCGCCCTAACCTCACGTACCTTCCGGGACTCGCCGACCTCCTTGGTCATTCCGGGAATTACATTGAGCAGTGGGTTCGGGAGTTTTATCCTTCAGTATGGATTGACCCGGAGCACAATTTCATCCAGTATACCTTTAGAGGAGAGCGTCATAGGCTCTACATGACTCAGCTCAGAGAAGTACTCCACCTGACCTCCGGTGAGCTCCGTCTTCACGTTGACTGCTACAGAGGCTGTAGCTTGCCCCACCGAGCTCACGGTTGACGTACTCTGTCAGTCCAGGAAGTGACTCCTCTTTTCACGCCACCCTTCACAGAGGGTTCTCGACGTACACCGGCAGACCTTCGTCCTGTTGTTCGCTGTTTGAATGATGTTCTACGGCGTACTTTGCTACCTCGCACTGGTTACAAGCAAGGTTTGACCAACATGAAGCAGTTCCTCCTTCAGGCCCTCATCTCTCAGACACCGTTCAACATAGCAGACTTCATTGTGTCAGAGATTGAGGATGTGGTCGCAGATGGTATGAGGGCTTGACGGCAGATGCCCTATGCCCATTGGATCTGCTCTATCATAGCTTTGAAGCTTGAGGGGTCTAACCCATGAGATCGCGCCTTGATTGACCAGACACCGACCTCGTTCCCGCCTTACAAGATTATATCTTCTATAGACAGTCGGTTTGGGAACCGTGTGCTTCGACAGGTAAGACTCATGACCGCACCTGCTGACAGAGATGGTGTGGATGCCCAGGATGATTCTATCAGAGGCATTGAGCTGTAGGAGCTCTAGGACTTAGAGACTGTGGAGGCTGAGGACACCACCTCCTCTGACAGCTCAGACGCAGACTTCTAGCCAGTTTCATCTATGCCCCCCCGGACTCACGACACTGAGGCCGGTGGCTCTGAATCTACTTCTGAGACCATAATGCTGAAGATCCTTGACCGTATTCAGGAGCAGCAGGGCTCCCTTGTGACTGCAGTCACCCAGGTCCAGCAGAGACAGGATGAGATGCAGCGCCAGACTCACGAGCGTCACGAGGAGCTACAGTTACAGATTCAGACTTGTCACCTTAAGGTGCAGCAGCAGATGCTCACCATGCAGTTAGAGTCTCAGCGCCTCCAGCTCCAGACTCAGCAGATCCAGCAGCAAAACATGGCCTTCATGGCCCATATGATGAGATGGGCCGGTGCACCACCGATTGAGTTTCCAGGGGCTCCCCAGATATAGATGATGAGTCAGACTCAGCCATCCCAGTCAGTCGGCCCCTCAGTGGCTTAGTTTCCAGCTCTTAACCCTGTAGTGGGCTCTCAGTAGTCAGCTGGCCCCGTTAGTGTCAGCCGAACCTTTTGTCACTACCACCCCAACCGTACAGTCCAGTGGACTTCAGGGTGCAGGACTGACCACCCCGTTCCAGTCACCGGTGACACAGGTCACTCAGTGGTTGGACACCCTAGGCTCGACTCAGCAGTTCACCCCTCTCACCACCAGTTTCACACCAATGTCTGCTACGATGGGTGCCACTACCAAGGACCTCTCAGCGTCGTTCAACGACATCACGGGGTAGCCGTCCCCCACTGGTCAGTAGATAGCAGCCGAGATTGAGGCAGAGCTTGTTACACCGACAGCTGGTCAGCATCGTTCCTCTGTTGCTTCGTCTGAGGCTACTCACGACAGTCGAGCTCCAGCAGTGTCTACTTGAAGGACCGAGAACAGCGACCAGAGGGGGGGGTGAATGGGAGCCTCAAATTTCTCTCGAAATATTCGGGCCACTCTTCCCAAAAACCAAACCTAGTTGCTGGGTGCTCAACCTCCCCTGAGCAACATGAGCGGGGATTCAGACGAAAATGAGCAAATGAAAGCTCAACGCAGTGGAGGAAAACTCACCGGAAGCCCCCAAGAAGAGTTCTCAACCCCTATGTGAGACAGGCAAGAATTCCAAGCAAAACAGCCGGGAAAATAGGCGAAGGATGCTGAATAGCAGGACGACGGACGCTAGAAGACTGTGCGACGGACGCTCCAGGGCAGTGCATCGGACGCTTAGGCGAGCGTCCGTCGGCCTTCCAGAGAGCACTGCAGAAGAGAAGCAGAAGGCTGGTCGTCCGACGCTGGGCGACGGACGCTTGGGTGAGCGTCCATTGGCGTCGGACTCTGGGCGACGGACGCTGGGTGAGAGTCCGTCGGCCTACCAGAGAGTTCAGAAAAACGGGCAGAAAACGCCACGCGACGGACGATCGCGACGGACGATCGCGACGGACGCTAGCGTCAGCATGACGTAGCGTCCGACGCCTCGACGGACCATCCGATGCCCAAACTCAGAGCATCCGACGCTCCCAAGCAGAACGCAGAAAATGCGAAAAAAAAGATTTTCTCTCCGCCAAATCTTCCCAAAACTCGACCAAATGTTCTCCACTAGCAACTCAACTTGGTAGGCAAGATTCTAGTGCTATGGAGGAGCTATCCCGAAGAAATCATCGCTCAATTTGGTGAGAAACAAAAGGGAAACGAGGATTTGGGGGAAAAGGATCAAGAACGAAGAACACCGCAAAGAAAACGCCCGATCTGTGTGCTCGTGAGGTTTTAGAAAAATTCCTTCGGTGCAAAGAAGGTCCTCACGAGTACGAACAACTTGGTTCAAATGGATTTTGCAAAGCTACTCTCTACAAAGAGAACTCATCTCAGGAAAAAGAGAGAGCAAAAGCAAAACGCGAAGAACACAAGCAAAACGGGGACACAATCACGAAATCGAAGCCACCATGGCTTACGGAGGTTACAGCCTCCGATTCCTCGCAACAAACTCAAGTTCTTACAGAGGTTGGTGAAATCAACCTAGGGATCTCATGAACTAGAGAGAGGGTAGAGAAAGAGAGAGTTGGGACAAATGATTAGGGTTCAAGAGATGGGATGAGGATACCCCTTCATCCCCTATTTATCAGAGTTTTGGCTATTTTCCAAAGACCCCCCTAGATACATGACCGAATTACCTAGCCCTAAGACATTGTAATCCAAGTCGATAACTCTCAGCCACTCGTTGGAATGGATGGCCCCGCTTCCTGCCAGGAGTTGCCGTCGCCTCGACGCAACCTCCAAGATTCCGCCACGTGCCATCCCCGCTTCCTCGGAAGCTCCGCCCGGGTTTTGAGGCCCAAACCCGCGAAACCCGCCACCGGTAGCTTTCGGCTCAACTACCGAACCCCGAGTTTTGAGGTCCAAACTCGGAAACCGTCCTCCGTTGGTTTTGAGGCCCAAACCACCAAACCGCTTGACTCGTGCCACCTCGTCCTCGCCCGGCCCAGCTCCGAGTCCCCTGAGCCTCTTGCTCGACTCGCTCGCTGACCGTCTTGACTTGGCCAACACGGTCTACCTCCATGTCTTGCCGCGCTCGTCGGTGCCAAGTACTAGCCACCACAGCTAGTCCGCCGGCGCCCATGGTCCCTCAGTCCGAGCCCCGCTTCCGCCCTTCACTGCTCTCAGTCCATCGGCACGGCAAGCCTCTACTCGACCTTCTCCACGCCATTGACCACTGTCACTAGGCATAGTACCTGCACACCACAAGCCGATAGACAGGCACACATTTGCTTTCGCAAAGATTAGTAGTAAGCCACTCAAACTAAAACGCTCAAGTGTTGGGCAATCACTCATCACAAAACTGAACATACATGGGTACTTATCCACCATGTGTTCGCAATCTCCCCCTTGATGAGTGCATTGTCAACACAAGTGCATTTCAGATTTGAGCCACGAGGTAAAGCTCTCCAAATGACCAAAAGCTAAGAAAGCCAAAACGGGGTCACTTGAGAGAAGCAAAACGCATCCAAAACTTGGTTCCCAAAGACATGGGCAACGGCTCAACGCAACCAAGCAAAACAAAGCTAGCCCTCAAGAAGAGGGAGAACCGGGCTCAACACCGCTAGCAAGCCAAAGATACCAACCGCCTTAAGGCAAGAAATTCTTCAAGATACCAATTAACGCACATGAAACTCAAAATGCCAATCGAAACCTATCGAAGTCAATGACACAAGCTAGACCCTCCAGAAGAGGCAAAGACTCAACACATCTAGCAAAAGCTCCCCCTGGGCGAAAGCATACTCAAGATACCAAAAAGGGTGAAAAGAGTCAAAAAATGCAAGATTTTCACAAAATGCACATTTTCTCCCCCTTGATCACATATCTCTCCCCCATGCTTTCTTCCCACAATGCACAACTCTCCCCCTTAAGTGTAGATGGAGAGAAATGCACATCTCTCTCCCCCTTGTTGACACATGAACCTCATCAAAGCTCAAAACTCAAGAACTGGTCACAAATGCCATGATATGCAAAATGAGTGCAAAAAGCTTCATACTTAGAGCCAAGGCAATGAATAGATGCTCTAAGTGATGTGATCCTATGAGAATAGGAAAAGCTCTACGTGCCCAACAAAGACTCGGGTTGAGCTAAAGATCACTTTAGAAGCTAAAATAGAGAAGATTACATGTGTGAGCAAGGAATGGGTATCACCTCCTAGAGACAACTAGACATGGCAAACAAGATAGGACCTATCTCAAAGCAATATCATGTATAGCAACTAAAACTATCCCTAGCAAAGTTCATACAACAAGCCAATGACCCAACTGAATGAATTTTTCAAATTTCAGAGTTTTGCAGCCAAATTTCATTTTTCGGCACATTTTATTTGTATGCGAGTGGTTGTAAGCAAAGTGATGCCACTGCTTACCAACCGGGCGAAGTCAAAGGACTTAACACACCGGTTTTGGTCATACACGACACCGCTCAAGTATCAACCCATATGGGAAGCAGTCTCGAACACACTGTGAAGTTCTCACAATGCAAACCCAACTCGATCTTTCCAATTCACAAAACAGAGAGCAATTTCATTTTAGATTAATTTTAAGCATGGTGCTCAATGGAAGTGAATGAAACAATGAAGAGCCATAGTTACAAGCTATATATAAGGCAGCCAAGAAGGATCTTCAAAAGCCTACACATGCTAGTGCCATTTCAGAGGTGACATGGGGAATTAAATTCAGTTTTAAAGCTTTTCTAACTTAGCTCTATTGCATATCAAGGGATCAAAGAGAGTCTAAGTTAGGCAACACCATAGACACATAAAGCACCTCAAACAGAGCATAGATTCATTATATCGGCTATAGGTATGAAGCTTAAAATGAACTATGTCACAAATGCAAATGAGATGCAAAATGCAATGACACCAATTAACAACTAAAAAGACACCAATTAAAAGAAAGAGAAAGAAAAGGCAAATAAGAACCAAAAGAACTAAGATACACAAAGATTTCCTCCTCTAAAAAGGAAAGCAAACACCCAACTCGCCCCGAAGACGAGAAAACGCAGCTTGATCGAGAGGTTTTGTGAGAATATCCGCAAGCTGGTTTTTGGTCTCGACATGCTGGAGGTCAATGTCGCCCTTCTCATAGTGATCTCTCAGAAAGTGGAAGCGAACATCAATGTTCTTGGTCTTGGAATGGAGCACAGGGTTTTTGGCCACACTAATGGCACTTGTGCTATCACACAACAGAGGCACTTTAGTAAGCTCAAGACCAAAGTCCTTCAAAGTTGCAATCATCCAAAGCAACTGAGAGCAACAGCTAGCCGCGGCAACGTACTCAGCTTCGCACGTCGACTGTGCCACGCTAGACTATTTGCGAGAAGACCAAGACACAAGAGAAGACCCGAGAAACTGACAAGTCCCAAAAGTAGACTTCCGATCAAGACGGCAACCGGCAAAGTCGGCATCAGAAAAACCACAAAGCACAAGAGAGGAGGAGGCGGAAAACCAAAGACCAAATTTGGGAGTGAAGCGCAAGTACCTCATGATGCGTTTCACCGCCTGCTTGTGCGAAGTTCGTGGGGACGCCTGAAAGCGCGCACACAAGCAGACGGCGAATTGAATGTCCGGCCGAGTCGCTGTCAAGTACAGAAGCGACCCGATCATGCTTCGGTACTCCGTCTGATCCACCGCCTCTCCTTCCTCGTCCGCATCCAAGGCAGTCATGGTTGACATGGGCGTCGAGAGGGGCTTTGCCTCGCCCATGTCAAACTTCTTCAGGATGTCCTTCGTGTACTTGCCTTGCTGCACAAACGTCCCTTCCCGGGTTTGCTTGATTTGCAACCCGAGAAAGAAGGTCAGCTCTCCCATCATGCTCATCTCAAATTCCCTGCTCATAAGATCTGCAAACTTGGCAACAAGAGCATGAGAAGAACCACCAAAGATGATATCATCCACGTAAATTTGGACAAGGAGAGTGTCTTTGCCTTGCTTGAGGAGAAACAATGTCTTATCTACCGATCCCATTTTAAAACCCTTAGCAAGCAAAAACGTTTTCAACCTATCGTACCATGCTCTAGGGGCTTGTTTCAAACCATACAAAGCTTTGTGAAGTTTAAAAACATGGTTTGGAAACTTGGGATTTTCGAAACCGGGAGGTTGTCTAACATACACTTCCTCCTCTATGTAGCCGTTTAAGAAAGCACTTTTAATGTCCATTTGGAAAAGTTTAAAACCCTTAGAAGCCGCAAAAGCTAGAAGGATTCTAATGGCTTCCAAACGAGCTATGGGAGCAAAGGTTTCCTCATAGTCTATTCCCTCCTTCTGACAAAAGCCTTGAGCTACCAACCTAGCCTTGTTGCGCTCTACCACCCCATCCTCACTTTGTTTGTTTTTGAAAACCCATTTGGTACCTATGGGGTGACAACTAGGTGGAGGAGGAATTAAGACCCAAACGCGGTTTCGCTCAAAATTTTCTAACTCCTCATGCATGGCATTAACCCAATCCGGATCCATCAAAGCGTGTCTAACATCTCGGGGCTCAAAAGAAGCGACAAAAGTTGAATGAGCAAAGTGAGAGATATAGGACCTGGACCGTGTGACTCGACGGTCAATGTCACCGATGATGTTCTCCGGCGGGTGTTGTCGCTGGATGTGGCGGGGAGCCTGCCTGGACGAAGTGGCCTCCCCCTCGACAGTAGTTGGAGCTCCCTCAGGTGCAACGAGCATCGACTGAGGAAGCTGCTCGAACGGCCCCATGTAGAGGAAGTAGTCAGATCGGGATCGTGAGCCCAAATGGATGTCGCAGGGTCGATGGGGGCAGCCAGTGGAGTTGGCTCGGGATCACCCCAATCGGCATCATCCTGCTCCTCCTCCACAAAAATGCTAGTGTTCACCTCATCATCACCTGCAAGCTCAAAAGTAGTGGAAACACAGGACATAGTTTCATCGAATGTAATCTCACAAGTCTCTATCACTCGGTTAGTTTCTAGGTTAAGTGCACGATAAGCACGAGAGTGAGTAGAATAACCAAGAAAGATACCATCAGAAGACCGTGATTCAAATTTATCCAACTTACCGCCCTTTTTGAGGATGAAACACCTGCACCCAAACACCCGTAGGTGACTTACCTTGGGTGGTCTCCCAAATCGCAGCTCATAAGAGGTTTTTTTCTTGAAAGCTCGGAGAAAAATGTGATTGGAAACATAGCAAGCAGAACGGAGTGCTTCGGCCCAATACCGCCTAAGAGTCCTATGCTCATCGAGCATCGTCCTGGCCATCTCAACAAGGGTCCGATTTTTGCGCTCAACAACACCATTCTGCTAGGGAGTGTAAGGAGAGGAAAACTGGTGGTCGAGACCCAAAGAGGAGCAAAAAGATGCAAATTGAGCATTCTTGAATTTTGTGCCATTGTCACTGCGTATCGCTCTCATGGCCTGCTTGGGTAGCTCATTTTGCAATCTCAAAATCAGATCTCGAACATGCGAAAACGCCTCATCCTTACTCTCCAAAAAGAACACCAAAGAGTATTTCGAGTAGTCATCAACGACTACAACCACATACCACTTCCCTCCTTCCGACCTAACCCGAGCTGGACCAACTGTGTCCATGTGTAAGAGCTTGCCAGGTTGTGAGGTCATAATTTGAGTTACGGGAGGATGGGAAGCAGCAACCATCTTGCCATGTCTGCAAGGATGGCAAACCAAATCTTTCTCGAACTTCAGCTTTGGCAATCCTTGGATAAGGTCCATTGAGCTAAGCCTTGCAAGCAAGTAAAAACTCAAATGTCCCAATCTCCTATGCCACTTCCAAAGCTTGGAAGAAGAACCGGCAAGAAGACAACGAGAAGGTCCGGAAGAGATAGAAAAATCCGCACGAAAAACCTTCCCGAAGGGTAAAATCTGGCAAACAAGCTCACGACGAGAGTCCAAAATCCGAGACAAGTTTGGCTTAAAGCTCACCTCAAAACCGTCTTCAAGGAGTTGCGAAACCGATAGAAGGTTTAAATGCAAATTCGCAACCAAAGCAACATCCTTGAGGACAAAAGACGAATTGACTCGGATGAACCCTCGGGAGACAACCTTACCTTTACTCTTATCCCCGAATGTGATATACTCGGTGTGGTGCACGGGGTCGAGGCTGAAGAACCACTTGGCACTTCCGGTCATATGGCGTGAGCATTCGGAATCCACAAGCCAAGTCTCCTCCAGTCCTCCTTCCTACATCAATAAAAAGACATAGGGTGAGCAAACGGACCAACACTGGGGTTAGTAAACTGTGAAGGATACCAGTGTTGTCCCACTTGCCCAAAGAATGGGTTAGGAGAAAAACCAAACATCTCCTGTTCCATGGGAGGATAGCGATCACCACGATGGGGAAAACGTGGTCCGCTAAAGAAGGGTGGAGTAAAGCCACTGCCACAAGGCCCATAGTCGTATGGGTCATGACCGGTACCCCGTCGGGCACGACCACCACGTGGTCTCACCTTCTCAGGCCTAGCACCTTGAGGCATTGTACCTCTAGGCCTATTAGTGCGCCTCTGAACTTCTGGTTCACGCACCCCAACTCGTGGGTGGTACATGTCCCGGTTGTTCAACTCAACCTACCTCCGATCATCTCTCTTCCTCCTAAAGCAAAACTCAGCCAAATGCCCATCCCGCTCACAATACTCACAATGGTACCTCACCACACTCTTGGTAGGTACTCTTTTGTTGGGTTGGGTGGCTCTAGCTTTCTTAGGAAGGGGATCACTAGAGATGTCTGGCAGTGTGTCAAGTGGGTTGCGAAGGTGGTTCGGTTTGGCAATCCACACTTGCTTCTATGGAGTGGATTTGGGTGGCTCTTCAAACACACCATCTCTCACAGGAAACTTGGAGGGGTCGGTAGGCTTAGGTGGAGTGATCTTGGTAAGCTTGGGTGTTGTGGTGGGTTTCTCATTCTTGCTCAAACCACTGCACTCACCGATCTTACCGAACAAGCTATCGTCCTTCTCACCTATAGCAAAGCCTACTCCCGTGCTGCCAGCCCTTTTGCATTGTCTAAGCATTATCCCCAACTACGGCTCTCGGCAAGACACCCAGCTCAAGATGGACTGAAGGTATGTGTTTTCTTCCTCGGTACGCATCTTGTCATGTCTGCACGACGCGATCTCAAGCTCCAAAGCCTCAAAGCGATCCGACTCTCTAGTGCTATCTGAGCTAACCTTCTCTAACACAGCGATCCTAGCATCCTTCTGTGCCAGCTCAGAACGCAAGCCTAAGCAAGACTTGCACGCACCAAGTAAGCTAGGCCTAGCCTTCAGCTCACTGACCTCCTCAAGTAGAGTGCCATACTTGTCCTGGAGAGTGACAAGATCAGACATGTGAATGGCACAAGCATCACACTGCACCTCCTCGGTAACCACCACTTGTGCCTTAGCAAACTCTAGCTCATGAAGCTTGCTAGGGTACTTCACCTTGAAATCATTCCTCTCACAAGCGGCACGCTTGAGCAAACCATCCTGACTAAGCAAGGTATCGTTCAGAGACTCAAGCTCGAGAGAGAGGGATTCGATGGTGGGTGATACCTCGGGTGTGTCGGAGTCGTAGTCGTAGTCGGGGCCATCCTTGCGCTTCCCAACCTTGCCTTCTTCAATCGCCATGGTGCAAAAGCCACCGTGTTAGGCGTCGGCGTAGAAGCAGAGGCCATTGAGCTTGTCCTCAACCGTTCCCTTCGACTCATCATCACTTGAGGAAGAACCCCCGTCGGAGGAGGCATCGATGTCGCTGAGGGAGGCGAGGAAGGCTCGGTGCTTGGCCTTCACCTTGTCGATCACCTTCTTCGAGGATCTCCGGTTGTGGCCGCCCTTGGCCTTGTGTTTGTCCTCGAAGCGGTCCTCGCGCTTGTCCTTGCGCTTGGTGAAGTCACCCGCAGCTTTCTTGGGGCAGTTTGCAATGAAGTGATCCTCATCACCGCAATGGTAGCACCCCTTGGCCGAGCCACCACGTCGTCGGTTCAAACGGTTGTTGTGAAACTGTGAGAACTTAGTGATGACCAAGGCCAGCTCATCATCTTCAAGCACCTCCACTTGTTCCTCTGTCACAGACATCAAAGACAAAGCAAACGAAGAGTGTGAAGGGTTAGAGGAAGAAGAAGATACACTGCCAGGGCCGGAAACCAACGCCATGGATGGGTTCGATGGGTTCTCAAGCTTGGCCAGGGTCTGGTGGTCAATCTCCGAGGACTTGAGCTTGCTGAACAGCTCGTCCACGGTCAGGGCATCATAGCCCGGTGACTCCTGAGTGGCAGCCACCTTCATCTCCCACACCCTCCGATCAAGAGCATGCAAAAGCTTGATAGCCATCTCATGATCATCAGAGGGCAAGTTGGCTCGATTAGCACGCATCTTGTTGACGATAGATTGGAAGCGAGTGAACATCCCGTCAATAGATTCGTTGGCCAACTGTACGAAGTTCTCGTACTCCCTACGGTATGTGTCGAAGAGTCTGGAGTTGATCTGAGGATTACCCTCATGATATCGCACAAGTGTTTGTCAGATCTCTCGCGTCGTAGTGAGATTCGAGACTCGCTCAAACTCAGGAAGTGACAAACTCGAGAAGAGGATACTCCGTGCTCGACTATTTGCGTTGTGTTGAGTGATTTGGAGTTGGTCAACACAAACCGCAAGAACACGACAGCCCTCATTCTCACAGATCTCCCATATGTTCGAATCAACTCCTTGTAGATAGGCGGACATGCGCACCTTCCAGTAGGAGAAGTTCGTTCCATCGAAAAACGGAGGTTTGCCAACACCTCGCTCCATGTCGCCTTCGGGGATCAAGAACCGTTTAAGGTGGAATGATCCTTAACCGGCTCTGATACCAATTGAAGGACCGAGAACGGCGACCAGAGGGGGGGTGAATGGGAGCCTCAAATTTCTCTCAAAATATTCGAGCCACTCTTCCCAAAAAACAAACCCAGTTGCTGGGTGCTCAACCTCCCCCGAGCAATGTGAGCGGGGATTCAGACGAAAACGAGCAAATGAAAGCTCACCGGAAGTGGAGGAAAACTCACCGGAAGCCCCCAAGAAGAGTTCTCAACCCCTATGTGAGAGAGGCAAGAATTCCAAGCAAAACAGCCAGAAAAACAGACGACGATGCTGAACAGTAGGGCGACGAACGCTAGAAGACTGTACAACGAACGCTCCAGGGCAGGGCGTCAGACGCTGGCGACGGATGCTTAGGCGAGCGTCTGTCGGCCTTCCAGAGAGCACTGCAGAAGAGAAGCAGAAGGCTGGTCATCGGACGTTGGGCGACGGACGCTTGGGTGAGCATCCGTTGCCGTAGGACTCTAGGCGACAGACGCTAGGGTGAGAGTCTGTCGGCCTACCAGAGAGCTCAGAAAAACGGGCAGAAAACGCCACGCGACGGATGATCGCGACAGACGCTGGCGTCAGCATGACGTAGCGTTCGACGCCTCGATGGACCGTCCGACGCCCAAACTTAGAGCGTCCGACGCTCCCGAGTAGAACACAGAAAACGCGAAAAAAAAAGATTTTCTCTCCGCCAAATCTTCCCAAAACTCGACCAAATGTTCTCCACTAGCAACCCAACTTGGTACGCATGATTCTAGTGCTATGGAGGAGCTATCCCGAAGAAATCATCGCTCAATTTGGTGAGAAACAAAAGGGAAACGAGGATTTGGGGGAAAAGGAGCAAGAACGAAGAACACCACAAAGAAAACGTCCGATCTGTGTGCTCGTGAGGTTTAGGAAAATTCCTTCGGTGCAAAGAAGCTCCTCACGAGTACGAACAACTTGATTCAAACGGATTTCGCAAAGCTACTCTCTACAAAGAGAAATCATCTCGGGAAAAAGAGAGAGGAAAAGCAAAACGCGAAGAACACAAGCAAAACGGGGACACAATCATGAAATCGAAGCCACCATGGCTTACGGAGGTTACAGCCTCCGATTCCTCGCAACAAACTCAAGTTCTTACAGAGGTTGGTGAAATCAACCTAGGGATCTCATGAACTAGAGAGAGGGTAGAGAGAGAGAGTTGGGGCAAATGATTAGGGTTCATGAGATGGGATGAGGATACCCCTTCATCCCCTATTTAGCAGGGCTTTGGCTATTTTCCAAAGACCCCCCTAGATACATGACCGAATTACCTAGCCCTAAGACATTGTAATCCAAGTTGATAACTCTCAGCCACTCGTTTGAATGGACGGACCCGCTTCCTGCCAGGAGTTGTCGTCGCCTCGACGCATCCTCCAGGATTCTGCCACGTGCCATCCCCGCTTCCTCAGAAGCTCCGCCCGGGTTTTTAGGCCCAAACCCGCGAAACCCGCCACCGGTAGGTTTTGGCTCAACTACTGAACCCCGAGTTTTGAGGTCCAAACTCGGAAACCGTCCTCCGATGGTTTTGAGGCCCAAACCACCAAACCGCTCGACTCGTGCCGCCTCGTCCTCGCCCGGCCCAGCTCCGAGTCCCCTGAGCCTCCTGCTCGACTCGCTTGCTGACCGTCTTGACTTGGCCAACACGGTCTACCTCCATGTCTTGTCGCACTAGCCGGTGCCAAGTACTAGCCACCACAGCTAGTCCGCCGGCGCCCATGGTCCCTCAGTCCGAGCCCCGCTTCCACCCTTCACTGCTCTCAGTCCATCGGCACGGCAAGCCTCTACTCGACCTTCTCCACGCCATTGACCACTGTCACTAGGCATAGTACCTGCACACCACAAGCCGATAGACAGGCACACATTTGCTTTCGCAAAGATTAGTAGTAAGCCACTCAAACTAAAACGCTCAAGTGTTGGGCAATCACTCATCACAAAACTGAACATACATGGGTACTTATCCACCATGTGTTCGCACTACTCCACCTACAACTGCTATCGTGACTGATGCCACAACCATCACCTCTACTCCAGTCCAGCCTAAGCAGCCACCGGTCCCAGAGACTCTAGTTGAGTCAGTGCCTGAGGCACAACCGGTCACCGCAGCTCCAGAGGCACCAGCAGAGACAGTGGCAGTTGATCTTACTCTTACTCCTGCCCCAGCTATAGCTCCAGACACTTCGGCAGCAGAGTTAGTCGGCACGTCAGCTCCTGTCCCCCAGACTGTTCCGCTTCCATCTTCCGCCACTCAGGGGGAGGACTCAGACGACGACGATGATCTTGCTGAGTTATGTATTCTTGATCGTGTCGCGGCTGCTTCCACTCCGCCTCCAGACACTTAGACTTTGGTGCTTCGACGCCAAAGGGGGAGAGGGAGAGTCGAGTATGGGCTAGCTTCAGGGGGAGCTAGTAGGAGTCGTTCTTTTGACGTGTTAATACTCTATCGCTTCATGCATCACGTTTACCGTTTTTATGCATTGTGATATATGTGTGTGGTGTTTGAGACCTGATGGTTGTGTGACATGTGTGTGGTCCTCTATATATATCATGTCACTTGGTTATGTTATATTGCTTTCGCGCTAATCTCTGATCTTTTGGCTATAGCATATCCTTTGAAATCAAGTACTATTTTCATTTCATATCTTTTGTGCTTGTCATGGCTTGAATGTTTTAGGCATGTATATGTCTTTCCTATCACTAACCCATGTCTATCTCATGTCAAGTCATGTTTCTCTTATCAAAATTCACTCATACTCTTTACTCAAGCTTGTATTGTCATCAATCACCTAAAAGGGGGAGATTGAAGAATCATGGTCCCTTGTGTTTAGGCAATTAACGACAATGCTAGGTCACTATGACTAACGTGTGTTTTGCAGAGGAAAAGTCATTTGTGTTAGGTCATTAGTGATGCAAAATGAATGGGCTTAATGGATATTCATGCCCCCAAGATGAAATTGTTTCGGTTTCAAAGGATGGTGATACAAGCTGAAGACTAGGCTAGTTCTTAGTGCCATGAGGTTGAGAAGGGCACTAAGTATAGCTAGGACTTTGTTTTTCCTTTGACCGTACTATAAAGGGGGTATGAGGTTAGTAGCTTGACCTAGGAGAGTTTAGGAATGTTGGTGTATGCACATTTGTCACAACTAGTCCTAGAGATCCTGCTAATAGTCCTTGAGATGGTAGGAGCAAAACCCTTTGAAAAGACTTAGTGAAAAGAGTTGAAATAGGGGGAGAAAAGAGCTCTGGACCAGTTTGCCTAGGAGGCATCGGACCAATGCAAGTGGTCCGACGGTCCTGCCTTAGGCACCATCTCTGAGTGAAAGAGCTTCGGACCACCTGTCTGGAAGGCGTCGGACCAATGGCGAGTTGTCCGACGGCCCTTGTCAGAGGAAGAGAGCCTGAGAGAAGGCTCCGGACTAGTCCAACGACTAGTCCGACGCTTCAAGGCAGAGAGGTGTTCCAATGCAGTGAGCTCCCTGGCTTCGGACCTGAGCGTCGGACTAGGGCTCCGGACCAAGGCAAGTGGTCCGGAGGCTCATGGTTCATAATGAGTTTCAATCCAGTAAGCACCCTGGGTCCGGACCAGAGCGTCGGACCAGGGCTTCGGACTATGACAAGTAGTCTGGAGGTGCTTGTTTTAGTTGAAGTTTGAACTGAGGAAAGGCTTCAGACCACTCGCGTTCGTCCGACGATCTAGTCTCCGGACTAGTCTGACGCCTACGCAGAAAAGAGAAAAAGCAAGAAACGACTAGTATTGGAGGTGGGGACTATTTATAGTTGCCCATTTCTTCCAAATGAGCTCTCTTGGCCATTGTTACACCTGGAGGAACCTTGAGAGAGTTCTTGGAGAGCCAAGTGCCTAGAGAGGGAGAGATTTGAGAGAATTTATCTTGTTCTTCCCTCCTAGAGTGATTAGGAGTGACAAGTGTGCATCCATCCACCTTCCTAGCCTTGAGTTGGTCAAGTGAAGGTCTTGTGCTTGTTACCCTTGGTGTTCGACAGCACCTAGACGATTTGGTGGTGTTCGGAGGAAACGATCGCCGGAAGATTGTCGGCGGCTCTTCTCCAAGCTTCTGTGATCGGTTGTGGGCGATTCACCGAGCCAGAGTGGCAAAGAATCAGCCCGTAGAGAGCACTCATCCCTTGCGCGGGATTCAGGGGGAGCTATACCTTGCGAGGTGCTCCAACGAGAACTAGGGGAGAGTGTCGACTCCTCGATACCTTGGGAAAACATCGTCGTGTCACAATTTCTCTTTCCCTAGCTCTTTACATTTCCGCATTACCTTTCCGCTTGTGTTCTTTCAATTCCTACTAGAATTGCTTAGGTTGTCTTTCATTTCATATGTCTTGCTACCGCTTTCTAATTAGGACACACATCCGGTAGGCAATAGGGGGTGATTGGCATTGTTCGGTTTTAATATTGCTTTAGAAATTTAAAAGAAGCCCAATTCACCCTCCCTCTTGGACATCTTGATCCTTTTACATGCATAGGGACGTGTCATTGCTGCAAATTTCATGCATGAAGAGGTTAACATTCAATGATTCACATGGTTTCTAGTGTAGGCTCTCAAAGTCTGATCACCGGTAACAGGGTGAAAGCCTGGATTCACTCACACGCAACAAACAAAACACCAGAAAGAGTAACACGTGTTAAATTAGATAGACAGAAAATAAAGTGTTCAACCTCGTAAAGCACATGAGAGTTGTGGCTGTTGGGGACTTAGAGAAGAAAAGAAAAGGTATGAAAAAGTAAAAAAATTGAAAAAGAGGAAAACAAAATATAAAAAATTAAAAATTAAAAATTAAAAATTAAAAATTAAAAAGAATAGTCACGTCAGCTATAGCAGGGGCGCTGGAGCGTGCTCGGACGGGAAGGCACGGTGCTTATTAAATTGTATAAACAGTAGAAATCGTAGTGTCTAAAAGCAATGAACAGTGATGTGAAAGCATTTAAAGAATGAATAATGTTTTGTCTACACTGAATATTGCTGGGCTAAAACTGTAGCGTGCTAACACGCGCCACCGTCCGGCGCTTTATTCACGGTTGAAGGTTATCTTTATTAGCATAGGGGGCGCGTCCCGTTGCGCCGGTTCTTGCTAAGCGTTTGTTGTGAACGATAAAAAGAGTTATTTTTTTATATACTGAAACAGTATATCAACAATATTATGGATAATGACTCAAAATTATTGTTGTGGTCTAATAGCAGCACAATATAAAGATGGACTAGTCTGATAGAAATATTATAAACTCTTTATTGTCATGATTGATATGAATCACCGTACTACACACATTATTGTACAAAACAAAAGATAAAAAATAAATAAGAATAAAAAGAGAATAAAAAAGCTTAAATAAATTTAAAACTAAAAAATAATAAAATATTTTGGAAAGTGAAAACTAAAAAACATAAAAAATACCCCTAACAGTTCAATATAAAACTATGCTGGTCTAATAGAAATACTACATGCTCTTTATTGTTATAATTGATATAGACTACCGCACTATGCACTCTGATGCGTAGGATCGTACATGTATAAAACAAAAGATAAAAAATAGAAATACTATAAGCTCTTTATCACTTGTTTTGATTGATATAGATCACACTACATACACTCCGTTGAATAGGATCAGGTATAAAATAAAAGATAAAAAGAATTAAGATAAAATAAAGTAAAATAAATAAAATTAGACTAAAAATAAAAGTAAATAAAAAATATTGTAAATATAAAATTTTTAAATTATAATTAAAATTTAAAATAAAAATAAATAATAAATAATATAAATGAAAATGAAAATGAAAATAAAAATAAAAACAAAAATTAAAAAAGTTAAAGAAATAAAAAATTGAAGTCGATAAACAGTACCAGAAGCTCTATCCGGCCTCTAATTTATGCGTGGTAGCTTTGTCCGACCTCCAGTTTATGTGTGGTTGAAAGATAATCTCATATCTTCTGTCCTTTATTAGCAATGGAGGCTGAACTCGTGTGTAGCGTAGCGTAGGACCCACGCACAACTCTAGACTGTACTAGAAGCGTTCTCTTGGCTTGGAGCGAAGGCCTATACACGCGGGACACACCACGGACGACCCACACGACCGCACGCAGAGAGCCCAGATCACAGTGTTGTATTACGTATATGGAAGATGTCAAGACCCTAGATGGGAACAACAAATGCGAGTTATATGTGATGTGGCCAATGATGATCTACTTTGACGTAAAAACAAATATAGGAGATGACATAGTATATAGACGTCTCATTTCTATTATTTTGTCTTACGTATATGCATCTCAATATCATCTTGCTTCAATTACAGCGCAAAGACCAGAATCACAACATGTTGCTAGATTTTGAGATAAGAAGAGCTCAAGAGTCAAGAGGAGATAGCAACGTTTATGTTAGACGAGATATTGTCCAAGAAAGGAGCATTCTCCATTGCGGGGACTAAGAAGGTCAAGGCAGATTATGGAAGAGACCGCATCCATAGGCTATTGTAATGCGACAATTAATTCGATACTTTAAGTTTTATTTGGAACTTTTGTAATAGAAATGTTGATGAGTTTGTATTGTCGCTGATCCACAAGCACCTTCACATCGATATCAAATGGTTCGATAGCAACCACCTCCCTGACCACCCACCCCACCACCTCTAAACTCTAAACCCACCACCTCTACCCTAAATCCTAAACCTCAAATGAAAATAAAACATTTAATAAAATGCAAATTGTAAAAAAAAATCATAGCCGGTTCAAATAAAAACCGACAATGATATATCATCTACACTGCCGGTTGGTTATAGGAACCGGCAGTGATGGTTCAAGCATCACTGCTGGTTTGTAACACGAGTTACAAACCGGCAGTGATAATTGAGTCATCGCTGCCGAGTTGGTTATGGCGGTTCAAAATCCGCCAGTGAATGAGAGTTTTGAACCGCCAGTGATGAGCTATTCTGGTGTAGTGTTCTCAATTTCACACATTTGCTAATGTTCTTGGCCTACATGGGAGACTCCATGGTCACATGCACAAACCGGCAGTGATAATTGAACCATCGCTGCCGAGTTGGTTATGACGGTTCAAAATCCGCCAGTGAATCCGAGTTTTGAACCGCCAGTGATGGGCTATTCTGGTGTAGTGTTCTCAATTTCACATATGTGCTAATGTTCTTGGCCTAAATGGGAGACTCCATGGTCACATGCATAGAGATTATGTCCTTTATCAACAATGGAGGCTGAACTGGTGTGTAGCGTAGAGCAAAGGTCCGTAGGACCCACGCACAACTCTAGACTCTACTAGAAGCGTTCGCTTGGCTTGGAGCGAAGGCTCCTGCCTAGCCCCAAAACAGGTATATCCGCCGTGGAACACAAGGCCTACTACACGCGGTACCCACCACGGACGACCCACACGACCGCACAGAGAGAGCCCAGACGTGCCAAGCTGCCAACCAAAGCCCACGCGAAAAAGATCCTGCCACACGGCCGCCGCCCATGTCGTCCGCCGCGGCGCCAGACCAGCCGTCGCGCCCCGTGCGCTTCGGCATCCTAGGCTGCGCCTCCATCGCGCGCAAGCTGGCGCGCGCCATGCTGCTCGCGCCCGGCGCAGCCGTCGCCGCCGTCGGGAGCCGCTCCGAGGAGAAGGCCCGCCTCTTCGCCGCCGACAACGGCCTCGACGTCGCCGCCACCCGCCTCCACGGCTCCTACGAGGCGCTCCTCGACGACCCGGACGTGGACGCCATCTACCTCCCGCTACCCACCAGCCTCCACGTGCGCTGGGCCACCGCCGCCGCCGCAAGGGGCAAGCACGTGCTCCTAGAGAAGCCTACCGCGCTGTGCGCCGCCGATCTTGACGCCATCCTCGCCGCCTGCGACACCGCGGGTGTCCAGTTCATGGACTCCACCATGTGGATGCACCACCCGCGCACCGCCAAGATGCGGGAGATCGTCGACAAGGACACCATTGGGGACATCAGAACGGTGAGTAATTTGCAAACCTTCCCTCAAGACTGGAATGGGGATTAGAAATACGCAACCTTTGTTACGCGTAACCAAGAAATGCATTTTTTTTTTCGAAAACTAAATGCAATTTTTTCCCATTTTATTATCAGTAAGTAAGAAATACTAGCAATAACTGAATTTCTAGTTTCTACAGGAAAAGACTACTAGTATTTATCTTCCCCGGTTGCTAATGCTCAACGGTTCAGCAGCATTAATTTGTAGGCTCGTGAAGTGTGATAAGATTCTCTAGTAAAGTGTATCCTTTATCTAGCAATCTAGCAAGGACTGACTCGTTGACTATTATTTTTTTAAAAAAAAACTTATATTAAATAGAAAGAGGTAACATTATGAAAGTAATTTGTGTAATGAATCTAGTAGTACAAATATTATATTTTCAGTTTTTTTTAACACACAGGGATTATATTATATAATAATAAGAAGAAAAGAAGTCTGGGTGACTCATAAAACCCTTCAAAGGGCATGACCCCATGATCGATACAGTAGAAATCACCGAAAATAAGCAAATAAATGACAAAAAACGAACAAACCAATCCTGGCCATTAGTTGCGGAGTCTTTTGGCTCCTACCCAACACAACAACTTGGCTTTATCCCTATTATTCTGCAAGATGATATTATGATTGGGCTGAGATCCCTCAAAGACAACCATTTATATGCTTCCAAATCCACCATGCCAATAGGACAACCAAGACCTGAAACCCTTGCGATCGTGTTGCAAATCTAAATAAAAATTTAGATACTGACTGTTAGACATAATCTGCTGCTGCTCTCTCTCTCTCTCTCTCTCTCTCTCTCTCTGTACCTGCACAGCAGCGAGTTGGCAAGTTTGTCAACCTTGTTGTCCTTTCTATCTACTATAGAAGCATGATAGCAGTGCCAATTAGTGCTGACATCAGCCAAATAGTTGATAGCACTAGCGAGTAATGACTAGTGGTATTCTTGTACCTGGTAGAGGTACGCTCATGTATATATATCACTCTATGACAGTGAAACAAATCAGTTCAGTTTGTCACATTCAAAGAGCAATTCCAGGCAGCAGAGCTGCAGCTCGTGTGCGTGCTGTGCTCATCCCCCTTCTTCTACCTGATGCCGTGGTGTGTGTGAGAGTGTGCTGGTGAGCAGATTGCTCACCTGCAGGGAGTCCTCGGACCAACACTGATGATAAAAAACTTTATTTATGATTGAAGCAAGTGAGCATTCGGAATAGCCATATGTTTCGTTATCGCTGTGTTTAGCTTCTGAAATGAACCCATCAGTTCCCACATTTGTACTAGCATTTGGTTCCACATGGAGGAGAGAGTGGCCAAAAAACCTTTGAGTTAGTGTGAGAAGAGCTAGGCTCTTGTGTGCTCCAACACATGAATGATGCACCTCTATGTGAGTCTCTATCAATCTCTTGCATAGATGACATGAGAGATTATACAGAATAAAGAACACTTTACATGTGCGCTCTATAGGACAAGATGGTATCTAAGAGCCACCAGCTGGCTCCTACCATTGGAGATTCCCTTAAGGCGTATTTTGTCAGGTCTCTCCAAACCACATGTATTTGTAAGTGAATGGGTTCATCCAAACAGAAACGGGCCCTAAGTGGGTTCTGCTACAAACCAACAACAGAACCATGATTAATTGGCATGGGCTGGACAAAGAAAAATGGTGATAGGGCTATTAAGTAAAATATTAGGTACCTTTCACTGTCTCCTTGTCATGCTGGTACCTAGCAACTTGGAGCTACTATCATGTTTTAAATTTAAACTTTGTTAATTTGTTCTTGTCTCCAAGGTATGGATACAATCATAAGCTGTTATTGACCAAGTTAGCAGACCAGTTCTTCCAATTATCACATATGAACACAGCTGGAAGTGTTGAAGCTGAGTTGAGCTTGAATATTAACATATATTATATAAATATAATGTTTTAGTAGTTTTATAAAGTTCTAAGGTTTTCAAAATCTCTTGTAAATTATCACATATTAACATTGCTCGAAGTGTTGAAGCTGACTTGAGCTTGAATTCTTTCTCGGTGGACCACTTGCAATCCATTTTTAAACTCAGATGACGGTAGAGTGCTCTGAAAGATTTAAATTGTGAAAGATAAACACCGCATTTTAGTTCCTATAAAACTTCAGTGTATCCAAATTATCAGTTCCAGAGAATATCTGTGATGCATTAGTTTGGTCCTTTTATTCCAGCTATGTAGAAAATAATAGGATATTGTCATTTTTCATTTATGCATATGCTCAAATTTGTAATCACTAGAAGTAGATGGGGAAATGGTTGGCTGCAGTCAGTACACCTCTTAGCACACATTAATATCTGAATTGCAAGACATGTATGAATGCTATAGGTTAACGTATAGTAGTATTTTACATATTTGTTGAAGAATACATTTGCACCTGTTTTATTTCATTTTATCTCACTGTTCTGCAAAGCTTTGTAGGTCAACAAAAATCGTCAGTTTTTTCCTTCTTTTTCCGCAGATTAATAGTGTGTTCAGCTTTCGAGCAAACGAAGATTTCCTCCAGAATGACATCAGAGTAAAGCCAGATCTTGATGCCCTAGGTGCACTTGGTGATGTTGGGTGGTACTGCATCCGTGCTATCCTGTGGGCTGTTGACTATGAGTTGCCCAAGACTGTGATCGCACTGCGTGACCCTGTAAAGAACCAGTTTGGCGTGCTTCTTGCGTGCGGTGCCACATTGTACTGGGCAGATGGCAGGACTGCCACCTTCAGCTGCTCTTTCCTGACCAATCTCACCATGGACATCACCTTGGTTGGCACGAATGGAACTATCCATGTCACTGACTTTGTGATCCCATACGAAGAGAAGTCAGCGGAGTTCCATGTGGCTTCAAAATCAAGCTTTGCTGAGCTCCACATTGGATGGGATCCTTTGCCAAGCAAGCACGTCGTGGCAACAGACCTGCCACAGGAGGCCCTTATGGTCCAGGAATTTGTGAGGCTCGTGCAGGACATCCGTGATGCTGGGGGCAAGCCTGAGGCGAAGTGGCCGGCTATCACTCGGAAGACGCAGCTGGTTTTGGATGCTGTGAAAGCCTCGATTGACAAAGGGTCTGAGCCAGTTGAGGTGGCTAGCTAAATGCAATAAACGAGTCACTCCCGATCCTGACTCTCCTTTAACACCATGGCGTGGTGTGTGCTTGCTTGATATATTTACACATACTGTACTTCTCTATTGTACATGAAACTAGTAAACCATTAGTTGTGATAATTTAAAGAAGTGTCGTCAAACTCAACAGAAGGTCGACGTGTATTTCTACCAGGATTGCTGAGTTAATTTGTATACCCTTTGAACATTTGGAACAATTCTTGGGTGGATTCCACCTCAACCAAACGAGCCTAAATCCGATGATATTTCTACTGTTTTTTTTTACAACATATGATATTTCTACTGGTTGTTCTTGTATATGGACAGACGGAAGCATCAACCTTTCCATCGATGGTTGCCCGGCCAAAGGAAGGACAATACAGTGGGAAGTTCTTGACAGCTTCCGTTGTGATGTTCTAGGTCATGAACATCCTGGAGGTTCAGGTTGTGCAACATTTCCAGCATGACATGTCAGTGATGAGAATGGAAGGCAGGTTTGTTGCAACTACTGGTCTACTGCCAGAATCGACCGAGTGATGTTTGTTCCAAAACAATAGAGCAAATTGCATGGGCGGTCCTCGAAGTTGGCAAACATATGTCATCTAGGTCTCTCTACTTTCAAAATGTTAATTCTGGGTCCATAAACTTGCCTTCGGGTGTCATTTATGTCCAAATTGATCCAAACGAGCTTGAATGAATTGTAGCGCTCGACACAATCTACAACTTTGTAGTTAAAAAAATTTTAAATTAAAAATGTTTAGAGTCCCAAAATTATACATATTTTGAAATTTAAAATTTAAAATTATCAACAAATCTCGTATGTTGACGTGGTCTATATAAAGGTTATATTTATCAAAACAATATAGTTGACAAGTTTTTTATTTGAGCTTATTTAGTATCTCAAATATGTGTTTTAAGTTTTTTATTTAAAAATCTGTTAACTTAGAATACATATTCGGGATACTCAACAACTTCAAATAAAAAAAAGTTAAACTATATTTAGATTGTATTGATAACTATAACTTTTATATGGACCACATCAATATCCGAGATTTGTTAATAATTTTAAATTTCAAAATTTACGCACTTACAATAGTATTTTGGTACCATAAACAGTTCCAATTCAAAAAAAAAATCAACTACTAAGTCATAGATCATGTCCAGGGCTACAATTTTGATGTAAAGTTCGTCTTTATCCGAACTCGTTTGGATTCATATGGACCTAGATGACACTAAGCCAAGTTTATGAACCCAAAATTGACATTTTGAAAGTAAAGAGATCTAGATGGCATATCTTGCCAATTTCCAGGACCATCCATTTATTTTTCTCGAAACAATATGGCCGTGTTTAGATTCCACTCAAAACTTTACATCCTAAAAAAGGACGTACCCAGTGCCATAGGCTCCCGCACTGCGGGGTCTAGGGAAGGGAAAATAGCCAGCAGCCTTTCCTGCACAAATGTGCAGAGGCTGGGGCTTGAACCCTGGACCTCTTGGTCACAGGCGGTAAAGCTCTACCGCTTGCACCAGGGCCGCCCTTCAAAACTTTACATCCTATCACATCAAATATTTAGACATATATATAGAGTATTAAATGTAGATAAAAAAATACTAGTTTTATAGTTTACATTTATTTTACTAGATGAATCTTTTAAACCTAATTAGGATCTGTTTGGATTTCATAGCTAAAAATTAGTTTATCTTATAAATTAAACGTGAACTAATTATGAGCTAGGAGTTAATGGATTCTAACCATCCATCAGCCCTCATTAAATCTTATTAGCCCCAAATTAGCCTATACTTAGGCTTTCTAATTGGTATATAAAAATATTGGCTAATCATTAACTTTTGGATCTAACAACTTCTTAGTCCATGATTAGACACTAATTGCTACAGTAATACATGTGCTAACAATGGATTAATTAGACTTAATAAATTTATTTTGTAATTTAAAAATGTATTCTATAATTTATTTTTTATTAGTGTCCGAATATCCCATGCAACACCCTATTTAACATTCGATATCACAGCAAAAAAACTTCACAAATTGTGATCTAAGCATGGCCTAAAACTGAGATCACTCATCAAAGCAGAGGTAGCATGCTTGAGGTCTTGATTAGATTGACCATAAAATGGATTTTGATTTCGTTTTCGTTTCTGCGGGTCCGAGTTTTGCATGTCCACAGCCAAGATCCAAGAGCTAGCGAATTGAGCGTTTCTGCGGGTCCGAGTTTCTATTGGTTGGGTATTTTTTTTGGAACTTATCTATCTCTGATTTGACATGAGTACTCATATTTTTATGAATTTATTTCAGAATTTAGTGACTTCTATGCTTTCAGTGATAGGCGATGTGACCGTCGCAGCAAGACGTCTACGGTGACTTCATCGATCTCGAAATTCATCGGTGCAACTTGTTTCTTCAAAGGTACTCATAAGAGTAGCGTATACATACGTACATTCATAGAGAAGTAGGATATACGTTACTCATAGGACTCAGTGTGCGCTCGTGCATGTTGCGTCTTTAGCTGAGCATCTCCAAGAGTTTGCCAAACTCACTTGTTATCCTTTATTTTTTTGAGCAAAACAAGAAAAAAAACCCTTCCAATAATTTGGCATCCAACTTGGTAAATTTTAGCAACTTAGTAAATCCTCCCTCCACGCGCATATATGAGCGGGCGTAAATGAGCGCGCATCGCCGACGTACGTAGAGGTAGAAGGGAAAAAACTAATTTTGTTTCATTATGAGGATTCTTAATGCTAGTGTGCCAGAGGTGGAAGAACATAAAACTAATTTTGTTTTATTTTTAGTGTTCTGATAAATTTGTCAGGGACTTGCTAAATAATTATGACAAACTATTAGAGACAGTCATTTTTTCATTTGTGATATATTTTAGTAAATTTTTAAATAAGGATATTTGTCAAAGAGATGCTCTAACTTACTCGAAAACAAATCCAAGAACTAGCCTGACATCCAACCTCTGCATCTTACGAGCCAGGGAACCCAACCTGTCCTGGTTATCCTGAACCCGAAAGCTGAACTGGACACCTCGGACAACACATACACTGACGCAGACTCACACCACCATTCCACCAACCGACGACGCCGCCGCCGCCGCCAATGTCGTCCTCTGCAGCTCCAGTGCAGCCGCCGCCACCGCGCCCGGTGCGCTTCGGCATCCTGGGCTGCGCTGACATCGCGCGTAAGATCTCGCGCGCAATGCTCATGCTCCCTCCGGGCGCCGCCACCATCGCCGCCGTAGGCAGTCGCTCCGAGGACAAGGCCCGCCGCTTCGTCGCCGAAACCGGCCTCCCGGCGGCGCGCGTCCACGGCTCCTACGAGTCCCTCCTAGGGGACCCGGACGTGGAGGCTGTGTACCTCCCGCTCCCCACCAGTCTCCACGTGCCCTGGGCCACAGCCGTCGCCGCGCGTGGCAAGCACCTGCTCCTCGAGAAGCCCACCGCGCTCTGCGCCGCCGAACTCGACGCCATCCTCGGCGCCTGCGACGCCTCCGGGATCCAGTTCATGGACACCACCATGTGGATCCACAACCCGCGCACCGCCAAGATGCGGGAGATCGTCAGCGACAAGGATGCCTTCGGCGACGTCAGAGTGGTCAGATCTTGGAATGGCTTCTTCGTTGCTAAAGTTCGGTGGAATCTGGAAATGCATAATGTCTATCGCCACAGTGGCAACAAATGACTAGAAATAGATTTCTAGTACTAGAAAAGAAACATAAAATTTGATCATTTTCCTTATTTATTTACTATATACCAGTGCGAAAGGCCAAAATTGGATTTCGAGAGGAAGAAAAAAAAAAGCTAGACTCTTCTCCCCATCTTGATGACTAATGGTGCTTGCTTATCAACTAAACTTGGCGTGTTGCCTTAATTCTGTCTATTGATGGCTGAGATCTATCAGAAGTCGTAGGAACAGAGGTAAGACTGTCTGAAGGTCTGTGCTTGGGGGTTCAGTGTCACTGCAGTCTTGGGTCTCGATGCCTATGATATATTGACAGAAATGGAAATATTCAAGCTTTGTTGAGGTTGAAAGCTTTCTCATTGAACAAACATTCTTCTTTTAACACAATGAACCACCACTGTTCTTAACACAATGAATCACCACCACTCATAATGAAGCATTGAAATTCTCGAAGATATTTTGTTTTGTCGTAACTTAACCAGTTTGAACTTTTTTCACCATGTTTCAACCGCATGATTTGACTTGATCTGATTTTGTCATGTGTGAATTGATGGATAGAGTTTGGCTATATCATTCCAGTTGGAGCCTTAAAAAATAGTAACATCAATGTGATTCTTATTTTTTTCTGCATGGAAAATTTTCTCAGAACCATTAAAAACGAGCATAGACATTGTTGGTTCTGCACATACTGTAGTATGTGATTTGGGAAGTGCATTTGAAATGCTGTAGGTTAACATGTTCTTCGATTGCAAAAAAAAGATTAACATATTCTTTGTAGCCTTAATAATGTACTAAAGAGTGATGCAATGTTTGTTCGTATGGACTATTTGCAGAAATTTATAGGTTAATAAAGGCCATGCCTTTTCTTTTTTCCACTGCAGATAAACAGTATGTGCGGCTTTCGGGCGTCTGAAGAATTCCTCAAGAATGACATCAGGGTAAAGCCAGACCTTGATGCCTTGGGTGTTCTCGGTGATGTTGGATGGTACTGCATCCGTTCAATCTTGTGGGCTGTTGACTATGAGATGCCCGAGACCGTGATCGCTCACCGTCATCCTGTCAAGAACCAAGCTGGCGTGCTTCTTGCTTGTGGGGCGACATTGTACTGGGCAGATGGCAAGACTGCAAATTTCAACTGCTCATTTCTTACTAACCTCGCTTTTGACGTCACCTTATATGGCACAAACGGTACTCTCCATGTCACTGACTTAGTCATTCCGTATGAAGAAAATTCTGGGGAGTTCAGTGTGGCCTCAAAGTCAAACTTTGTCAAACCCACCATCGGATGGGATCCATTGCCAAGGAAACATGTTGTTACTACAGATCTGCCACAGGAGGCGCTCATGGTCCAGGAATTCACAAGGCTTGTGCAAAACATCCGGGACGCTGGGGGCAGACCTGAGGGTAAGTGGCCGGCTATCACACGGAAGACGCAGGTGGTATTGGATGCTGTGAAAGCTTCTATTGACAAGGGATCTGAACCAATTGAGGTTGCCAGCTAAATACTACAGATGGCAGCTCATACTGCTAAGTTTGTACTTAATGGCTTCTACTCGCATTTGCTGTCCCATAAATGAAACTTGTAACTGTAATAATCTGAAGGAATCTGGTCAAATTGAGGAGAACAATACAATCAGTGATTTGTCACAAACAGATTGTGTCAGATCAGGGTTGGTCGAAGCCCTGAGTGGTTGAGTGATCCACTGATGGGCGTGGTTTGATACACTGTTGATTTTTCATGAAAAGGGGTTCATGTATCAGACATAATTGTGCGCTCGCTACCATATAAAAGCAATGGTAGATTGGTAGTTGAGCTGAAGCATGCAAAAATGAATGAAGGTCATAACATTGAGGTTGATGCTTCCATGTTTTCGTAGTGAACTGCTAAAGCTTCTGGACATGCTGGGCTGGGCAACATTAGAAGCGAGTACCAACAGAAGCGGCTCACTAGTGGTAGCAACTAGCTTTGTTGCTGTTTCCATAAGAAGTGCATGACGTGCCTCAGTGCCTGCTCAAAAGACTGATGGCTCAGACGACAACCACAGTCATAGGGCATCCGCCTCCAACCCCGCCCACCCCCCCCCCCCAGTCCCCAACGAGTGTTTGTGCTGTGATTCTGTGGTACCACTATTCACCAGATAATGACACAGACGTCTCTAGGAGCTTAAGCAGGCCTGTCCGCTCGGGCCGGCAGGACCAAGAAGCCCAACCCGCTTGTATCTGGTCCAATGTGGCATTATTAGTTCGTACCAAAGGGGATAGAAAATTGACCAATTGTAAGTTTGTTCAGCAACCTATAGCTTATCGAGGACACATCATTTGTGGCTCTGGTGTTTATACAGACCCAAGAAAAATCCATACTATTCAGGACTGGCCTACTCCAACCAATGTCAAGGAACTCAGGAGGTTTCTTGGTCTGGCAGGATACTATAGAAAATTTATTAGGCACTATGGCATCATTGCAAAACACTTAACTGGTATTGTTGTGTAAGGATACTCCATTCTCTTGGACTGTTATTGACATTGAAGCCTTCCCACTTCTGAAGAATGCTCTCGGTTCCTCCCCCTGCCTGGCATTATCTGATTTATCTGTGCCTTTCAGTATTGAGACTAATGCTTGTGCTGTGGGTGTTGGGGTTGTTTTGCTTCAAAATGGTCATCCTTTGGCATATATTAAGGCTCTGGGACCGAGGTCTATCCACCTATGACAAGGAATATCTCGCTGTTATTGTAGCTGTCGACCAATGGAGACCATACTTGTTGCAAAGTGAATTTTTCATCCATACTGACAAGAAAAGTTTGATTCATCTCAATGAGCTACATTTGCACACCCCTTGGCAGCAAAAGGTTTTCACCAAGCTCCATGGTCTCAACTACAAGATTCTGTATAAGAAAGGGGTGGACTACAGTGTCTCGTTGTCCTGCTACTGAAGCCTTACTGTCAATTACTACTGTTACTCAATGGCAGGACATTCGTGCAGCTTCTGATCAGGACCCAGAAACATTGGATCTTTTGAGCAAATTGTCTATCAACAGTTTTTTTTAATCCCATTTCTCCCTCCAACGGTCTCATCAAGTGTCATGGCAGGATTTGGCTTGGCAATAATGTTCAGTTACATTCTAAAGTCTTCTGCATTGCATATCAGTACCTTAGGTGGCCATTCAGGTGCTCCAGTGACTTTCATCGAACTTTTCAGCTGTTCTATTGGCCTTCTATGAAGAATGACATCTATACTATGGTCAAGACTTGTACTGTCGGCCAACAGCAAAACCTGACAGAGCTAGTTATCCGGACCTTCTTTAGTCTCTACCAGTTCCTGATGTGGGATGTTATCTCAATGGATTTTGTTGAAGGCTTTCCACAAGTTTGGTTCTGCTAATACCATTCTGGCTGTTATCGACAAGTTTGGTTCTGCTAATACCCATTCACTGCTCAGACCGTGGCCATGTTCTTCATAGACAACATTTATTGCCTTCATGGAATGCCCTCTGCTATAATCTCCGGTTGTGATTGCATCTTCACCAGTGTATTTTGGAAGTCTCTGTGTAATCTTGCTGATACTGAATTGCGACTGAGCTCAGCACACCATCCACAAAACGGATGGCCAGACAGAACGCTTAAATCAATGCCTGGAGACATATTTGAGGTGTTTTGTCCACTCTTGTCCAACTAAGTGGACCAATTGGTTACCGTTGGCGGAGTTCTTGTACAATTCAAGCTTTCATTCAACTCTCGGCCATTCCCACTTTGAGGTGCTCTATGGCTATGCTCCACGGCATTTTGATCTGTCTGCTAATTCAACTAGGGCTATTGTCCCTGCATTGGACAATTGGCTTTCCGACTATGCTCTAATGCAAGATCTTCTCCACCCACATTTGCTCCGTGCTCAGCAATGTGTGAAGCGGCCAGCAGATAAGCACTGGTCTGAACGTTACTTGAATATTGCTGATTGGGTCTTTCTGAAGCTCCACCCATATACTTGGTCTTCCTGGGCGCGGCGCTCACATCAAAAGCTGGCTTTCCACTTTTTAAGGCCTTATCAGATTGAAGCCAAGATTGGGACCGTGTCTTGCAAACTTTCGCTGCCAGCTTACGGCCAAAGGCTTCCCATGGTGCTGCACTGCTACTGCTGCAGCAGTCGCTCCTTCTCTTCCAACTGATGTTGTTGAATTTCAGGTGCTGCAGCAGGTGTTGTAACATCACTGGACGACCGGTGGTCATCCTGTGGAGCAACTGATGATCAAGTGGTCCCAGATGCCTGCTGCATTAGCTACCTAGGAGAACTTCGAGTACCTGCACCAACGGTTCCCGTGGCATGCCGGTTCTGAAGGAGGGGTGGATGTTACCACCATCTGACAATGACATAAATGTCTCCAGGAGCTCAAGCAGGCCAGCCTTCTTGGGCCGGCAGGACCTGGAAGCCCAACCCTCTTGTATTTGGCCCAATGAGGCAAATTAGCTAGTACTTATGGGAGAGAATGATGAGAGGGAAAGACATGAACATTGTAACCGTTTTGATTCTAATCAATCGTGTCCTCTCCATCCACTTGCCACATGAAAGTGCAATCAAGCCCTAAGTGAGTTTTGGTGACATGACAACATATTTAGAAAATTAATGAGACTCTTCAAGTATGACAAGCAGGTTAAACATAAGGAGGTTGATGAACAGGTTGGCGGACCCCTCCAATTACAAAAGTGCATGGCAACAAGCTTAAAGGACTTTAATTCATTTTTATATTTCGAATTTGAGTTAGGTATGTCGTACTATTAAGAGGGATTCAGCACGCATGCCAACAAGTGAACCAAATGCTATATCTATCCTTACATCATACACCTCCACATACATAGTAGGCAAAACAACCAGCTATTCAAAGATCCAATCCTTGCTGTCTTTGCCAGGCCGGCAGTGCCGGGAAGTCCGGCACTGCCACGACTTGATCTGCCCGTTGGACAGTGAAGGGTATTTCTCATCCCCTCACTCACGCCCAATGGCTATCTCTGCTCATTCACTCATTCACATTCCTAGAAACAGAAAGAGAAGCTCCCTTCTTGCTCTCCCTTCTCCCTTGGGTGCTCCAACTCTCTCCTTCATTGATTTCCAATCAACCTTTGAGAGATTGAGACTCCAAGCTTGAGAATAAGCTTCTCCCTTGGATCTTCAACTCCTACAAGCATTTAGTTTGCGTGGTGGCCGGCGGCTTGAGTTAATTACTCTTGGAGCTTTGCTCCTAGCCGGCTAGGCGTCGCCCTTGAGCTTGCCTCCTTCGTGTGGCAGCCTAGGGAGGTTTGTAACACCCATTTGCTAATACATATCCCCTCATCTCAAGAGTTCATTCTCTTGACTTGAGACCAAGGAAAGAGCTAGCCTTTGTGGCGAGCTTGAGCCTTGTGTGGCGCACCTCAACAACGTGGACGTAGACAAGCCTTGGTGGCGAGCTGAACCACGGGTCAAATCTTGTGTTACCATGTGTTTGTTCCTTTACTTTGATATACTTTGCTCTCAAGGTGATTTCTAGGGTTTGGACTCGATCTACTCGGTGGGTGTATTGCTACCACTTTCAAGTGGTGCTAGAGGTTCCTTACACCTTTAGGAAGGTTTTGATTCAAGCACAATTTCCATTCTCATTATATATTTTGAATTGTGCTCAGGTCTATCTAGGTGACTAGCACTGCCGCCCCAAAGAGCAGCAGTATCGGGCACCCGCGGCAGTGCCGGACCCAAGGCCGGCAGTGCCGGGCCTGATCTGACAGAAAGTCTTAAGTTTGTTTTAAACAGACCTATTCACCCCCCCTCTAGGCTAATCAGGTCCTTACAAGTGGTATCAAAGCCTGGTTATCTCATTAAACACTTAACCGTGTGAGATAATGGCCGAGGGGGGTAATGTCAAGCAAGTCAACCCCAAGGATGTGGACTTGCACTCTACGGACATCAGCGATGAGAGTGTGACCATGGACAAGTACTTGACCACCGCTGGCATGTCCACTAGAGAGAAAGCAAGAAGAAAGGAAGAAATAAGATTGAGAAGAGAATAAAAAAGATTGCAAAAAGAAGAAAAAGCAATAAATGAAGCTAAGAGCATAAAGCTTGCCGAGAAGCTCCATAGACAAGAAGTGAAGAGATTGAAGAAGGAGCTCAAGGCCAAGGAGGAGGAGCTTAAGAAGAGCAAAGAGCAAGCCTCTCAAGTGAAGGTTGAATCAAGTAGCTCTGACGGTGATGATGATGCATCATACCAAGCCTCCAAGATTGTGAAGAAGGATGAGAAGAAAAAGGATGAGGGAAGCAAGAAATACGCCGCCGTATCCTTTAACTATTCTTCTATTTCTAACCATGAGCATAATTGCATAAACCTCTCTTTCATGTTCCCGCCGACAAGTTACCTCATTTAGATGGGACCAACTTTGCCAAGTGGAAATACTTGTTGAAGGCTTATCTTGTAGGTCTTCACCCCGATGCTTGGGAGATTGTTCACAGAGGATATGAGCCTCCGGTGGATCCTACAAGCCCTACCACCACCGAGCTTCACTGCATACAACTTAATGCACAAGTAACTAGTGTGTTGCTAAGTACATTGGATGGTGATGAGTACAACAAAGTGATGGGCTTGGAGGTTGCCAAGGAGATATGGGACATCTTACACCTTGCACATGAGGGTGTGAGCAAAGTAAGGCAATCCAAGATTGATCTACTCATGGCCAAGCTCAACCGGTTCGTGATCAATGAAGGTGAAGAGCCATAAGAAATGTTTGATAGATTGATGATTAGGGTTGGCAAGATTAGAGGCCTTGGTGGTGAAGAGGTCAATGATCACAAGGTCGTCAAGATTATGCTAGAAGCCTACTCTCCAAAAAATGAGACCGTAGTGACATTGATTAGAGACAAGAAGAGATTTGAGTACTTCACACCAAGTGATGTTCTTGAAAGAATTATGACCTTTGACTTGCAAAGAGAAGAAGCTCTTGAGAGGAAGAAGCTTGGTGAGATGCAAGCAACGATGGAAGGAATGAAGATCAAAGATGTGGCTCTCAAGGCCAACCGAGAGCACAAGTGAAGATGAAGAGATGGCAACAATTGCGATTCACAAGCCATCCACTTCACCAAGGCTCTCCAACAACATGTCCGATGATGATGAATGCTCCCCTCACATTTGTCTCATGGCAAAGGGTGAGAAGGTACAACCAAAACCGAAACCTATAACTCCTTCCCCCAATGACATCTCTAGTAGTGATTCTAGTGATTACTCTAGTGATGATTGCTCTAGTGATGAAGAAATCAATGAAATAACTAAAAACATAGATAATAAGACCAAACTCTTCATTGCTAATCTAATGTATGAATTAGAGGCAACCAAAGCTGAGTTGGCATCTAGAGAAAAGACTCTTATCAAACAAGAGGATCTCTACATTGCTACCAAGGAAACTCTTGCATTAGAGAGGAGTGAGGTGAGCTATTTGACCAAGGCTTTGTCCAAGGAACAAGAGTTTCATGCTCTCACTAAGGAGTGTAGTGACCTCAAGCAAAAGCATTGTGGCTTAGTTGAAAAGCATCAAAAGCTTGAGGCACAATACAACCTTCTTTGGGAGGGCAACTCACATCTCCCTAAATCAAATGATGCCTCTACTCCATCCACTAGCCAAGGTTGTGGAAAATGCTATAATATTGATTTGAATGATTATTCCACTAACCTTGCCAACATGGAGGCCATGAAGAAAGAGATAGCAAGACTCAACAATCTCATTTCAGTTTCTAGCAAAAATGACAAAGATAAAGTTGAGCCAAAGAAAGTTCAATACAAAGATGGAAGGCATCCATCAATCAAGGATGGGCTTGGACACACTTAAGGAGGTAAAACCAATGGAAGAAAAATAATGAAAGGCATCGAGTGTGTCAGGTTTGAGAAGAAGGGAAGCATTGGTACAGATAAGCCTGCACAGACTGCAGTACTGCCAGACCTTAGGCCGGCAGTGCCGGACCTCAGGCCGGTAGTGCCACGCCCCACTAAAGGGAAGGCTACCAGTGCTTCACCTGATCAAGCCAAAGTTCATGCCAAGAAGCTGCCCAAGCAAAAGCAGGTTTCTCAGAAACCCAAAGACTCAATCTGGGTGGCCAAAAACAAGTTTGCATATCAACCAAAGGCAAGGTCACCCCAAGGAAGTCTATCATCTTGCTACATGTTGAAATGCAATGACTGTGGTAAAGTCATTGCAGAATTTGTGGGTGATGAGAAACATGATAAGAGAAGCATGAATATTTGAGTTTCCAAAATTGTTGTGACTAACATACAAGGCCCCAAGATTGATTGGGGACCTAAATCGAGGAATTAATTGTTTTGTAGGCATACTCCTCCGGTGGATCAAGTTGGGTGCTTGATAGTTGATGTACAAATCATATGACCGGAGAAAAGAGTATGTTCTCATCATATTCCCAACTTCAAATGCAAGTGAGAATATCATCTTCGGTGACAACTCCAAAGAGGAAGTGATTGGACTTGGTAAAGTTGCTATTACACTTGAACATTCCATCTCAAATGTATTACATGTGAATTCGTTAAGTTACAACTTGTTGTCCGTGTCACAATTGTGTGAGATGGGCTACAATTGTCTCTTTACGGATAAGGGTGTGGAAGTCTTTAAGAGGGAGGATTCCTCTATTGTCTTTATGGGTCATTTGAAGGGCAAGCTTTACCTAGTTGATTTCAACAAAAGTAAGGCTAAGCTTGAGACTTGTTTAGTGGCAAAATCTAGCATGGGTTGGTTATGACATCTCGACTAGCTCATGTTGGGATGAGGAACTTGGCCAAACTCCTCAAGATGAACACATTCTTGGACTAACAAATGTTCATTTTGAAAAGGATAGAATTTGTAGCGCTTGCCAAGCTGGAAAGCAAGTAGGTGCACCTCACCCACCAAAGAGCATTGTCTCCACCAAGCAACCATTGGAGCTAATACACATGGATCTCTTTGGACCGGTGGCCTACATAAGCATTGGCGGTAACAAACTTGGTTTAGTTATTGTTGATGACTATACTTGTTTCACTTGGGTGTTCTTCATGTATGATAAGACACAAGTGCAAGAAAAGGTGAAAACCTTCATTAGAAGAGCACAAAGAGAATTCGGTTTCCAAATCAAGAAAGTTCGTAGTGATAATGGAACCGAATTCAAAAACACTCAAGTGGAGGAGTTTCTTGATGATGAGGGCATCAAGCATGAGTTTTCAGTTCCATACACCCCTCAACAAAATGGTGTAGTAGAGAGGAAGAACTAGACACTCATTGACATGGCAAGGACAATGCTAGATGAGTACAAGACTTCGGATATCTTTTGGACCGAAGTCGTTAACACCGCTTGCCATGCTATCAACCGGCTCTATCTACACAAGATCTTGAAGAAGACTTCATATGAACTATTAACCGGTAACAAACCAAAGGTGTCATACTTTAGAGTTTTTGGGTGCAAGTGTTTCATACTTAATAAAAAGCCCAAAACCTCTAAGTTTGCACCTAAAGTTGATGAAGGTTTTCTTCTTTGTTATGGATCAAATGAGCATGCCTATCGCGTATTCAACAAGTCCTTAGGGAAAATTGAAATCGTGATAAATATGACATTTGATGAATCTAATGACTCTCAAGTGGAGCAAATTGATCAAGTGATTGTAGGTAATGAGGAACCACCATGTGAAGCAATCAAGAACATGGCCATTGGTGACATTAGACCACAAGAAGTCAAGGCCACGGAGGTGGAACCTCAAGGTGCTGAAGCTACTGCTCCAAGGATTGAAGAAAATGGGGCAGCAGTGCTCCCTGGTCCAGCCTCTGTGCCTAACCACGGCACTATCGGACCAAAGGCCAGCACTGCCGGACCCCACAGAGAGGCAGCAGCAAGCTCTTCACCAGCAAGCCCGATGAACCTACAACCAATATTTGAAGAGTATGAGTATGCTGACCAAGCTTATCAACAAGAAACCACAGAATACCCAAGATTGAGGCAAACAATTCAAAGAGATCATCCCGTTGATAACATACTTGGGAGTCTCCGAAAGGGGGTAACTACTCATTCACATTTGGCAATTTTTTGTCAATTTTACTCTTTTGTCTCCTCTTTGGAACCTCTCAAGGTTGAGCAAGCTCTCGATGATCCGGATTGGGTGATGGATATGCAAGAAGAGCTAAATAGCTTTGAAAGGAACAAAGTTTGGTCATTAGTGGAAAGACCAAATACCAATGTGATTGGAACAAAATGGGTCTTCTGCAACAAGCAAGATGAGCAAGGCATGGTGACAAGGAACAAGGCAAGATTGGTGGCTCAAGGTTTCACTCAAGTGGAGGGCTTGGACTTTGAAGAGACTTATGCACTGGTGGCTAGGCTTGAAGCAATCCAAATGCTTTTGGCCTATGCTGCCCACCATGATTTCAAGCTTTAACAAAGGGATGTGAAGAGTGCATTCCTCAACGGCCCTATCCAAGAGTTGGTGTATGTTGAGCAGCCACCGGGTTTTGAAGATCTCAAGTTCCCACATCATGTCTTCAAGCTCCATAAGGCACTCTATGGGCTTAAGCAAGCACCAAGAGCATAGTATGAATGCCTTAAGAAATTCTTGATCAAACAAGGCTTTGAAATAGGCAAAGCGGATCCTACTCTCTTTACTCATAAGATTAATGATGATATCTTTTTGTGCCAAATACATGTCGATGACATAATATTTGGTAGTACTAACCAATCCTTGTGTGTTGAGTTTAGTAGGATCATGACTAAGAGATTTGGGATGTCTATGATGGGTGAGCTAAAGTTCTTCCTCGGTTTTCAAATCAAGCAACTCAAGGAAGGGACTTTTTTATGCCAAACCAAGTACACCCATGATATGTTGAGAAAATTTGACATGGTGAATGCAAAGTCAATCAAGACTCACATGCCAACTAATGGACATCTTTATCTTGATGAAGGAGGAAAATCCATGGACATAAAGGTATATCGCTCCATGATCGGCTCTCTCCTTTACTTATGTGCATCTAGGCCGGACATAATGCTTAGTGTGTGCATGTGTGCTAGATTTCAAGCTAACCCGAAAGAGTACCACTTAGTGGCCGTTAAGAGAATTTTGAGATATCTAGTTTTCACTCCTAACCTTGGCTTATGGTATCCTAAGGGCTCTAAGTTCGATCTACTTGGGTATTCGGATTCCGATTACGCCGGTTGCAAGGTAGACCGAAAAAGCACTTCGGGGACGTGTCAATTCCTTGGACGGTCCCTAGTGTCTTGGAGTTCTAAGAAGCAAAATTGTATAGCTCTTTCCACCACCGAGGCCGAGTATGTTGCAGCCGGCGCATGTTGTGCTCAACTACTTTGGATGAGGCAAACCTTAAAAGATTTCAGATGTGAATTCACCAAGATACCTCTCTTGTGTGATAACGAGAGTGCCATAACACTCGCAAATAACCCAGTTAGTCACTCTAGAACAAAACACATAGACATCCGTCATCACTTCTTGAGAGACCACGAATTAAAAGGAGATATCACAACTCGCCATGTGAGCACCGAAAAGCAACTAGCCGATATCTTCACTAAGCCTCTCGATGAAACAATGTTTTGTGCTTTGCGTAGTGAGCTGAATATACTGACTCTTGTAACGTGGTTTGAACTATAGCACACATTTGTTTGTCCACCTAGCGACATAGGTAAAACTTTGAAAAATTTCAATTAAGTGTTTTAAAACCAATTTTGAAAGAAACTTGAATGTGTTGGTCATTGTATGTATTGATGATTTGCTTACTGACCAACATATGGCAAGGATCATGTGTCTACAATTGCATAAATATATAGTATGAAAGTGGCATAGCTCCTCACTGCCTAGGCAGTCCGACAGTGTCGGCCCCTAGCACGGCAGTGACGGGGTGCGCGGCAGTGCCGGGCCAAGCCACGGCAATGCTGCGACTTAACTGCACCGAGCAGTCGGGTTGTGGACTCTATCTCTCGGGCCTCTCTTTTATTCCCTGCCCAGGCCCAAGGGGACTCCATCCCAGGAAGTTTCCCCCCAAACAGAACACCTCTCCTCTCCTCTCTCTCCCCAAGGCAACCCAAGGAGCCCGGAGGTCCCTCTCTTCTTCCCGGCGGTGTCGCCCTTCGGAGGTGTTGCCATTGGAGGAGGTGTGGAGGATATTTCCCCCTGAGTCAAGCTCCGTTCAAGCCAGCCCTTCTTTATCCTTGTCCCTCTCTTTCAAAGGTAATAACTTGAAACCCTAAGTTGGATCGATCTATGCAATGTACGGATTTTGAGATGGGATTTAGGTTGTTAGTAGTTGCATTGTCTATGGTGATGTATCTCCAGTAGTTAGATGTGACCAAAACCTAGATTCAATGGTGGATCGAAGGAGCATGCATATGTGTTGTTTGCACCTACGTGGCAGTGTCGGGCCAGAGGCCGACAGTGCCGGGCAGAGAGCAACAACACTAGTGCACTTGCTCGTTCAATCGACCATTGACTCTCGTTTTGATCAAATCTCTCCACTAGAGTTCCGGTTACTGTCTAAGTGCAGCAACTTAACCTTTTTCTCCTTTTAATGCATAGTTGGATGCCGGAGGACCGAGTGATGCTTGAGGAAAGGGGCCAAGGACAAAGGCTCGTGCTAGCAGAGGAGGCAGAGGTGGTGTTGATGATGGCCTAAGTCCAAGGCAAAGGATCAGGCAAGAGAGTAATTTGCAGATGGCAGGCAGAACCATCTTGGAGGGTGCTTGCCCTGGGACACCTCCAGATTTGGGACTGTTTGATGGGTCATATCTCATTCCTCATGCTGAGGAGGTGTTTGTCAGGGAGCCTCAGGACACCCGTGCCAGAGAAAGGGTGAACTATCAGAATCAGTATCGCTCTGTCCAAGAGCAAAGGGCAATCTTTCCATATGATGTGCCAAAGGACATGGGAGTGGACTACAGGTTCTGGAATGTCTTTCACTCAGATTTGTATCTTTCTGTTCTCTTTCATGCAAAGAATCCCAAGATCATCAAGATGAAGTATGTTGATTGGGAACATCTTGAGAACAAAAGGGACCCTGTCTTTGATAGAGTCATTGATCAGTGCAAGCAGCTTGGCATGTATGACTAGATGGGTTTCTGGAATGACTGGAACACTGAAATAATCCATCAGTTCTTTGCCACCTACTATCTTGACAGGGAGAACCATGTGATGCACTGGATAACTGAGGGCATGCATTACAAGTTGGACTTTGTGACTTTTACCTGTCTCCTTGGATTTGGAGAGGAGGACAGAGAGTGCTCAAATATCCATGATGAGAGAGGTTTGACAAATGAAGAAATTTCTCATGTCTACATCAAACCTGAGAAGGCAGATGGTCTTGTGAAGGGGTTAAGGAGTAGTACTATATCTTGAACAACCTCTTCAGGACCACACTCTATCCTAAGGTGGGATCTACTTCCAACCTTTATGCTTCATCCAAGAATGTGCTAAGGAGGATGATGGGTGGAGCACCACCCTTTTTAGTGGCACACTTTCTTTGGGATGAGCTTTTCATGGCAGCTGATGATGCTAGGAAGGGAATTCCTTATTCTCCCTACCTGATGTTTATCATAGAGATAGTGACTGGCCGGATCTACAACAAGGACACCGTCCATGAGCCTTACAGAGGAGAGAAGGCGATTCACTCTACAGTTCAGGAGGTGGTGACCCATCCTAGGACTAGGGTAGCAGCTTCAGATTGCCCTGAGTCCTCCACAACAGCAGCTAGCGGAGGCAAGAGGAAAGACAAGCTTGGCAGGATTCTAAAGAAGATCTTCACTGGTATTTCTATGCAAATAACCATGCTTATCAGACCAGACTGGAGATCAGACAGCTCAGACAGGAGGAGGGCCTCAGGCAGCTTTCTCCACCCTCTCCTCCACCAGACCTCAGTGAGGAGTCCACATTTGCCTCAGATGATGAGGACTTAGATGATGATGATGAGGAGATCCAGGAGGAGCAGGAGCAGCCACCAAGACGCAGTGGTCGTGCTAGTGGTCCTGGTGTTCACTTCACAGGCTCTCCAGATGATGATGCTGATGATGATGATGCTGATGAAGATGATGATGATGACCACATGGATGAGGACACCGACTAGTGTGTACTCTTTTTGCTATGATCTTCTTCTTCTTTTTGGTGACTTGTTGCCAAAGGGGGAGAATTACTAAGTGAAGGGGTACAACAAATCTTCGACCGTCATGGAGGAGCTGCAGCTTGTGATCTATCTTAGTTTCTTTTTAGTTTGTGAGATGAGAGAGCTACATCAAAAACTATTTTATTATAATATTGCCACTTTAGTACTTGATTTGTGTTATTTGTGGACATGTACTCTCTCTTTTATATCATGCTTGTCTCTGTGTGTCTTTAGTTTATATTCATATCGTGTTGTGTGGTCGTACTCGAGCTTCCGCAGCCTTGCTGTTGGTGGCCAGGCCGGCAGTGCCGGGCCTAGGCGCAGCAGTGCCGGGCTACTGTCAACAGTAAGCTCTCTGATTTGTGTGAGACAGGTTTGTATCATCACGTATATATTTGTGACACCTGGTTTCAGCACCCCACAGCAGCCATGGATGTAGTGGGAGCCCCATTTCACTCTAATATGTGAATTTTGGCTTTTCATGCCAAGTTTGGAAATTCAAATTCCCATTCACATATTTAAGGGGAGCTCCTACACCCATGACTTGCATTGTCTCAGATTATTATTCACTTTTTTAAGTTCTAAGTGTGTTGTCATCAATCACCAAAAAGGGGGAGATTGAAAGTGCAATCAAGCCCTAAGTGGGTTTTGGTGACATGACAACATATTTAGAAGACTAATGAGACTCTTCAGGTATGACAAGTAGGTTAAACATAAGAAGGTTGATGAACAGGTTGGCGGACCCCTCCAATTACAAAAGTGCATTTTGAATTTGAGTTAGGTATGTCGTACTATTAAGAGGGATTCAACACGCATGCCAACAAGTGAACCAAATGCTATATCTATCCTTGCATCATACACCTCCACATACATAGTAGACAAAACAACCAGCTATTCAAAGATCCAATCCTTGCTGTCTTTGCTAGGCCGGCAGTGCCGGGCAGTCCGGCACTGCCGCGCCTATGGTCGGCACTGCCGCGACTTGATCTGCTCGTTGGACAGTGAAGGGGTATTTCTCATCCCCTCACTCACCCCCAATGGCTATCTCTGCTCATTCACTCATTCACATTCCTAGAAACAGAAAGAGAAGGTCCCTTCTTGCTCTCCCTTCTCCCTTGGTGCTCCAACTCTCTCCTTCATTGATTTCCAATCAACCTTTGAGAGATTGAGCCTCCAAGCTTGAGAATAAGCTTCTCCCTTGGATCTTCAACTCCTACAAGCATTTGGTTTGCGTGGTGGCCAGCAGCTTGAGTTAATTACTCTTGGAGCTTTGCTCCTAGCCGGCTAGGCGTCGCCCTTGAGCTTGCCTCCTTCTTGTGGCAGCCTAGGGAGGTTTGTAACACCCATTTGCTAATACATATCCCCTCATCTCAAGATTTCATTCTCTTGACTTGAGACCGAGGAAAGAGCTAGCCTTTGTGGCGAGCTTGAGCCTTGTGTGGCGCACCTCAACAACGTGGACGTAGGCAAGCCTTGGTGGCGAGCTGAACCACGGGTCAAATCTTGTGTCACCTTGTGTTTGTTCCTTTACTTTGATATACTTTGCTCTTAAGGTGATTTCTAGGGTTTGGACCCGATCTACTCGGTGGGTGTATTGCTACCACTTTCAAGTGGTGCTAGAGGTTCCTTACACCTCTAGGAAGGTTTTGATTCAAGCACAATTTCCATTCTCATTATATATTTTGAATTGTGCTCAGGTCTGTCTAGGTGACCAACATTGCCGCCCCAGAGAGCAGCAGTGTCGGGCACCCGTGGTAGTGCAGAACCCAAGGCTGGTAGTGCCGGGCCTGATCTGACAGAAAGTGTTAAGTTTGTTTTAAACAAGCCTATTCACCCCCCCTCTAGGCTAATCAGGTCCTTACACCACAACCAGAATTTAAAACTTCTTCTAGTGATGTGGGGTTCTAGTGTTTTTGTGTTTAATTTTTAATATAATTTTTCTCTACTAAGGGCCTGTTCTCTACTAGCGTACTGTACCATGCAATGGAAGTGGATAAAGAAGTCTTCCCACATCCTCCACAAGGTATAGAAATTACAAATACTTTGCATGCTAAAAATGTATTCATCATCTACATTCTAATGCTATGTTTTCATATGTGTAGGCAAGTACTACTTTGTGGACACAAGATATCCTAACCGTCCAGGGTACCTAGCTCCATACAAGGGTGAAAAATACCATTTACCTGAGTGGCATCGAGGTATGGAACCAAACAATCGAAAAGAGAAGTTCAATCGGGTCCATTCATCTGTCCGTAATGTTATTGAACATTCATTTGGTGTGCTAAAGATGAAGTGGCAAATTCTTTATAAGATGCCTCCATATTCCATGCTAACTCAAAAGAAGATTGTAGCTGCTACTATGGTTCTCCATAATTTCATACGTGAGCATGCTGGTGGGGATGTGGACTTTGCTAATTTCGATCGAGATCCAAATTTTGTGCCTACTATCCCGGAAAGATACAACAAATATGTTGTGTCTGAACATGCTTCTGATGGATCTACTTTGGAATCAAGCTTTGTGACCATGGACTCATTTCGTGATATTTTGGCTACATCTGTGGCATTAGCTTGGAATTAATGTAATCATATTGTTAAACTATGAATTTGTATCTCGAATTATTTGCTTGGACTTGTATGTCAGATTATTTGCTGATTGTGATGGATTATTCGGATCATCTTATGATTATCTTATAATTATCTTATAATTATTTGTTTGGATTATCATGTAATATATTGGTAATTTAATTTAATTTATATTGTTGTTTATCTATTTGACGTTCATTGAAATACACTGATGTCAATCAAGGGTAAAAATGGCAATCCACACAGATACAACACCAGTCTAGAGTTGGGAGTTCTCTGTTAGCCAAACACCTCTTGCAGACAGCTTCAACTAGCTCCACCCAGATTTCTGGAGTGGAGCTGCTCTGTCTGGAGTTAGAGCCATGCCAAACAGGTCCTAAATGTCTTGAGGATTCTCATGTGTTATGGCTAGTGGTAGTGTTTTATTACTACTTATAAAAACACTAGAACTCCACCATTTTGGTAGAATGTGTCCTTCCCCTTCCTTCTTTTTCTTCTCCACTCCACTACGTTGCTAACATTCTGGTTCTGGCTAGATGAGAAATCAGAGTTGCTTCGTCATGTCTGAGTGTCTTGCAAAGCTTAATAAATGATTACCAGGTCCTCAGTGTTGCCCTCGGCAACATGACTTGGTTTCAGGAAAGGGTCTCCTTATCCCCACATCAAGCCGTAATAGCTCCACACCAAGCTCGGACATATATGATGAGTATACATGCAACCTTTAGATACGACCTTATAAGTTAAAAATAAAGTGAACTCATTTCTATTTTTGCATCATGATATAAGAACATGTTATTACAAAATGCCATTATTTTTTATTGTGCTTAGGAACAACAATGATGAGGCCTCTACAACAGGTGTAGTTACAAGACTGATATTGGAGTGGATGCTCAACAAAACCAAACATTCAATATGTTGGTAGCTCAGACACTATTTTATTGTGAAGACCATACTCTTTCATTCGAAGTGTGATTGCCTGATTGGTACATGAGTATTTAATGGACTTTCAAATAAATTTCATGTCAATATCATGGCGGTAGGACCTCCAAATTATCATAACATGTGGCTATTGTTTCAATCAATTGGTGAGGTGTCACCTTGAGCTTGATAATCACCCTTTGGACCCTAATCAAGTTAAAGCACACCCAAACCAAGTGTAAAACACCACAAGGAATCCCAATTAGTATCAGGTTCAGGTCCATCTTGGACTTTAGTACATCCTTCCCCATGGCTACCACCTTAGAAGAGCAACATGGGCGTCCAAGCTAAGTTGGGAGCCCAATCAGTATTAGGTCGTGTTAAAACTCGGTTTTTGACATTTTGCATATGCACGGAAAAGCCAAGGTCATAAGATTTTCAATGGTACCAATCTGAACTCAAAATACCTTTGGAGTCAACAAAAATCATCGAAACAAGTAGACGTCTAGAATCTATCAGGGTGCTACGTTACCATCTTTTGAGTCGTTGCACCTTGCATCAAGGTAGCCATTTAAGGATGTATCCATGTGCCCTTTGCTGCCCCTAAGACTATATATTTAGTAACAACCACCCAAGTTTGGGTTTGTGTTTTACTTAGATTAATCTATTTTTTTAACAATTTCAACATTCATTAGTTGTGAGACCCCAACTTGTGAGCTTAATCATTTATCAACAATTTTAATGCATTCTTTCTTGTTCTTGTTTGTGTTCTTTGTTTTGTAGGTAGGGATTAGTCTTGGTAGAGAGGTCAACTAGGCAATGCATGATTGATACCTAGAGGAAAAGTGGTACTACAATTGTAGAGTGAAAGTGCATGTTTGGTTTTGGTAATTGAGTGACAACTTAGGTGGACTAATATACGTTTAATGTGAGACACACAGGTGATTTAGTCCTTAGGTACACAAGTGTGAGCAACCAATAAAGTCATGAAGAGATGGCTTGTGCATATTTATGGTGCTCAACTTGATGATGAAGGAGCTCATTACATATGAAACATGACATGGAGTCATGTGACAAGGTGGAGAAGGTCAAGGCATGACTTAGCTTGATGGACTGGCTGTAAGAGTGAAGGGCAAGTTGGAGGCTTAAAGCGTTTGACCGCGTGGCGGGAGGCTTGAGCAAGACTTGGCACCGATGGACGAAGGCAACGGTGAAGGGCAAGTGAAGTCAAGATCGATGAACCAATATGTCACGTGATGATATGAAGTGGATCATATCATTTGTGATAGGTTGGTGCATGGGTTGCATCAACATTGGAGAAGGAGATGAAATGGAATGCGCAAGGCAAAGGTATATCTTAGAGCATTTCATTTCACCGGTCCTAGATGTTTAGAGAAGTGTTTGACCGTGTTGAGTTATAGGAAAAGCCGTACTATCAAGAGGGATGCATAGTAGACTAGCTTGATGAGGATAAGAGTGCTCAAGTTACTAGTCTAGAGACGTTTGAGAGAAGCGGTGCAAAACACATACTTAGAAGAGTGCTTCAGTGGCTATCTGCTGAGCCGCCGGTACTACTGGTCTCCCACCTGTAGTACCGGTGGAGACCGGTGGTACCGGTCAGCTCCCGGTGGGGCTTTCTCGCACGCGAGGGCACTTTGAAGGTATGCTGAAATTGAACTATCGGTAGTACCGGTGAGCCACCGGTAGTACCGGTTGGCTAACTTTGTGCAACAGTCGGGAGGCTCCAACGGTCGGAAATGTTGGACCGGTAGTACCGGTGGTTCCACCGGTAGTACCGGTAGTGCGTCGAGAGCTGCGGGAATAAATAGGTCGCCCCTTCCCTTGGGGTGGTGCCCAACCCCATGATTCCACTCCTACATCTGAGAAAAAGGGTCCCAAGTATCTCTCTCTCCCTCTATGCTCCTAGGCTTCGATCCATGGTGGATTTGTGAGAGAGAAGTGAGATTTGAGTGTGGAGAGGATCGATCTACGACTTGAGCATTCGATTTCCTCTTCTTGCCGGCTTGCTTTGCATTTGTTACTCTTGGATTCATGGAATCCTAGCCGGCTAAGTGTTCTTCGAGATTGTCTGTGTTGATTCATTTGTGAGGGCACCCGGAATCGTTTGTATTACCCCTTCAATCCTTAGTGGAAATCTTGGGCTAACCTTTGTGGTTGCTTGAGGGAGGCAAGGAGGTGGAAGAGACTCCGACCTTTGTGGTCACCTCAACAACGAGGAGTAGGAGCTCCTTTGTGGAGACCGAACCTCGGTATAAATCTTGAGTCCCGCGTGCTTGATGTTGTGGAGATAGCTTTGTCTATCCTTTGTTCTTGTGTTCTTCGTGTTCTTCCTAAGTTCATAGGTTGCCAAGGCCCGATCTAGAAATTGGAGAGGAACCAATCCAAGCAAAGCTCAACATCATCACCCTCAACCTCAAGGAGTGTGGGGAAAATCTTGGATCCGGATTCAAAGCTCATCTTCCTTGGATTCCGGAGCTACAACGCTACCACCGGTAGTACCGGTCAGCCACCGGTAGTACCAGTCAACCACCGGTAGTACCGGTCCTACTACCGGTAGTACAGTTTGGTGGTTTGCATTCTCTATTCACTTGCTTATACTTATTATTTCATATTTGTGCTAGTGTTTAGTGATTGCTTTAGTAACTAGTATAGCTTGTGTATCTTGCTAGTTACCTTCTTGCTTGTGTAGCATAGAAGTAGCTCTTGAGTGACTAATTGACTTGTGTAGTCTTGTTAGTCACATTACTTAGCTTGTGTAGCTAAGATTTTTGAGCTCTCTAGTTTGGCTTGTGTAGCCTTGCTATTGAGCATTACTAGTGAGCTTAGGCTTTGTGCGCTTTGCTTTCACTAGCATGTGTAGGAGCTCCCGGTTTGCTCAGAGTACTAGTTGCTTAGGTTTGTGTGACCTTGCAACCTAGACTTGTTAGGTGAGCTTCCTAGCCCGACACCTTAGTAAGCTTTCTTACCATATTTTGCTAGGTGCTAGTGTTAAGTAGAGGGGTGTTGTTTTGGCTAGGTCGATAGTTTTATTTCCGCATTTATTTTGGTTAACCTTTGCAATAAGTTTTTAGGTACGCCTATTCACCCCCTAGGCCAATTAGGTCCTTTCATAGAGTTCAAATCTTTAAGATTAGAAGCCGGATTGGTGTGTAAAGTCTCTATCAAATATATAGTTATCTTCACATGATGGAAGATCGAAGACCTCTATGCAATCAATACAATCAATATACCGATGTGCATGATTATGTATGCTTTGTTGATTTTAATGACAACATAATCACCATGACTGAAATGTGTGTTATTATGTGTTCACAAATTTTCTAATGCTCTAGAAATACAAGAAATCGAAAAGAAGGAAAGATATTAAATATGGGTCAAAGAGAGGGCTCACGAACTTATCTTGTAACTTTATGCAATTGTAAAATATCATCTTCAAGTTATATATATTTACGCAAACTTTCCAATGAGTAAGATCAGAAAAATCTGAGTCCGTAAGATCAAAAAGATGTGGTCAAAATGCCAAAACATCAGCACATGTTATTTGTATTCTTACAAGATCACACGATTGTGATGTAGCTGCCTAGCTTGTAGCGGAGAGAACTGGTTCCGCGGTGTTTGCACTGGAAGCTTGATAATGAATACCATAAGTAGCAGTCAGAGAGAAGGCCATACGAAGACCCGCTTGCCTGTGGGGAAGACCTATAAGATTTAAAGAGTTACCCAACTAGGAGCTTGGCCCGCAAGATGCTCTAATGAGGACTACAAAGCATGAACTTCTTGACACCTAAATCGACCGTCAACACAAAAGTTTTCATTCTACTTCTTATCTTTTTGTCTTAGGTTGTGTGATTACTTTTCATAGCTTAGCTACCTAGGCTAGTTAATAGGATTTGAATCTAGACCAGAGGAAACGAGGCTTGTAGTGTTAAAGTTGGAAGCTCAATACTGAAGACCATGAAGAGTAGTTCAAGACAAGGCCACATAGAACCCACTTGCGCATAGAAAGTTACCTAACACCGAGGTTGGCCCTAGCTAGGGGAATCTTTGTGAGAGGCTCTAGAGGACTAGAAGAAGTATAAACTTTTTGATTCTCTACTTTTACATTTCCACACCTAATTACTTTGCTAGATTTTTTTTAAGTTGTCTGCTTATCTTTTCTAGTTATCTTGTTAACACTACTACAGAAACAGCAATCACTGTCGGCCCATCACTGCCGGTTGTGTTTGGGCTAGCAGTGATGCCTCATCACTGCCGGTTCAGGCTCTGACAGGCCCCCAATTGTTTGGACCTCTTTCAACTCTTTCAACGGCGCTCGCATTATGCGCAGATTATGATGTTATGGACTCTGTAAGTACCATACCCTAACAACGTTATAATAAACTACGTGATCTGCATTTGAATATATCCATGTTTATTTTGCAGGAGTGTTGCAAAATTTTGCATTAAAGAGCGAAAGAGCAATTTTGACTTCTTGGACCTCATCTTTGTAAATGAGACAACATGCAAAGCCGGTCTCAAAGATCCCTATGTATCAGAAAGTTTAAAAATTGAGTTTGAAAGAATGTTCGCACTCCAGAAATCAAACATACTGCTAACCTACAACTGCGAGTATGTGTTATCGACCCTTACTTAAATGTTTTTTTTCTTGATATGTCATTCAATAACATAGACTTTGTGATTGCAGCAACCATTACGTCCTCGTAGATATAGGTCTTAAAGATTCAACTATCGAGGTGTGGGACTCAAGGAAGAAGCCACTTAATCTTATCGACCCCCTAGTCACAGTGCTAAATAAGTAAGTGAACCCAATGTCACAAAACTTTTCAATCACATATGATATTGTAATTAATGTCCTCAGCCTTCACACTTCATTTACATTGTCACATAGAATGAAAACGTTACCTGATTAGAGAAATGTGAAGCCTAAGATGCAAAAGAAATGGAGGGCCTCATTCAAAGTGCAGTATATGAAGGGGGTCAGGACCCTAGATCAACCAATAGGAAACAACGAATGCGGGTTCTATGTGATGTGGGCAATGCTTTGCTACTTTGGCGCAAAACTAGGAATAGGAGATGACATGGTACGTATGCGTCTTATTTTAATTCTATTGTTTTGTCTTACGTATGTGTATCTCAATATCATCTTGTATCAATTTACAGCGCAAAGACCAGAACCACAACAGACTGCTAGATTTTGAGATAAAAGGATTTCAAAAGGAGATAACGACTATTATTCTGGACGAGATAGTGTACATGCAAGGATCTTTAGCCATTGTGAAGAGTAAGAACTTCAAGAAGAACTACGGAAAAGACCGCCTTGAAAGGCTATTGTAATGCGACAATTAATTCGATACTTTAAGTTTTGTTTGGATATTTTGTAATTATTATAAATGTGTGATGGGTTTGTATTGTCGTTGGTCCACAACCACCTTCAATTCACATCGATGTCAAATGGTTCGATAGCACACACACCTCCAAGACCTCCCACCCCACCACCTCTACCATAAACCCTAAACCCTAAACCCCAAATGAAAATAAAACAATTAATAAAATGTAAATTGAAAAAATAATATCACTGCCTGTTCATATAAAACCGGCAGTTATATATCACCCTTCACTGTCGGTTGGTGACACAAACCGACAGTGATGACTCAAGCATCAGACGAACCGGCAGTGATGCTTAAGCTATCACTGCCGGTTTGGTGATGACATGGACTCATCACTGCCAAAATGGTTGTGCCAGTTCAAAAACCGCCACTGAAGGGGTGTTTTGAACCGGCACTAATTTGGTGTTCTGGAGTAGTGTAAACTAGTTGATGGAAATGGAATCTAGATTGTATGACTTTTTTGAAGTGAAGATAGCAATACTTAGCAAACCTGTAGTGCACATATAAAAACTATCATTTTGATAAGTAGGTTTTATGGAGATAATTATAATTTTTGAGTTATCTAATTCACCCTTTTTGTCTGCGGTCAAGGTCCCTTCAGTAACACGTTAAGCTGGACCATGAAAAAGTAAAAATTGTAAATCAGAAAAACAAATTACTCCCTTCATTCTAAATTATAAGACATTTCAAGAATCTTAGAAAGTCAAAGTATATCAATTTTGACCGAGAATTAAAAAAAATTATAAAGATTTACGACATCAAATAGTATATATTATAAAAATATAATTAATAAAGAATCTAATAATACTTAGTTGACTTCATAAATATTATTATATTATTAACTTATTATATAATTTTAGTTAAATTTGAGATACTTTGACTCTCCAACTTTCTTAGGACGTCTTATAATTTAGGTTGGAGGAAGTACATGAAAGCAAAACTACACTACTGGGCTGTACATCAATCGACCTTATACAGTATCCGCTGAAAAGGTTAGGATAGAAGATTAACTAATTATCTACTCAATACCTACCAACTCATGAATTGGGATGGATTGATATGAAGCCAAACAAACCTGGCAGCGGGATACGTATACGCACATCGCACAGCTTTTCCTTCCTGTTGCGGATGGGGCTGCGGCGCTGCGCCTACGAGAGCGGAAGTTCAAAAACTGGCTGAGAAAAACATAAGTCAAAAAAGATGGTGACGCTAACGATGAGAAACCAAAAACGAGAAACAGCAGCCATTACGTGCGTCTCTTCTCCACGCCCCTGCGAAAGCGCAAAAACAACTTTTCCACAATTCCATCCTGAATTCCACCAGTCAGCGCTTTTTAATCCATCTTCAATGATATTCTCCACTAAGATATTCCTGCGCTAGCGAAATAAAAATATGCCGTATATGTGCGACAATCGAGTGCTTATGGGCCATGATAAGACTCCCACAAAAGAAAAGGAAAAAAAGTAGTTCACACTACTGCGTAATAAAACTTAGAAGTTCGGAAAATGATTAGCTGCTGCAGAGATGTAAAATTTTCATTCCAGATTCAAGTGTAATAGAAACTGGAAGTGAAAGATCTGAGGGTGGCAAACTATCCAAGGTACACAAGATGAAGGATGCAGTTCATACTTCATAGTCATATAGCTCAGTAAACAGTTCACCTTGAATTGACCTTCTTTGCTGTTACAATAACCCACTATGCACAAGTCAAAGACTCGGAGTCGAGAACCTTAAGCCACAAGCAAGAACAATGCATACATTTGCAACTTGGATACATTCCTCCGTCAGAAAATATTTCCATCCCACAGGACAAACTGGTAACAAAAGCGAAAAGCTGCAACCGTTCACTGCTTCATTGGAAAAACATAGGAAATCTCAAGTCAAACAACCAGTAATGGAACAGCACCTGATTCTACCAGGTTCAACAGAAACCCATGGAAATTATTTGCGGTACTCAAGTCAAACTCCAACAACAGAGATCGAAGTATACAAGTTTGTTTTGTCAAACAAAAAGTTAGGCATCTCAAACAGTCAGAATTGAAATCAAAATCCTTTGAAATTCAGATTGCGATGTGAAATCTAGTGCCCTTTTCCTTTCTTCAAAAATTAAGGATTACTTTCCTAATTGCACATGATACTAAGCTTGTTATATGTCCAGCCTTACTTCAAGAGGTTGACATCTAACAACACTAGTTGCCAGTTCTAAATTAATTAAACTATTCTATATATAAGACTTGTAACACAATAACCAATCTACTCATTGAAATGATATTCCAAAGGATAATCCTAAACACAAATATCCTAAACTACAAGCTTACAAATTTACAAGTTAGTATAATCAAGACAGCCTCAGCCATGTATATATTAACACAATTTGCTTAAAAACAAAAGGTTTAATCAAACCAATATTGGTCAATAGTTAACATAATAAAATCCTGATAAGTCACAATGTGATATCGGTATAGGTTTCTAGGTAAGCTACGCATAGTGGGGCACTGAGGAATACAAAAGGTTTCAACAGATTGGATCTTTTAGCAACACAAAGGTACCAAACCATTATTATTGGCTCATATTAGTAAATAATGAATGATTTCCAAGTGGTTAACAATGCACGTAAGACTTCTATCTCCATATTCGCCCCCAAACTTAGGTATCATATATTCACTTTTCACAAAGGAATAAATGTATCATAAGTCCATTAAGGTTTTTTAAAAACATTGACACCCACAAGTAATCCAAGTTTCATTTTGAATTCATCAGCCAAACTTTTCTTCCTAGGTGTTAAACAATGAAGTCCCAAAGAGGTACTTGTCCAAAACAAACCCAGAGGAATCACAACAATCACTGGTTTAAGTGTCATGAAACATTTTGCTTGTATTCAATTCATAAACATCAGCTTCCGCAAGGTATAAAGAGCAGTTATAAAATAAACATTATGCTTCACCTTGAATAACAATCAAAAGAGGCCACAAAGACATAATAAAAGTATACAGAAAACTATGTCATGCATATGTGGCTAATGAAAAGGAAATAGAGGAACAATCATGTTAAGTTAAGGATTTCAATAATGACGATAAGGAATGCATGGAGGCATGCAGACCATAATCTCAAGCAGATAAGGGCCCAATCTATCGTCTCAGAGCTAGAACATCAAGTTTTTTGGGATGGAGGGAGTAGTCGCATTTAGGGTGACAATTAAGGCTGTGAATACAAGGATATATTATCCACACTCAAAACCTTGACATCAAAATGATACTTAGGTTATTCACCATATAAGACAAAACATTAATAATGAACCTGCAAGACAAATAACAACCAAAATCATCCATAAGCAACATCAACAGATTGATGTTTTTCAAATAACCAAATCATTCATAAACAACAACATATTCACATTTTTTTAGTTGTTTCCACCAAAACAACCATCAAGTATGCAAAGTTCAAATAAAGCAATCAAGTGAATGAGAAGCACCGGGTCTCATAGCAGATAAGGTAAAGTAAAATAGTCCACCACAATTAATGGATCAAATAAATGCATTGAACACTGTTTGTGCGCCATAGGATAACTTTCCAGACGTGTTTATCTGATCCAATTAAGGGAAAGCAATAATGGTCCAAACTCCAAACAGGAGTCTAATTTGTAATCATGCTCAACAAACAGTTTAACAGGAACCCATCCCAAGGTCGTTCAGCCAAATAAATGCATAAAGAAGGCATCAAAGTGCAACATATATATGATAATAACTCAAAAATTAGGAATACACTAATAACAAGATGGTCACTTCTTTTGTTGCAGACATAGACAAGGGAATATGAAAACTTGCTGTCATCATCAATGATGGAAGGCCTCTGAAATTTAAGGTTTCTAGATTATTGGTATGACATCTTTTGCATGGTATCATCTTCTAGATCATAAGACTGATCCAAATGTAAATGAAAGAAATGGATTAGCTGGGGCGGAAACTGATGTATGAACTCAGGAGTTACAAGATCCTGCTGCTGCTCTGCTGATGCCAACTACATCAGTTACCAGGTCAAAGGCAGAAACTCATGAAGGAGTGCTGAAGCTAAACAGGCCTGCCTTTGTGCATACCTCTCTTTGTAAACATCACTGTGCAGACCTTGATGAAGTAAACTCAGCAGCCCATCACAGCACAATTATACACAAAATTTCCTGATGGCCGTCTGTCCATCAAATTCCACACAGGTGGCTTGTCATCAGGAATCCATGAGGTTAGCTCAATCATGCCCCCAACTGGTGTTCTTGGGCCGCCAATAACAATAAGCCTCTCACCACATGCCCTGAATGCAAGGCCCCATCCATTCATGGACACAGATCGCTCAGGCAATTTACCAAGTGTGATCCAGCTATTATTCTGCTTGTCATACTTCTTCACATCCTTCTCGCTGTAATCAGCAGCATACAGCTCGTTCTTGACCACTGCAACAAGTGGGGGTGCACCGCTCACTCCATTTAGACCCCCCGACATGTTCTCAATCACCCTCCATGTCTTGCTCTGCATATCGTACACTTCACCGCAGGTCAAGATCACGTTGTTGTTTGTCACACCACCAATCACATAAAACTTGCCATCCATGAATACCCCAGAGCAATTTTTCCGTGCCTTATTCATGCTAGGAAGAGGTGTCCAAGTATGCGTCTCAGAGTTGTACACCTCTGCTGAGCTGAGGATCCTGCCAAGAGAATCAGTACCACCAGCAACATATGCCTTCTCCCCAACGCTTGCTGAGCCAAATAGACACCGAGGAGAATTCATCACCTCGCCTCGTGTCCAAGAGTTTGTCAGTACACTGTATCTGAAGACAATGTGTGCCATCCCAAACACAAGCAGCTCGGTGCCCACAGCCAAAGACTCCTTGTCCGAGCACATGAAGCACTCGTCAGGCGGCATCTTGGGCACCGAGATCCAACGCTTGCGGTAGGGGTCATAGGCATCCCACTCCAAAACATTACATGAGAAATACACCCAATGCTCTGCGATGTTATTCTGCCGTCGCAGCCTGTAGATCTCCCCTCCTCGCACCAGAGACCAGAAATCATGATTCAGCGATGCCACTGAACCATACTCTGACCGAGACAGCCGGAGGAGGCAGTTGATGGACAGGTCCCGGCCGATTTCTCCTATGAGGTCAGCCCCACCGCCGCTTTGCTCCCCACCACCGGCCACCATGGCGTGGCGGCGGCTGGGGGCATGAGCTTCACGAATATCTGGCGTGTGCGGTTGCGGCGACGGCGGCTTGCTGCGATTGCCGCCGCCATCCACCTCGTCCATTTCCTGGACCTCGTCCTCGAAGTCTTCTGGCGTACGCCTCTTCCGGCCGGCGCCTTCGAGGAGGCCATCCGCCCACTGTAAGTCCACCTCGCATCCGCCCCGCGAAGCCCGGGGCGCGAGGCAGGAGTCCCCATCTTGCAACGCCATGTCCTCTCTCTTGTCGTAGAGATCCATCCCCGCCGCGGGTTCTTGAAAGAACCGTACGCGGCAAGAACAAGCAAGAGGGGAGCGGCCTCGATCACCTCTCCTCCTCCTTCTCTCGGGATTTACACCGCGCGCCTTGCGCTTGCTCCGATCTGCGGGCAGAAATCAGGAGGACGTAAACGAATTGAGCGAGAAATCGCGAAGAAGAACATATCAAGGAGCTGAGATCTGATAATCCCCTCAGGAACCCATCCACCCAGTAACACGAATCCCCTCCCCTTCGCCAATCCAAGAACCCCAACCCCGAACCCATCCGATAAATGAAGCCCACGACGCAAGAAACGGCGCACGTACCTAGCCAGATGAAGGCATCCGATCCAAGAACACAGAATCAACGACGAGAGGACGCGGCGGTGGCGGTTGGATCCAGGAAGCAAAGAGAAAAGAAAGCGCAATCACATCAAACCCTTCCCATCACTACCCTCTCTCTCTCTCTCTCTTCCCTGTACAAAATTTCCTTCCCCACTCCCTCTCTAATCTCTATCTAATTGGCCATATATAATAACTCCGTATATTATATATAGGAGATGGATAGAAAGAGATAGCTAATATAGGTAGCCTGGTCTCGCCTTCCTCTTCTGCTGCGCGGGCGGGCCTGCGGCGTCTGATGCTTCCCCTGCTGTGCCGCCGCCGCAGCGCTCTCTCTCTCGCCTCTGCGATGGCGGTGTGCAGGCAACTAAAATGTGTACTTGGGATTCTTCTCTTTTACTTATTCTATTCTATTCTAATTCGTCTTCTCCTCTCTTTCTTTTTTGCACTGCTTTATAATTTGGTTCTGTTTCTATACCCGCTTTTCTTATTCAGCTTTGTTTTTACAAAGGCTTGGTGTGCATTCTGTTCCTTGGTCCTTGGAATAACTTAACTTTCCTTTTTTTTATTCCCATTTTGGATACCTTTAAGCATCTCCCTTCCATTTTAATTTTCTAGATTCAAAATTAAGTTTTGATGTATGCAAAAACACCACCCTCCAAAGTTCCAACAATCTCCTTATCTAAGACCATCTTCAAGAGCTTCCAAAACACACTCACAATCTTGATTTTGTTAGCAAGATTAATAAACCTCTCTCGATAACTACTTATATCAACTCTCAAACTTTCTACATTTGGAAAAATCTATCCAATCACATGAAAAGATACACGTGCAAATGCAACGGTGCAATTTAGAGGGTTGAAGGGCGTGTGTTGAAGAATAAAGAGAAAGAACAGGGATCCAATATAAATTTACAAGAGAGAAAGAAAGTATAATAGTGGTAAGACGATTTGGAGGTATTCCTAAGGCAAAATCACATTTTATCTTGGTGAAATAGTTATTTTTTTCCTTAATTATTGTCCAAGCCTTTTTGTCCTTGAACTTTTAAAATTATCCTTTCAGTTATCAAACTTTACTTTTTGGGTTCAGCTTCATCCCAGAGTTATTAAAGTGGCCCGTTAAGTCCTCAAATTTTATATTTTGAGCTCAATTTTATCCTAAAAGTATCAAGGTTCCATTCAAGCCTCAACCTTTTTCTTTTCCAGCCCAACTTCTTCCCTCATCCTACATGGAACGTCACACAAGCTGGTCAGCTCCAATAGCACTGGCAGTTGGAGATAGAAAAGAATATTCAAAGCAAAACATTATTAGTGGATGGTTTAAAGTCTTTAGAGGATACAAATAATATGTTTTTGTCCATAAACTAAAAGTTAATTTACATTGAGGATTATGTATATATTTATATTCATCTTAAAATATAGATATAAATGTTGAAAGTGTGCTATCTAATTCGATAGCTAGGATGATGCCACAAACGGTGGTAGCTAACCATGATTGTTCATCTCAAATTGCGAGTAGTGTTGGAGCTCACTAGGCGCAACAACTCAGCGTTCCATGTAGGACAAGGGACAAATTTAAGCCAAAAAGAAAAGTTTAAGGATTGAAATACACTTCGATTGTTTATGAATGAAATTTAACCTAAAAATACAAAGTTTAAGTACTCAAATGGTTAGTTCGATAGTCCTGGAGTCAAACTAAGTTCTAAAGAAAACTTTGAGGACTAAAATAACTATTTTAAAAGTTTAGGGATCAAACTAGGCCCCAGAGGATAGTGGAGGGACCTAAATGAGTATTGTACTTTCTATCTTCTATGAGCGAGATATTAGAAATGATCATCGAAAACTGACAAATTCGCTACTTATTTGAGTCATTGGAAAAATCATTGATTTGCTCGTTGGTTTTCTCAATTATTAGAGATGATCTAACATCCTAATTCTATATTTAACATTTTATATTGGAGAGCTCTAGCATCAATTATATGCAAAACAAAAAGAGTATGTTATTTAAGATAGGAACGTTGGAGAAGATAAAAATTTAGCGAGAGGTGGGTTATTAGGATACACCATATACTATAATATAGGGGAATTAAGTTTAGGACCTCGAAGAGCTTCTTGAAACATAAGAGTTTCTAAAACCTTTTTTCCCAAAGGGAAGGGGCTTATACTAAGGCTCAATACAGTATATCCATGAATTACACATAAAAGTCTAAAATAATACATATTCTTCTTCCCGGTAGCTTTCCTTGATGAACAAAGCCTTGTGGAACATCGGAGCCAAAGTGTAGTCCTTTTGTCAAATACAATGACCAATCCTAAAATATTAGGCATGCCACAAGATCTAGCATTTCAGAACCAATTCAAAATGCATATGAATTGATGAAAGAATATCGACAATTGCATCGTCGAGTACAACATAGCATGCATATTCATCACCTCTAATCCTTGATTCTCTTCATGACCATCGATGATGAGATCGATGATCCAGAGTATTTATGCTTGTTTGAAGTGCCCATGTGCACCCCTCTCCTTGCCACCAATGGCCATAAATTGTCCATTTGCCAATAAAATCAGCATTTGCAACAGTGATCTCATCGTGGCAATCACTGAATGTAACACCCTAGTGTTAAGCATAGCATTATCCTCATAAGCATCTACAAAACATCTCATGTCATCATTATCACATGGCATTCATCTCATTCATTCTTAAATAAATAAAAATTGAACTTGTTAACTTGCTTTAGTGAACTAGCCTAAAAAGTGTTGAGTGTGTTTTAGTTAAACCCTAAAAACACTCAAAGTAATTAAGGATGAAATTAGGAATAATTTATTCCAAGAATAAATTATTAAAAATCTTTTAGAAATTAATTGCTCAATAATTTAAAAAGGCCCTAAATTCGGTTTAAACGTGTAGTTCAAAATATAATGAGATTTTGGCTAGGGCCTTTTAAGCAAAGTTGTAGAGTATTTTATTTTGAGCAACTTTTATTTTTGTACCTAAGCTTGATTTTGAGCTTTTAATGCATTTTAGATTTTAGAAAAGAAATGAATTGAAATAAATAAGAAAATAAAAAGAAAGGGAAACTTACCTCAGTGGGCCGACCGCAACCCTTCTGGGCCAGCCGGCCTTGCGGCCCGGGCTGCGCCCCGCGCGCCCACCTGCGCCGTTTCCCGCCGCGCTCCGACTGCGGCAGTGCGCGCTCGCCACGCGGTGGCTGCATGCGCGTGGGAGGCTTCCCCCTGCCCACGCTGCTGCCAAGGCCCCGACCGGCTGCTTCCCACTCCTCCTCCCTCTATTCTGCCTCGCTCTCTCCCGCGTGCATGCTTTCCCTCTCCCTCTTGCTCTCACCCGCACGTGCACGCAGATGCGCCGCGCCACCGTGCCCGCAATGTCGTCACCGTCGTTCCCACCTCTCCATCGCACCACAGCTACCTCCATCTCGATGGCACCTCCGCCTCGCCTCACCGTGCCTGTGACTGAAAACTCCATAGTGATTTTGGATAATTGATGAAACCTAAGTACTAACCTTATTCTAAGTGGATGAATAGGTTAGTACACATGATGATGCAAAGTGGTGGAGCAAAGTGAGGAAAAGGTGATCAACATGACAAGCTCACACTTGGACAAAAGATGAAAGGAGGAACCTCATGGAGAACAAGGCAAAGGTATACTTGTTAGGGGCTTTTCTTTTGGTGATCAAGACACCTAGTGGGTGTGATCACATTTAGGATAAGCAACCGTACTATTAAGAGGGGAAAATTGTATGTGGTTGCAATTGTCAAGTGCCATTAGGTGAATCAAATCATGCATGTGCATATAACCTAATGAGCAACCCTTGAAAAATATGCTAAAACATGCTAACACACGAGCACAAGTAGTGAAACACTTGGTGTTAGCACATGTGAACAAGGGGTGAAGTTGGAGAAGTGTTCTAACTGAGATAGAGGCTTCGGACCAGTTGCTTGGGTGAGCTCCGTACCAATGAAGGTGGTCCCGTGGCTAACCCTAGCCCTGGCCGCTTCACTAGAAGCTCCAGACCAGGCTGAAGAAGGAGCTCTGGACCAATCTCCATTGGTCCAGTGGCATGGACGTGGTAGTCAGCAGTGACAGCGAAGGCTCCGGACCATGTGCATTGGTTCGGAGGTGAGCTCCGGACGAGAGAAGACATAAAATCCGACGGTTTGGATCTCTCTGTTGTGCGTCGGACTTGAGGGCATGGCTCTAGACCAGAGGGGTCCAGACTACTACAAGATGTCCAACGCTTCGCAAGTTTGTGGGGCAACGGCTAAATTCAAACGGTAACTACACGTGGCACGCTGAGAATGCGTCGGGCCAGAGCGTTGGACCATAGGGTTTGGTCCGAAGGTCTGGAAAAACTGGTCCAACGGTCATGTAGGAAACTGCGTAAAGGCACAACGGCTAGCTCTTTGTGAGGAGCTATATAAGGTGTTTGGCCGGCTCTAGCTCACTCTCTTGCACTCTTGGACATTGCATACACATTGTGAACTATTGTCATACACTCCCACTCATCTCATACTTGATTGTTCATCCATTTGTGAGATTTGAGTGAAACAAGTGCATTGCATGAAGTGAGTTCATCTAGTGGCACTTGAGAGTTGTTTCTCGCTGTTGTTTTCTTGTTACTCTTGGTGATTGCCATCACCTGGACGGTTGGAGCAGCGGAGGTGGTTTGGGAAGAGTTGGTGATTGTTCTTTACTACCACCAAGTGATTGTGAGGGATTCTTGTGCCTTCCCCACGAGAGATCGCAAAGGAAACTCTAGTGGATTGCGTGTGGCTTGTGTGAGCCTCATCTTATATTGGTTGTGCGTCACCTGGTGACGAGTTTGTCGTGTGATGCCAATTAGCGCATGAACCTCCAAGTGAGTGACTCGCCACAACAAGGACTAGCTAGTTGGCAAACTAGTGAACCTCGAAAAAAAATCGAGTGTCAATTCTTTGTCTCCTCACTGTGATTGATTCGGTTTCCTTTGGATATCTCTCTTGATTGGATCAATCCCCTACTCTTCGCGAAGGTATAACAATATTCCTCCTCTCTATTGCTTTCTTAGTTCTCTCTTGTGCTAGTAGAACTTTTTGGCTTGTTTAGTTGTTCTAGTTCTTAGCTTGTGGTAGTTGTTTATCTTGTGCTAGCTTGTGTAGCTCTAGTGGTAGTTTTAGTCTTGTGGCTTAAGTAGCTCTTGTGTGACTTAGAACTATTAGGGTAGCAATTGTTGGGTAGGAGGCTTCACATCCCAAGTAGGCTAACATAAAATTTGCTTTGCCATTTAGTTTACTAACTTGTTGCTGAGAATTCTTGTAGATTTTATTTTTAGGCTATTCACCCCCTCTAGCCATCACTTAGGACCTTTCAGTGACACCGCTTGGTAAGCCGTGGTAATACTTCTACTCTCTGACGCACGCTCGCCGCGGCTCAGCACCAGGTCTGCCGCGGGAGCTCGCCATCGGCCTCACCCCTCTGCCCCTCCCTAGCTTTGACTGACCCAAGCACCACCTCCGCCTTCGCACTACGGAGCCCTATAGCCCCTTAGCTCCCCCCACCATGGCCTGGGCCGGCGAGTTGTCGTTTAACCGCGCCACTACTCTGCCATTGCCGGCGGCGAGCCCCCTCCGGTACACCACCGCCTCAACCAAGCGGTGTGCTAGGTCCGCCTCGTGAAGGGGAACACCCCGGTAGCCACTGCTCCGCCGGAGACCCCGTCGGCAACGAGAAATCGCCGGCGAGGGCTCGGCCCTGCCGCGTGTCTCTGGCATGTGGGGTCTCCTACACTCCTGGGCCCGCGCGTCAGTGGGACTTGGTCCAGTCACTACACCAAAATGGAAATTCCTTGGGGGTTCAAGATTTCCTTGACTGCCAAAATCCAACCGCCAAGGAATTGATCAATTTCTTGGGGGTTGTAGTAAACAGCCAAGGAAACTTGTATCCTTGGCTGTTCTACTCGACCTCCAAGAAAATAGGCCACTTTCCTTGAGTGCTGTTGTGGACCACCAAGGAAAGCAATATTCCTTGACTGCTATCGCTAACCGCCAAGGAAAACATTTTTTACGAAAATCAATATTTTTCATAAATTTCTCAAATGACTTCGGATGGAGAAATGACCAAAACAAAAGTTGTAGTATTCGAAAAGATCTAAAACTTTCACGTTCAAACTTTTCTCATTTGAATTCATTTATGGTGTCAAATATATATTTCAAAATTCAATGAACTCGATACAAAAGCAATACATTAGCTATATAGTCACTAATGATATGAAGGTGCAGTGGTAAGGAAGTAACTTTACATGTGAGAGGTCTCAATTTCAAAACTCAGCATTGCAAGGTTTTTGAATTTTTTTTACATATTTCCTTATTTCCTTGGCGGTTAGTCAGCCCCAAGTAAATGAATTTGCTTGACTACTGACTCATTTCCTTGTCGTCTTGGCAATCTAGTGTATGTCCATATTTCTCTTGGCGGTTGGCGGTCAAGAAAAGTTTTCTTGTGGGCTAGCAGCCAAGAAAATTTTATTTTCCTTGCCATCTAGCCTTGGCGGTTCATTCTTGACGGTTAGCCGCCAATAACTATTTCCTTGGCGGGTTTTCTGTATTTCTTGACCATTTTTGGCAGCCAAGAAATTTTTGTTTTGTGGTAGTGAGTAGACAGGGTGCACCTACCATTTAAGGCTGTGTAGGATTTGTTTTATTCAAAATGCTTATTCAGAAATGCTTTTAAACATTGTAAAAATCATATCTCGTTGATTAATGCTCCAAAAATCATGAAATAAATTGTGGATATTTCTTAGGAGTAGATGTACAGTTTACAAATATGACAAGTATTTTTGGTGATACTTTTCTGTAAGGATTTAATTAAATGTTGTTATTGCTGAAAACTTGTTTAATGCCTAAATAAATCTCTATAAGTGCTAAAAATGTGATTCTTATTACAGTAGGCGAATAAGTGAATACTCTTGCTAGGAAAAATATATTGTAACCAGTTTCTGTGGAAAAATTAATTATGAGCAATTAAATTAAGTTTGTGTGCATGCTTGTAGTAATTTTTATAAATAAATGGCTTGTAACTTTTAGCATGGTATTCTAGTACTCAGAAGTATGTTTTAAAAATCCTAACTTGGTCAGTTTACAACTTTCACAGTAGTAAGTATTTCTAATTGCTTTTATGCCTTTAACTTGTTATTTTTGTGCAGTCTAAAATGTTGCTTAGTTTAATTTGGAAAAATTATGGTAGAGTCCAGTCAGCTTGTTAATGCTACTGTAATTTTTGTGGAATTTTATGAACTGTTTTTGTAGGGTTTCAAATGTTGCCCTATTTGTATTTAATATAAAATTGTTTAAGAATAGGTTAAAATAGTAATTGGTTTTGGTGTATCTTTGTAGTGCAAAGTAATTGGTTGCTGTTGTAACCTTGTAATTATTACCCTGAAATTTCCTACCCATGCTTTTGTATAAATAAAATAAATTAAGTCTAGTTTTTCTATTCTTTTATGAAAGTCAAATCTTTCGGTAGTCGTTTGTTTTATGTTATAGCTCTGTTTAGCATGTTTCTCACGTCTATGTGTCTGTAGCAACATGTAGTTTTGTTTTAAAAAAACCTATTCACTGATTGGTGTATTGTTTGAATCTAGTTATGTTTGTATACTCTGCATGTCTGTTTGGATGCTTGTTTAGTGCTTTATGAATGTGTCAAGCCAGTGAGCTTTGCATGGTGATCAAGAAGTCATCTTGAGGTTACAAAGCAATTAAAGATGGATCTGAGTTTAAGGCAAGTATAGTAGGGGATCATCCTTGTTACCCAATCATCTTTAATCATTTAATTCATATTTCATGTGTCTACCTTGTTGCCTTAAGGGTATCCTAGCTACTTGATATCTTGTACCTTGAATCTTATGGGTGATTTGCATTGGGTAGTCTTACGCTAGTGCTCAAGATAATAACCATGATCTTTTAACTTGACTAATGGGATATGCAATAACGTTTAAAAGATGCTTTTTAGTAACATGGAACCAGGGAGCTAGAGCATTGGGCTATTTTCATAGTGCTCTAGATGTTTCTCCTTAAGGACTTATCTGTAAGTGATCATCCGGTACTTACCGTACCACCATGAGGGCTATATGGCTCTGGCTTTAGTTTAGTATGAGGATCTTTTCTAGCTTGTTAGAGGTTACTTTTATGACACAAAAGGTGCTTGATGAGATAGGTATAGAGTTGTCTCTATTCTGATGAGTATAACCGGGTAGGTTTTGTGCCATCTGAAAAAGGGGGTCCCTACATCTGTGGTCATAAGGAAACCTAGCGACCCTAACTTGTTAGACGAACCTTTGAAAGACTTCAAGTGAACCTTGTTGAGCTTCCTTGGAAGTGGGTCAAGAGGTTGGTCGCCTCGGGCGAAAGGGTAAATCATGACTCAAGGGTAAAGATGTACAACCTTTATAGAGTGTAAAATTGGTATATCAGCCATGCTCACAATTATGAGTGGCCTAGACTCTTTATTGAATAGATGATCACATTGATGATACCAATGATAAATATGCTAATGTAAGATTATTGATTTTGCTATATATTATTCTTGTTTACCTGATTGTGAGTTTATTTGGGGCTATTGCTAAACTTGTTGCTATTCAATGGTTGAAAGATGACTCATTAAAAGCTAATTGTAGTAAACTAGTGTTAGCCTTTTGAGCTTCATGACCCCGTGTTATATTATTGACGATATGTACTTATGCTTGCTTTTACTTTTGACTTGGATAAAAATACTAGATGGGTACCAGATTGCAAGAGTTTGGAAAAGTTAGGCTTGTGATCAATTGGTCAATTGTCTCTATATGAAGTTGGAGTCTTCGCCTGAAAATCAGAGTTGCCATTCTAGTTTTCCCTCTAAGGTTGTTTTCTTTTTACTAATTCATTATATAATGAGCATTGTCTTTTGATATTACCCTTATTTGTGGCTATATGTGAGATTTGATTTCATGGCTCACATATGGTGTGTATCTGGTTTTGTCCTTAAAACCGGGTATTACAATTGAGATAGAAAGGGATATTAGGACTATCACAAAAGGCATACATAGAAAAGGTATTAAAGAAATTTAGTATGCACACATGTTGTCCCTCATTTGCTCCTATAGTAAAGGGCGACAGATATGTGGATTTTCAATATCCTAGGAACCAGTATGAGCTCAAAATGAAAGCGGTTCCATATGCTTCAGATGTTAGAAGCTTGCAGTGTGCACAAATATGTACGTGCCCTGACATAGCATTTGTTACTCAGTTGCTTGGAAGATTTCAAAGTAATCTAGGACTAAAACTTTGGAAATTGGTAAAGAAAGTCTTGCATTATTTGCAAGGAACAAAAGGCCTCATGTTGACGTATAAAAGATCAGATTCAATCTAGGTTGTGTGGTACTCAGATTCTGATTATGCGGGAGATGATAGAAAATATACGTCATGAAATGTATTCACTCTCATAGGAGGAGCTATTTCATGGAAAAGCTCCAAGCAAATAGTCACTACATCATCCATAACGTATACTGAGTTTGTAGCATGTTATGAGGCAATAGGGCAGGTGAACTTGCTAAGAAGTTCATATCCATTTTGAAGGTGGTTGAAGACATCAATAGACCACTTAAGTAATGATGCGATAATGATCTAGCAGTACAATATGCTCACAACAATAGGTTAAGTGGTGCTGCTAAACAAAGTACAATCTTGTGAAAGATAAAGTTCAGGATCATATTATAAGTCTTGAGCATATAAGTACAGTAAAGATGCTCGTGGATCCACTCACGAAAATCTTACCACCCAACATGTTTAGAGAACATGTAGTCAACATGGGTTTAAGGCAAAGCCTATGATTCCTGGAAATTAAAAATGCCTAAAATTAAAGTATCTATTCTAGATCAGAGACGTGTATTGTAGCTGTTAAGTCTATGATCAATTGATCGTGATGATGAGACAAGCTCTATGCATTAATCTGTGATGAAATATGAAAAGAGTAAATATGAATAAAGTTTGAATGTATAAGGTGAGATCAAGGGGGAGAATGCTAGATTGATATCCCAACCACTTGGCCCAATGGTCTTTTGGGCCTTGGACTCGCGCCCTAATCGGAGGCACCCAACCCTACAAGGTTAGTGGGTCCCTGTCACACTGCGCTATATAAAGAGGTGAGGACCGATGACTCTAATCACGAGGTTTGATATGAGCCACACTCCCCATCGACACAAACCCTAACTGATCTAAAGGGAAGTATAGCCAGTGACGGAAAGACGCCACTAGCCACGCTGCCCCTGCCTTCCCGACGTCAACTACTTCACCGGAGATGTTCCCCGCTTCCCTGAATGTCGCTGCCCGTACGCAGATCTACAATAACGAAGCATCGATGGCTGGGAGCACTTCATCCACACCCTCCAACGGTCTGCTCATCTCTTCTATTTCCCTCACTTGCATCCTCTCTATTTATCACGGAACTCTTTATGTACCCCGTTAGACCTAGATCTAGATGGTCCTAGGGTTCTATCAGCTCGCCTTCGTCTTTCGGACCTCATGTGTGGTCGTCTTTCGGACCTCATGCGCCGTCGGCTACCCACGCTCGAGCCGCTTGCTCGACCACACGACAAAGCTTGGAGAATGATTGGTCTAATTTTTTTTCTGGGTTTATCTGAGAAATTTTGCATAGGAGAGTATAGTTTCTTGGTGTGGTGTCCTACGACATTCTCCGCCCATCCCTAAGGGTACTCACAACATAGACTCTAACATAGAGTCTAAGTCTATTTATTACCCTTTTATTTATGGTATTTTGCTGATGTGACGGTATATTTATTGAAGAGAGGGAGAAAAAACAAGACTCTGAGTCTTATTTAGACTCCAAGTCTATGATATTTTTGAGGTAATAAATACGTTTAGACTCAATGATAGAGTCTACAATGTGAGTGCCCTAAGAGACCTTCATTTTGGGTGTTCGTGTCGTATGTTTGACTCGATTAGTAGAAAATATGTGCAACATTTGAATCTTCAAATAAATTTATTTAAAAAGTAGTTCAAAGATCTTTCCAATGATACTAATTATACGTCATAAATATAAATATTTTTAATATATATATATATATATTTAGTCAAAAATATTTATTGAGAATCAAATACGACACCCTTTCTGTGACGGAGGAAGTAGAAATTACTCGATAGTGTTTGTATCGTGATTGCTCTAACAATATACTCTCTCCATACCTCAAAAGCAAGTCGTTTAGAACAAAGTTTGAGTCAAACATTGAGAATATAAATCATGAATAACTTTTAAGTTGTTGAGTTTAGAAATGTGAAAACCATATTAATAGATTTGTCATGAAAAATACTTTCATAAAAATATACATATATTATATTTTAATAAATATTTTTCAAAAAATAAACAGTCAAAGTTATACTTTAGAGACCATGTCGCTGTACTAAATGACTTGCTTTTAAGATATGGAGGGAGTATTATATATTTCTAGTCAAACCTAAAATATTTGAGTAGAAAACAAAATGTGTGTTTATTTTTTTTTGTTGAGATTACACAGTACAACGCAGACACTCAACACGCACACACACTCGCCCCTACGAACACACGTACGCAAACCCTACTCCTATGAGTACATTTGAAGGACTGAGCCGACAAATCTTGAAATTCACAAAGTTACCACAAACGTCTCGCTGTCGACGGGAACGTCGCCTACCACATTGAGAGAACAGTGAAAGAGCATTTCTCCAAGCAGCCTAAAAGACGCGTGCACGGAAGTCGACATCTATCCCGTGGCATGGCATGTGTGACCCTGCCGACGAGCCAAGATTTCAACCTCAGCGGCGGCTATTCCGTGTGCGTCTCTGCGGCAGGCAGGAATGTGGTCCGATCACGTGCGAATTGGAACAACTCACTCACGCTCCAAGAAGCAAGATCAGCAACGAGACCTCAACAAATAATGTCGTGCATCAGGAAAAGGGTGATGAATGGTGACATGGCCAAAGTCATCCGGCCACTTGCGGTGATCCATTTGGACAACCATTGCCAAAGCCATAACTTTCGGGGGACTTAGCTTTAGCTGGCTGAAAGATGAAAAGCTAGCTGCTCCTCCTGCGGCTCTTAGCTTGCGCCCAGAGAGAAGAATGAACAACTTAAAGGAGAGTAAAAGGAGGTCAGGAATATAAACGAAGTTGGGAACACATTTACATCATTCGTTCGGTCCAAGAGAATATATTTTTTCCCCTCTCTGCAGATTTGTTTTTTTTTTACATATCCTCTCTCTCTCTCTCTCGTATCTTACTCATCTCTAATTTTTCTTTTTGTGGTAAACCACAATCGTAGCCTAGGCTAGCCCTTTAATTAGCATGCATGATGGAAAAGGCCGGCAAGAGCTAGCGAGAGGTCTAAACTCTAAAGAGGAGTTCATTGTCAAAAAAAAAACTCTAAAGAGGAGGTAACGCATGACGTTAGCTTAGCTTAATTAGGGCCGGCCAATCAATCAATTAATAACTTGTTAATGATCCATTGGCTGGGCGCGTGCGCGGCGTCGCTGTCTTATCTGGGATCGAGCGACCAAGCACGGTTGCCCCTGATGCATTGCATAAACTCCGCCGCACCAGGTCGGTCGTCGCCATTGACTCTTCCCTTGGCGCTACCCCCAGTTGACACCTTCGTTTGGATTTAATTCACCACCGCCCACTAATACACACGCGCATGATTCAAACGTGCTGTATACGTACATACGTGTCGTGACGATCTCTTTAACTTACGTATTCTGTGTTACTTTCAGATAAATGATAATATTAATTCCTAATAATGCTTGGCTTTAATTAAGGTTAAGTAACTCAAGTACGTACGATTAGGAGAAAGCAATAATGGAAGGGTACTTAAGAGCAATCATAATGTAGAGATAAGGGTACTTTATAGGATTAAAATATTTTATGCCACTTGAAACATTGTGGACTTAGGACGTCCGTAATGGTAATAGCTAGTACTAACTACATAGTCAGTTGATGTAGAGGTGAGAGACAATAAAAGAGACTAATATATACTATTGGACCCACATGTTTCTCTCACATAGTCTTAGGCTATATGAAATAGATAGACTATTTGCTTGTCACTAGTGACTACTCTTTCTTCTACTTTTTTCATATCATGTCACATCTAGCTAGCCAAATAGCTAACAATTACGGACGTCCTTAGCAATCGAGTGGTCTATAGTTAAAAGCATTCATAGTGCTATGGGCTGCCCATAGTAAATAAAAAAATATTTCTATGTTGCTTTGACGCCCAACAACTCTGTTCAAGTCGCTGGGAGTCACCTTGGGCATTCGGTACTACCGAACCGATCGGTTCGGTTCCTCGGTACTCATCCAAATTCGGTTCCTAACAAACTCGATACTAATCAGTTCCTGAAAATACTCGGTACCGACGAACTTCGGTATCGGTACTTTCAGTTCGGTTCCGGTATTTACCGAAATTACCGAACAAGGCAAATCAGCACGTGTACGCAACACCATTGCGACTGGCGAGGAATTGAGGAAGGGAACCGGTGGTGTGTAGGCGAAGGAGACCCTGGTCGTGCTCTGCTAGCTGCTGCCTAACTCGAAGAGGAAGGAGGCAGAGCTTGGCGAGCTCGGGGCGCAGTCGGTGTGCGGCCGACGAAGGGTCCAGCGGCACGGTGGCGTGGTGGAGACGGCTTGTGCGGTCGCTGTGGAAGGCTGGTCCGCGGCTCACATCACGGGCGGAGGAGGCACGACGAGGTGGTGCTGCCTTGCTGGTCTGCTGCGACGGAGATGGCTTGCCGTGGAGGAGCAGAGTAGCAGTGTCGAGGCGGAGGTGCGGAGCTGCGGAGGACGAAGGCGGCGCGCGGCACGCGGCCGGCTGCGCAAGGGGGCGAGTAGTGCGGCCTGGGAGTGGGTGCAGTGCTAGGGTTTCCCATGTGTGACCTTAGGTGGGCTTCACTAGGCTGCTGTTGGGCTAACATATCATGGAATGTTTTACACATATTCGGTACTATTCGGTTTACCGAGGCCCCGAACCGAAAATACCTCGGTATATTCGGTTCCTGAGAACCTGGAACCGAATTTTCGATTTTGGTAAAATTCGGTTCGGTTCTCGGTAAATTCGGTTCGGTTCTCGGTTTTCGGTATTTCGTGCCCAGAGCGAGCCGGGAGGCGGAGGGGAAAAGGAGGGGGCAGCAGGACTGAAATGACAGAGCATGGAGTAGGTACTAGATGTTTTTTATTTTCTTGTGGACTCTACCTTTATGGGCTGCACATTGTAGAGAATGCAACAGTTAAAGGTCACTGGTATAGGGGCTCGTTCTGTCATTCATATGGACTGCTTTGCAATATACATTAAGCTTGCTCTAAGTTATTTAAAGGTTTAGAATTTTAGATTAGACATATTACTGTATATTATTACTATATTTTCACATGTTGTTTCAGCTTGTAGCACGGAGTATCCCGTAGTAGCGGCAACCACTACTAATAAAGCGATTTTGACCCACGATGAGGGGCCTAACCCTAACATACACTAATCCGTCCACCTATATATATTCCTCTTTAATTTGCTGTCTGATGATGCCGATGTTCACTTCTTACAAAATCATACTTAATTAAACACGCCCGCACATCAATTAGAAAGAAGCACACATATATTTTTAATAACGTCTTATCTGTTTGCCATGTGTTAGGGTATTGGATTCAAGAGGGAGAGGCCGGGGATCTCTTCTCCTCTTTCATTCAGTCTCATGTCATGTTTAGGGTATTACATTCAATAGGGGAATATCCACCACTTTCCCATGTTAAAGGAATTAGAATATTTACTAGTACACAGTCTTTTATTTAGAGATGGTTATTTGACCTTCCTCTACCTGGTTGAGTGGTTGTAGCAATTTCTTGGTGTAGATATCCAGCCAGTTTCTCGAGGATGGGCTGAATCCGAGTTGCTCTTAGTGCCTGTTTGGCACACCTCGCTCATAACTCCAGATTTAGAAAATCTAGCTTCGCTCCACAAAAAGTTTGCCAATTGATATAGCTCTACTAAATTCAGACCCACCAAATCAATGGATTTGAGGGCCAGATTCACCAAAATAGTACATCTCCTCAGAGGTGCTCCACCAAACTCGAATTGGAGTTGGGAGAAATTACTAACCATTGTCATTAGTTACATAAACTTACCCCTTTATTCTATTTTTCCTCGTATGCTCTTCTCCTCCATCGTGATGCTCCACATTGGCCCCACCACACACTCCGACCACCACAAGCCACCCTGACTGGCGAAGCCACGTGACTACACAGGTCTGAGGAGGGCCGAGCTGCCAGCTAGCGAGGCTACGCCCGCTCGCATCTGAAAGAGGGCGTGCACGCCTGCCTGACCGGATCCGTTGAGGGCCATGCCTGCCTTACCACATCTGGCGAGCATCCCAGCCATCGCGTCCTCCCTGGCTTCCACGCCCACCCCTTCCCTCCGAGTCCTCCCTGGTCGCCGCACCTGGCTGTTGTCCACCCCGTGCCTGCTCGTGCCCCGTAGAGGCCGCATGCGCCCGCATCCAGTGAAGGCCACACCCACATCCGACGTGGGCCGCACCCACCTGGCCGCGTCGGGCGAGGCTCCCGGCCGCCGCAACCTCCCCTCCCTAACACAACCTCCTTGCCGCTGCACTTGGCCAGCTATCACCCCACGCCCAACAGAGCAGAACAGAGGAAGAAGACCCTAGAAAGCTTTTATCTCACACTAACATGTGGGACCTGTGTCCAAGGGCAAATCTGGGAATTCAAAACAAAACGCCCTTGCGTGGATCTATAGCTACTGTGTTACCCAAGTGGTTCTCTAGTGAATTTCAGATCTACTAGTGGAGTTGCTCCAAGTTGAATCCTAGATTCAGATTTACGTTTTCAACAAAGGAGTTGTCCCAAATAGACCCTTACATATTGATTTCAAGAGGCGCACCAAATCCCAACTACCTCTTAAAATCATTTTTTTAGAATTTCAAACCAAACCAAACAATGGCAATCTTTCTAATCCAGAACTGGCCCCAGTGAACGTCGTCACTACACCTCAAAGTTACTTGCAACTAAATGGTTGGTACATCCCTTTTGTGCTGACTGTAATAAATACTGCAATACATATTTGAGACCCTAAACAAACTCAAATAAAAATTGTTTGAACTAGAAAAATTCATCTCTCTTTGAGTAGTCATTATTTCTACATCTGAGGTCATTAGAAAAAAAAATTCAAAATCATTATTGTTACAAAATCTAAAAAGATGTATATCTCTTCGAGTACTATAACTTTGGTTTATCCATCTGAAAGAATTTGAAAAAATTCAAAAAAAAATCCAAAATGAAGAAAATTAGAATGGAATTTTGGGCACTAAATGATTTCAAATGAAAACATAGTTAGCTACATAGTTGTAGATCTCAACTAGGACTACAACTTTGTTTTAAGTTTTTTCTCTATGTGAGGTAATTTGAATAAAATATAATATCAAAATTCAAATTGTGAAAACTTTAAAGAAAACATTTGAGCCATATATGATTCCAAATGACAAAGTTGTCAACTATAAACTTGTATATTTCTTTGAATACTACAACTAGATCTTGATGGGTGGACATAGAGAAAAGCAATGTGTGTCTGAGGCCAACAACGAAAAGAAAAAAGTCCATATATGTTTTGTCAAGTGTGGGGATGGCGTTACTTAATAGCCCATTTGATAAAATCCTAATTTTTTTCTATATTATTTGTTTGGAGTTTTGTGACATACATTACTTGTCTTTTTGTTTAAATTAGAAATAGGGAGGTAAATAGTGAATAAAAAATATGTCAATTTATGTTCTTAAATTGTCAAGGCCATAACAGTTCTATTTTCATAGCTTTTCTCATTTCATATTAGAATGTTTTTTCTATGCAGAAGTTGGTATACGATTAATATAAGGTGTTGGTGTATTTATTGTATTTTTCTGTTCAAAACTAAACATAGACAGACAATGGATGATCGTTAAACGGAAGCATGATCTAAGGGACAACCTAGAGGGAATATACCATTTGTGCTCTTACTACAAGAATGTGAGAGTATGGTTAGAATCAGATGAAGTCAAATGATACATGGTTAGGTGGGGTTTCATTTAGGGCTACATGATTTATACCCTTTCATGGCGTGAAAGTAGTACTTCATCCATAAGAAGCCTAGACCATAGCATTGGGGGAAATAACCATTTTGCTATAATGGAGGATGGTGTTGATGGAGGTGAAGTCATAGAGGACATAACAATTATATTACCTTGGATGGTGTCTTTTGCATACTTGGATGCCAATGATGGATTTTCCATGACCCCAGGGATGATGAGTTCTTCAAGGCTATCTAGTGCCACGTTGATAAGAGTGATGACGGTGTTATATGGTTCCCTAGGTAGCTTTATAATTTTAGAAAAAAAATGAAGAAGGTAGTAAAGGTGATTTTGTATGAGGGATATCCACCAAAATGGACAATGTTGCATTTCAATCTTTAGATGCTGATATTGAAGTCTCCATGGATAGGCAGACCCTAGCATCAATGATATTTGGTGGCTCCTTGTTTCTTTGCTTCCAAAGGGTAATAAAGTGTCCACTGGTCAAGCCGCGTTCATTTAAGGTGTAGAAAATGCACACATGTCCTAACTACTATACCATGGCACCGCATATGAAACTTTGGACCAATTGCCTCCACCGTCACATCTCTTGGTATAGCCGCAACTATTTCTCTGTCTATGTTCTTCGAGATAGTTGCGTCAACATTGATCTTGAAGGTCCCCTCGCGTGGGGGATCCACCTCAGTGCTCTATGCTATGCCACTCTCTTCGTTCGATGATCCGGTTGGACAAGGTTTAAATCAGCAATATACCTATCCATAAAAGGTGTGTGGATAGTGGACTCTGGAAGACATTTTCATGTATAATTTCCTCCGCACATACCAAATAGCCCACATTGTCACTACAACTCTGATGGTAACTTTGTTCAACATTGTTTCCATAGCTTCTGACCACCAAGTGTGAGCATCTAACTCCTTGATTCCATCCAAAAAAAATATAACTTATGCTTCAGGCTAAACTGCATTCTAGGAGGGTGTGTTTTCATGAATTCTGATCAGCACCACAAATTCCACAAGAGCTTTTCGTGGCCATATTTCTATGGTGGAGGACATCACCTAAAGGTAACGAATGGCGTGCTAATCTCCACAAGAATTTTCAAATTTTGGAAAGAACATTCAGCCTCCAGAGTGCCAACCATTCCTTTTCTTCAGCTCTTTTATCCAAAATAAGCTGTACATTTGGCCAGCAGTACTCTCAAAATAAGTTGTGCATGTTCTTTGTTTATAATAACATCCTATATGCTTACCGTACTAAAAAAACACACTTTTGCTATCATAGTTTCAGGCGCAAAACCCCCTTATCTCCTAGTGTACAAGGGTATACTGAGAATTCTCTCAATATTAACCGGTGTGAAAAGAGCATGTAGCTTCTGCTTATCCCAGCATGTCATAGTAGCATCAATCAATTCACTCACTCGCTGTGGAGCTGAGCTAGAGCCTTGTCTGATCGGTCTCAGCAAACCCTATCCGGGGAGACAATTGGTGTCCCAAATATTTCTTGATTCTCCAGTTCATATTTCTCAGCAAACCCTCTCCAGGGAGCCTTGTTCTAAAATGTCCCGCCCATAAAAAACGGAACACTAGAGAGCTTCCATCCTGAAAGATTCTCCATGCCTGTTGCGCCAAGAGGGCAAAGTTGAAGAGTTCAATGTCCCTGAAGCAAGTCCACCAAAAAATTTTGGCTTCATGATATCCTCCTAGGCCACCCAGCATGTTTTCCTCTTCCCCTCTTTACTGCCCCACTAAAAATTATGAAGCAGACTATTGATATGCTAGCGCAAGCCTCTTGGCAATCTAAAACAAGACATCAAAAAGGTTGGGATTGCTTGAGCAACTGATTTGATAAGAACTTCCTTTCCTCCTGCTGAGAGGCATTGTTCGTGAAAGAGCCTACGGGAAACCAGTAAACTATGTACAAGTACGATTCCTCCTATGCGCTTTACAATTTGCTCCACGAACTACTGTGCCGTGTTCTCCCATAGCTCGGTGTTAAGATGAGGCCTAATAGCGCCGGGAGAAGAGGGGGTGGGCAACTGGCTCCTATCCGACTAGTCGGTAGGGAAGATTCTTGATAAGCCACCTGGGCACCTGGCTGATGAAGTGCTATTTGCTACTCTGTGGGTGCATATTGTGGCCCATGTGAAGCTAAAAAAGGCCGAGCTAGCTGGTTGCCGGCCCAAACAACTGAAGGTAATTGTGCCCATGGTCCGTCAACTGTTCCATAGTATCTCATGAACACTTTAAATAAAAATCTATTGATATATTTTATGTCGTAAACTTACCGTAACGCTATTCTACACCCAGTAAATTGACTAGAAAATACTGAACAGTGTTCATGAATACTAATAATACTGACAAACGGCTACTAATTTATACTAATTTTTTAGTATAACAACTAGATGTAGTAAAATTATTCTACAACTAAGGTGTAGAATAACACTTGTACTAAACTTATATATAACTTAGATAATTGTTGGTTAAAAAATAGAAAAATTTTCTTTTCTTGTATACAAAATATGATTATCATTCTGGAGTAGTATATAGTAATATATTATCATTTAAACATAACCTAGTTTTAGACCATCGTCAGGCAAACCAGGCACCACGCACCATGCATCATGCGACTTAAACACTTAGTAACTGATATATTACCCATTGTTAATTTGCTTCTATACCACATTTCACACTAATCTATGGTTTATTAATCTTGAATTAGTTAAATTCAAGCTTAAGTCTGAATTTGCGGTGCTGAAACTGACCAAATTCAACTCAAATAAAACTGATGTTTTTCTCCATCAATCTTCAAGACATTTGTAAAACAATAATTACTAGATGTGATGAGCCCATCACTTCTCAAATTATTCAGTTTGGCGTATTTTTATGTGATGCATGGAAACATATGACGAAGGAATGGAAATTACCTTGCACCGTTATTAAGTCAACGAAGCTACTCCCTGCACCATAATTTATAAGACATTCCAATAAGCTTGGAGTGTCAAAACATCTTAAGTTTGACCAACTATTATAGAAAAAACTATAAAGATTTATGATATCAAATAAGTATATTAAATATAATTGATAACGAATCTAATGGTACTTATTTGACATCATAAATGTTATTATATTATCATATAAGTTTAGTCAAACTTGATATACTGTGACTTTTCAAGATTCTTAGAATGTCTTATAATTTGAAATGGAGAGAGTACATTTTGTGGGAATTAATCTACTCAAGAAGCTAGATAAGAAGTAAGAAAGGAAACCTAGCACTATCCAGTTTGGTTCCATGCGGCCAATGGAGATAACGTGAAGCTATAACTTTTTTTTTTGACGAGGTGAAGCTATAACTTTGATATAGTGTTTGGCCAATCACGTGAATGGCATGGAAACTAGCTAGTTTATTAGTCAAGTTGTTGCGTCTTTACTTTATTTATTTATACTAGCAAACGTGTTCGTGCGTTGCAACTGGAGAAAAAAAATCGAACGTTAATGAAAATATGCGGACATTAGTAAAATCGGACATGAAAATATAATATATTTATCTTTGTCGTGAGCCTGTAATAGAATTCTAAAGCCGGTGGTTTCGCAGTCCGATGATATACACGATCTAATAGGTTTTGGTAATAAATTTTATATCATGCTAGACAAGAGGTATTTAAACTTTTATGTTTTTTAGTCTGATATCAAGTTACACAAGCGCTATTCAAACTTGTATAAATCCGAATGAAAGATATTGTCCATTGTACGCTAAGTAAAGGAAGACAAATTTATTTATTTATTTGTCTTGCCAACCTTTAAAAAGACATTGTCCATTTGAAAAGTTTGAAAGTCTTACAACGATAAATAAAGAAAATTTCATCAATTATCATATATATGCCATTATGGTGTGGTTGTAAGCCTTGATATTGTAGGGTAGAAGTCCATGTTTCAAATCCTTTACATAGCATATTATTTTTCTTTCGTTTTTACCTACTGGCCTGGTGGGACGCGTGGTTGCTTTTTGGTTGGGCCTTTTTCGTTTTCCCTACTGGGCCAGGTGGGGCGCATGGTTGCTGGTTAGTTGGGCCGTGGCCAGCTGAGTGGGTTGGGCTGCCAGTGCAATGGATTCTAAATTGGGCCGCAAATATTGCAAATAAATTAGGCCTAATAGAATAAATTAGGTCCAACAGACGAAAAAAAAATTCCAGACTAAAAATATGCTGAAATTTTACCTCTTTATTATTAGTTATATATAGATTTATAGGCAATAGTTTCCTAGCTACCAGGTATTTGCCGGTCTTTTAATTAGCAAGTCAATTCGGAGTTTGAATGTGCTTTTGTTTGGTGCCTGCGTGTGCCATTTGAGTCCAATATGTTCACGTGTGCGTGCCCCTAAATAGCCAGAACGGATTCCCTTGTATTGGGAGATTGGATTTTATTCAGTGTTTATTTCCTATTGAGCCGTCGCCCCATAAACCCTTGATGGTGATGACATTTACTATCAGCAATAATTAAAGCGGATCTTTACATGGGTTTGTGTGGAGTGCATGATTAAGATGCTACAGCTTGGGTGCATTGCTTGGAATTTCTGACGTTCTCTCATTTGATCGTGGTTTATTGTGGCCGCGGGTGAAAGATTTATCTGGGTTTGGTTTTCATCTATTGAGGGTGTGTTTGGTTGATTGTGGTTGTGAGAAAAGGTGGTGTAGGCTGTGAGCAGTGAGAAAGTTATTGTGAGCTGTAAGCTGTAGATAAGTTGAAAGCTGTTTAGTTAAATAAGTATAAAATAAATCTTTTATCTTTATCTTTCTTAAAACAACTATGAAAGAGTTTTATATTTCATCAAAATCTTTAAAAGTAGAAAGTCAAAAGCTAAAATCAGGATCAAACTAACTTTCAAAAATGAACTACGTAAAAGCAGCTGCTTCTGAAAAAACAAAAAACAGCCTCTTTAGTTAGTCTTTTGGCTCTTGGGGCAAGCCAAAAGCTCAACCAAACGAACTCTGATTTGCTTTGCCTGCACATATCTGGTCATTTAAATTATTCGGAGAAATATATTGATGGGTCTGTTGTGCTGGTTGAGTACTTGGTCATGTATACTGTGCATCAATTATGGGTCTGTTTAGGATAGTTGTGCTCCCAGATTCTCTAGATGTGCTCTCTGATTCTTTGGTGGAGTAATTCTGAGACTAAAAATGATTCTCTATAATTCTTTAGCATAAAATCTTAAAATAACTATAGAAATTCACTTCACAGAATCAGGAGAACCTACTTTTTCCAGCTCTCAGCCTTTTAGTTCAATTTAGAGAATCACTTCACGAAATCAACAGAGAATCCGCTCCCTGGAGCGCTCCCAAACACACCCATATATCTGCTGTTGCTGTGAGAAGTATCTGATAGTTTGTTGTCTTGTGATTGCTTGCCAGTTAAATTAATTTCAATTGACGATATTCACTTTGTGTGCTGCGATTGCATCGTTGCATTATCTGATTAAATTAATCTCAAGCAATAGCCTGGTGACGTGATTGAAGAAGATTGAGATCGATTTTTCCTAAATACTATATTTGCTTCATTGCGGATTTGCTTTGCTGCTGCTAGCATTGGTCTGAGAGGATTTAGTTGTTGGCCAAAATTTATTGACTAAGAAGGCATTCTGATAAAAATTTTATTGCTGAAATCTTGTATCGTGAAAGGTTGGGCAAATTAATATTGGACATGGTAGGTCAATATTGGACCTTACAAAGTCAAGATGCATGTAGCAAGCTTACAAAGTTTTAGGACAATTTAAACTCTGATTTTTAGTTGCTTGCAAAGTTTTAGGACAATTTATCAATGTTGGATCTTCATAATTCATGCTTGAAGGCTGCCAACTCATAATTCCAATTTCTGGACAGATTTGGTACTTGACGAGTCTTGTCTTTTCCTGTCGGATTTTGAGGTCATTTTGGTTGAGAATGCTTACAAAATGTTATTTCCATTCAGTCCTCTTACAAATGTTTGTAGCCTTGTGAAATATTTTAATGTAGTTGTTGGTATTCCTTAACATCATTGCTAAGAACCGAAGTCCCGAGCAATACGCCAGAAATACACATGGTATTCATGTGATTTAGAAATAATATATATGTATGAGGTTCTGCTAGCGCAAAGTTATACTAGTGTAGCATTTTACCCGGAGTGTTACATATATCGTTATTTATATTTTACCATAGGGAGGAACGATGACTTAGGGTAAATATATACTTATGATGCAATCATGAACTTAAACACTCACTCTAAATAGGGGTAATCCAAATGATATATATTATAAGAGTTAGGCAATGATAAAACCTAAAGATAGAATTAGATATTCATAAATGTAGCATAGCTAGACTAAGTAATAAATCAAGAGAGAAAGATTCCTAAGTCATTCCTACATATCAAGTCTATATTTACCAAGGTATAGATACTTTCATCTATAGCATAATTAACTCTTCATCTAAGCATAAAGGACATTGCTAAGGAAGATCAAGAATATATCTTGATATCCCTTGCAACCGTATCCTACTTGATCTACATATGGGAGGTGGACTACAAGGGATTTAACGAGGCTATGACTCTCGCAATCTACCACACGATCGAGAATGTTTGCATCCACAGGTAAACAATATATAAGGACCACACTTACACATTGTCGACCACTCAATCTACTCAAGTACTGAGCTAAGCACTTTGCCATCCTATGTATAAACTTAGCATTTACTATGACTATATCAAGCATACTACTAAAGTAAACTAAGAACATGATAAATAGAAACATAATGTTGATTAAGAATAAAGTCATGAAATATATACAACATACAATGGCTATACCAAGTCTCCAAATGATGAATCCAAAATCTGAGCAGCAGCTCCACTCTGCTAGGAGTCCCGCATCTTTACAAATAATGATTGGAAATCACCTCATCCCTCGAATCAAACTGACCTTAAGCAATGATGTAGATGCAAACCCTAAGGGTGGGGAGAAACTGACCTCCAAAGGAGAGGCTACTAGGTAAGACACACCGGTCGGTCGACCAATCATGTTAAATCATGGAGACATTGCTTTTTATGGTGGATTAGGACTCTTTCAAGTTGGTTTGGTTTGGATGGTTAAGATTTGCTCTGACATATTAGCAAATAGGTCCTTTCTGCCTAATTTCTAATTAAATACTTGGGAAAACACAGCTTCACTAAATCTTGTGGAATTCATTAGTTTAAACCCCTAAACCTATGTTGTTATATAAGTACTATTGATGGTTTATGATGAGCATTAACTACCATCAACAATAGCTTATGCACCTTAACCTCAAAACTTGATTTATTCAATTCAGATTTTTGGTCTTTTTCTCCTCTAGCAGACTCATCTTACTTAAGGTGAAACATAACCTTCATAACCTTCAAGCTTGTGATGTATCCAATTAAACAATGCACAAGTTCTTCTCATTGATGTTCTATGAATAATCTCAACACAAGTGATGGCATTAGTAACACAAGCACTAGTATCTCCGTTAGTACCCTTTTATATGTCTGGCAAATGGATTACTAGAACAGAGAAGCCTCATAACATGGATTAAATATCCCTTAAAGTCTCAAGCACCCTCTTTGAGTGGAATGGAGATGTGAATATGCATGGTTTGTTAATTAAGTCCAAAATGTGTATTTAAGCTATATTATGGAGAGTAGCCAACATAAATGAATCCATCCCAAATCAACTATGTCACACCTAGTTTTAAAGAACAAAACCAAGCTCGCCATATGTGTGCCCAGAAAGTCTACACATATAACATCAGAAAGGAAAATGTCAGAAATAATGTTATATAGCGGAAAACATACATATATTAACACTTACACCAGAGTACAGCGGAATGATTTCTAAACTTTCTTTAGGCTCCAACTTCAACTTCACAGGGACTATTGACTAGGGTTGCATATGCGTAGCACTCCTTATAAAACTCACTAAATCCACCTTTTGTTACCCTTCGGGATTTTTTTATCCATGTATTGAAAAGTAAAGCAAGCATAAGTATATCTTGTACTCAATAAGTAAACATGGGGTTCATGAGGCTCAAAAGGTTATGCATGGTTCATATCAGTAAGAATTTTAAGTGGATCAAGTTTGAATCAATAATTAGCAGTTACAAAGGCATTCTTAAGATCCAAACCCACATGACCATAAAGTAATAACAATAATACAATAATGGATAGGACTTGCAGAATAAGAAACCATTAATTCTGTGAGTTTTCTGAGCCGCTCATGTCCGTGAGCACGACTATCATGATAGTTTTTAACTATGCACAAAGGTGTACAGTTTCACCAAAAGTCGTGATTCCCATTTGTCATGGTTAATTACTCCCATATCACTTCTTCTAACAAACTGAGTAGACTATGAAGTCTTTCAAGGGTGCATCTAACAAGCTAGGGCCGCAAGGTTTCCATGGCAAGCAGATATAGGGAGCCTCCTATCTATGGCACACTCCTTCGTGGCTATACTCATGAGGTTAGGAGCTGCCCGATACGCATCTCGGCATGCCCCTTTTTCACCATACAGGTAACCACTGAACAAGCTAGAAAAGGTCCCCATACTGAGCTAAAGCCAGAGCCATATAACACTTGTGGCTGTACCATAAATCCTAGCTTGTACCCAACATATAAGTCCTTAAGACTCCATGTTATAGGGCAACGATGATCCCATGTTATACATGCCTTTCACTTGTGCAACTCTCACATATTTGACTTTTGGTAGACATATTCTGATCTTCATCGCTCATTAGCGATCCTCATTCTAATCGTAGAAAGAACCACACATAGACAAACATACAAATGGAAAACAGAAGCAGCTAAGAACAATACACCATGCAAGAGAAAACAACATACTAAAAGAAAGCTAACTACTACAGTCTAGAGAACGCAAGAAACTGTCACACCCAATTGAAGAATCATGGTCCCTTGTGTTTAGGCGATTAACGACAATGCTAGGTCACTATGACTAACGTGTGTTTTGCAGAGGCAAAGTCATTTGTGTTAGGTCATTAGTGATACAATTTGAATGGGCTTAATGGATATTCATGTCCCCAAGATGGAAATCGTTTCGGTTGCAAAGGATGATGATACAAGTTGAAGACTAGGCTAGTTCTTAGTGCCATAAGGTTGAGAAGGACACTAAGTATAGCTAGGGCTTTGTTTTTCCTTTGACCGTACTATTAAGGGGGGTATGAGATTAGTAGCTAGACCTAGGAGAGCTTAGGAAAGTGGGTATATGCACACTTGTCACAACTAGTCCTAGAGACCTTGCTTTCAGCCCTTGGTTAACCCTAGAAATGGTAGGAGCAAAACCCCTAGAAAAGACTTAGAGAAAACAGTTGAAACAAGGGGAGAAAGAGGCTCTGGACCAGTCTGCCAAGTAGGCGTCGGACCAAGGAGAGTGGTCCGACGGTCCCTGACTTAGGAAAAAGTCCAGCTCGAGAAGCTCCAGACCACCTGTCTGGAGAGCGTCGGACCAAAGGAGAGTGGTCCGATGGCTCTTGTTAGAGAGAGAGAGAGCCTGAGAGAAGGCTCAGGACTAGTCCGACGGTGAGTCCGACGGCTAGTCTGACGCTTCAAGTCAGCAGGTCGTTTCCATGCAGAGAGCTCCCTGGCTCCGGACCAGAGCGTCGGACCAGGGCTCCGGACCAAGGAGAGTGGTCCGGAGGTTCGAAGAAGAGAATCTGTTTTCACTCAGTGAGCACCCTGGCTTCGGACCAGTGCGTTGGACCAGGGCGTCGGACCAAGCAGGTAGTCCGACGGTGTCTGTATTTCAGCTCAGTTTGAATTACGAGTGAGCTCCAGACCAGTGTGCTTGGTCCGGTGGTGTGAGCTCCAGACTAGTCCGGTGGCTTCGCAGAAAAAAGAAAAAGCAAAAAATGGCTAGTTTTGGAGGTGGGGACTATTTATAGTTGCCCCCTTCGTCCTTAGGAGTACTCTTGGCCATTGTTTCAGCTGGTGACACCTTGAGAGAACCTTTGGAGAGCCAAGTGCCTAGTGAGGGAGAGATTAGAGAGAGTTCATCTTGTTCTCCCCTCCTAGAGTGATTAGGAGTGACTTGTGTGCATCCATCCACCTTCCTAGCCTTGAGTTGGTCAAGTGAAGGTCTTGTGCTTGTTACTTTTGGTGTTCGACAGCACCTAGACGGTTTGGTGGTGTTCGGAGGAAGTGATCACTGGGAGATTGTCGGCGGCTCTTCTCCAAGCTTCTGTGATCGGTTGTGAGCGATTCACCGAGCCGGAGTGGCGAAGAATCAGCCCGTAGAGAGAACTCTACCCTTGCGCGGGTAGAGGGGGAGCTATACCTTGCGAGGTGCTCCAACGAGGACTAGGGGGGTGTGTCGACACCTCAATACCTCGGGAAAACATCGCTGCATCACTGAGAATCTCTTTTCCCTAGCTCTTTACATTTCCGCATTACATTCCGTCTTGTTCTTTCATTTCCCACTAGAATTGCTTAGGGTGTCTTTCAATTCCATGAACTGCTATCGCCTTCTAGCTAGGACACACGACCGGTAGGCACTAGGGGGTGATTGACATTTGATAGGTTTTCATATTTGCTATAGAAATTTAAAACAAGCCCAATTCATCCCCCCCTCTTGGGCATCTTGATCCTTTCACCAATTTTAAGGATAAAATTGAATGGGAATACTTATGTGCGCCTAGAGATCAATCACACACATAAGCCGACAAATCTTTAAATAATATCATCACAGAGTGCTTATTACATAACGAATAATAGTCTTAATCAAAACAGCGGAAAATAAAGATAACTCTCGCGACGAAGCTCCACTTCACAGGGAACACCGACTAGTTGGCCACTAGCCTAGTATTCTTCACGATAGTATTCATATCCATCTGATGAGGTTGATAAAGCAAGGGTGAGCACTTAAAGTACTCAGCAAGAGTAACACAGGGTTATGAAGCTCAAAGGCTGACACTGTCTTTACTACGGTTGCTTTTAACTTGGTCAAGTTTTACCAACATTTAGCTTTAGTTATGCATAACCCAGTTGATAACCACATGATAATAATAATAGTCATCATCAATAGTAAACAACATGATCTCTAATACTATGAGTTTTCTGAGCCACTCGTGACCGTGAGCACGGCTATCATGATAGTTTTACACTCTGCAGAGGTTACGCACAAGTCGTGTTGCCCATATGCCCGGGTTCTCGACTCCCATATCACTACCAAGGTGAGCAGAAAGGGTACACTATGAAGTCTTTCAAAAGTCCTTTCTAGCATGTAGTGGACCCTACGGACCCAATGCAAAGGGGTGTGTAAATCCCCTACTCGATGGTACCTTTCAAAACGGTATCCACCCTAGGCCATGCCCTAGAACCGACTCGGCAAAGGACACTTTCACGAACCACAAGCATGCTAGTCCAAACTTCATACTTAACTAAAGCCAGAGTCATTATAGCACTCATGGTTGTGTTTAAGTCCCAGCTTTTGCCCTACAGTGTGGTCCTATTCCATGTTGTTATAAAAGCCAGTTTTAGATCGTCGTTGCATATATCCTTAATTAAGATTCAATTCATAATTCATTAAGTAAAGCATAGCGAAACTACCCATATGCATAGATCCCATTGGTGACGAGGTAAAGGGGATAAAAAAACTATGATATAGATATAATAGGAATCAATTAAGACACATGCACATGACTAGATTTGATTATAGTGAATGGGTAACAAGGATGATCCCATGTTAAACTTGCCTTGATCACAAAGCTCCTTGGGTTCCACCACGGGCTCTTGAGGTTCACGAGGGGCAAGCTGGCGACGGGGGGCACGTCCACCGGTGCTGATGCGGGTTGATCGACGAGGGTTAGGCATCTTGAACATGACAAAGATACAGATAGATTAGAAACAAAATTTTCACAATAGAATAAGCCAGGTGAAACATAAATAATTTGAGAAAATATATGACCAAGAATTAAAACATGAAAAGAGAGGGTAAAGACAAGATAAGAAGACCATTCTAACTAGGCTTGCATCCTACCGTCAACACTTGTTTTGATACCTCATCAGATGGATATGAAGACTACCGTGAAGAATACTAGGCTAGTGGTCAACTAGTCGGCGTTCCCTGTGAAGTGGAGCTTCGTCGCGAGAGTTATCTTTATTTTTCGATGTTTTGATTAAGACTATTATTCGTTATGTAATAAGCACTCTGTGATGATATTATTTAAAGATTTGTCGGCTTATGTGTGTGATTAATCTCTGGGCGCACATAAGTATTTGTATTCAATTTTATCCTTAAAATTGGGTGTGACAGAAACGTTGAAAACAGAACTATTATTAAAAGAAACAACTACCAGAACTTTTATATTATATAAAGAAAAGAAACAACTAAAAGATTGATTTATTTTAGTTAAACAAAAACATAGGAAAAAATTATTAATTCACATTGGACAAATCATAATTTAATATAACAGCTAAGTTAAACCTAATCATATTTTATTTATAAACAATACCATATAATTTAATCAACTTGAATTTTATATTTGCAAAAGAATAATATATAGAAAAGCATCTAAACAAGTTTAACATATACATGCACTATGTTTGAACTAAGAAGGTATACTAAAAGTACATTTTAAGTTTACGGTTAATCATATTTCATCTTATGAGCGAGTTAAACTTTACTTTTGTAAAATAAGCAATCATGTGAGAGCATCTAACTTCAAATTAACATGCATATTTAAATAAATCAAAGCTATAACTTTAAAGCATATTAAATAATTAGATTAATCATATTAATGGTTGTATATATAAAACATCGAAGTATGAAACCTATGTTGCCTTTAATTATTAAACTAGTGTCTAGTGTATTAATCAGTTTAATATTTGATAAACATTAGCACTATCTTATCGGTCATGTCAATATGAATGCAATTCAAATGGTATAAAACGGAATTACAACCTAACTTGCTTTTAATTAGTTAAAAAGCTATCTATTAAACATTAATTAAATTGATATTTAATTTGACAAAAATTTATAATTAAACAAAAATATGTCAAAGCCAATAATTAAGTTTAGACAAGAATTATAAATATATTGAAGCGAAAACCGAGTTTAGACAAATCATATTTAAACTTAAACAACGGTTGAAGCTAATCAAATATTTTATTTAACAAGTTAAACTTTATCTTTGTAAAATTAAAGTATAAATAAAAGCATCTAAATAACTTTAACATATACTATATACAATGTGTTTAAACTAAGCAACTCATAATTTAAAAGCATAATAATATTGACAATTAATTATGCTAACCTTTTATATATAAATCACCTAGATATAAAATCTATGTTTCTTTTCTTTTGGAAAGGTGGTTACATGCATAGTTAATCAAATTAATATTCAACTATATATATATATATATTATATATATATATATATATTAAATCATATGAAACTTAATAGTTTAGATTAGCCTACTTATATTTTAAAAAACACATTGGCGACAATAGTTAGTTAACCCATTTTACTATCCACATATAAAATATAAGTGTGACTCCATTTCTTTGATTTCTAATTAGAAAACTAGTTGCATGCAGGTCAATCAAATTAATATTTATAAGATTATAAACATGTGACATGATAAATGTGGATACAAACATAAAGATCACATCAACACGAATCAGATGCAATTTATACTGTGTAAAACATAATTAAACTTAAATTGTTTTTGATGAAATAGCTATAAATAAACATTACTGTAATTAATTAATATTTAAATGAACGAAAATTTATAATTACGTTATATGAAAACTATTAGCACTATCATGTATATCGTAACCACACAAATCTAACCGAACTTGAACGAACTAAAACGGAGTTACAATGATTAAACGGCGGAGATTGCAAGATCCAGGGACTTATCTGCAATTCAAAAAATAAATATTCGTGAACCAATCCATCTTCCTCCTCTCCTTCTTCCTCACAGAGAACACATGGATGGGGGGCTGCTGCTGTACGGCTTGCAAGGTGGAAGGAGCTCGGCAAGGGAGGGAAGGGGAAAGGAGAGAGACGCGACAGAGAACGGCAGGGGAAAGGAGGGCACGACAGCAGCAGGACGAAGGGGCTAGCGCTGCAGCAACAAGCAGCAAGCGGCAAGCAGCCGGCAGCAGTAGCAACCAGCGCACTGGAAGCATGGCTGTCCAGGGGATCCGGCGGCAGGGGCTGCAGCAGTGATGCCGGAGCGCCAGACGCCAAGAAGAAGTTCCGTCCATGGCAAAGTTCGCCGCAAAACTTTCACCGTAAATGAAAAACGAGAGGGAACGGTGATACAGTGATAGATTGGATCGAAGAAAGAGACGGTATAGAAGAAAACGATGAGACGAACCTCATGATAGTATCAGAACTCACAGGTGATGATGGAATTGGTCGGAAAAGCTCGCCAGAATTTTATAAATACAAAACTTCAGCGATGGATATGGAGAGCTACGGATGACGGCGGTAAAAACAGATTGTACTTCTGAAAATTTCGTGTCGTGAAGATCGCCGGCATATATATATATATATATATTGTTACGGTTTGGAAAAGTTAGAAAAACGAGATCTTTTATTTATTTCAGAATTAATTAATTTTAGGATTAAAATAATTTCAAAAAAAATCTAGATTTAAGCCAATAAAAAAATTCAAAAGCTCTAAAAATACGTGAAAAATTCTCAGAGACACTTTAGAACATGATGAACTCAAATAAAGTATTTGGGGCTCATGAAAAAGTATTTTGGAGCATATAAAAATTAGAATACGATCAAAGATAAATAGGAAAAATATCCTAAAAAAGCCAGAAAATTTTTTGGGAAGATTTTAGAGATATGTTGATGAATGATGAACTTGAAGGAATGATTTAGATCAAAATAAAAACGATCTTGGCAATGTCCAAAAGAAAGATTAAGATCGAGAGAGTGGAAATTTGATTATAAAAAAAGACAGAGACAAGCCGAAGATCGATAAACGATTTACTAGTTGTATTTTGAAAACTTTACACACTCCCAACACAAAGTCAAACAACAAGCAAATATAACATCAAGAAAAATTCATCAAATTAATTTGAAAAGCCATTTTTTTAATATTAAGTTTGCTATAACTTTAACTAATCTTAGTAAATTTTATATTAACCTTGAAATCATTTATTTTATTTAATGATTTATAAGCACAACCTAAAATAAGATTTTTTGGGGTGTGACAAACAAGTAAGAGAGTACACCACATGGTCTTGGATTGATGACATTCATATGATAGCACACTCCATTTGAAAAACACATTCTCATTAAGTGGAAATACATTCTCATTAAGTGAGATTGCACATTTCACTATGAGAAAGATTAGCCTCAAAACACGGGTCATAGAGTAAAGTCCCTTTTGATAAGTGTTTCAAGAAAATGGTAGTTCACTCTATGTCTATGTCATGGCAATAGTAGAATAATCAAATTGAACTATACCAAGACATACATACAAATGTTTGAGCATGTAGATGGCCATAAAATAATAATGCGAGTTTGCAATCTACAATATGAAAAAACTCCATCAAGTAAAGGTTTCTTGAATTTTGAATGATAAGTGTCTCTACTTTACTTGACCTTCATTATTTATTCTTGGACTTCTTGAAATTTACTTATATCCTTCAATGTGAGCCAAGTCTTCGAATCCCTCAAATCAACTCAAAGTATGCATGGATGAATATAAACTTTACTCATCTTGAAATTCTTTGTTTAAAGTCCATAAAGGAAACTCAAGCAATCTATGTTTCTTGGTGTGGATGATCAATTCAATTCTAATCATACTTTTCTTCAATGACCAACAACCAATATGTATTCTAATGTGCTTTCTTTCCCTAAGTGGGCAGGCAAGACACAATGGATTAAAATTTGAAAATAATTTGCACTAATATTTAGTTGTTACCACCTTTCTTGAATGGAATGAATGAGGTGGTCTCTTCATATTCATCTCACTCAAATATAGGTTATAGGTTTTATCCTCAAACTGGACTATTGTCAACTCTTGCTCTTAGGTGTGGCACTTCATCTGCTGGTTTTGGAGCAGCTACAATCGCTTGAGGATCATCCTCTATAGTGGCCTAGATTTCTTGTGGTCTAATATCACGAATATCCATTTGCTTGATTTCCTTGCAGGGTGGTTCCTTATTTTCTACAACATGAAGATCTTGTTGTACTAGAGAGACATTAAAAGATTATATGACAAATGATTCATTTAAAATTTGAAGTATTCTAGCCACTCCTAATAACGGACAAAAGACAATTCAAGTGACTAGCTAGCAATGGTTAGGTACTAGTTACTAAGGTGAGTATGAAATTAGAAATATACCTATCAACTTGTCCTTGGGTCAATCTTGAAAGAATAGACAATATGAATAATATTGATAGCTTGAGATGATATTTCAATTAAGTTGCTCAAGCACTCTAAAGCTTCATATCACCTTCAAGTACCTACAACACTCAGCAAGCACAATTCTATACACAAACCATGATGGGTCCATCAAGGTTAGGCACAAGAGACTTAGAAACCCAAATGAGCTTTGTGCTAGGACATCATGAACCAATGACCTTTTGTTGATGATACTTAATGATCATCATAAACCATCAATATACCTTGTATAGAAGCATAAATATGATCACCAACATAGGTCTAGGTGATTAAACTAATAAACTTCACAAGTTTTGGTGAATCTAAGTTTTTAAGGGATTTAATTAGAAACCAAGCAAAGAGGACCTATCCATCAATCCATCCTAGCAAATCTCAACCATCCACAAGGAAACCAATTTAGAAGAGTCCAAATCCATCATAGAAGGCTAATCTCCATGACTCGACCCAATTGGACAATCGGGAGGTTGTCCGGCCCCACCTCAAGATTGGTCGGCCTATGGGTCCCACCAAAACACCTCTCCTTTGATGTCAATTCCTCCATGTACTTACGGTTTGCATATTTGCCATTGTTCAAGTTTTGATTAATTTAGGGCTCTAAATTTGTCGCCAACAAGGATTCATAAGTATGCAGGACCACATAAGTGTGAGTAATTGAATCAAATTCCTATTCAGTTGACTAAAACCCACTAAGGGCTCCTTTGTAAGCAAAAGAGAGAAAAACCAATGGATGAAAATTGTTGACGGTCGTTAGCGGCAACTTTTAATTCAATTATAAACATGATAAATGGATCAATCAAATATAAATAATAGAAATATAGGGGGTTATCTAACTGTTAACACCGTATTTTGGCACAACCAAGTAAGTACGGATGGGTCCCATGGACGGAAGGAATATGCTGCAAAAGTGGACCCAGAAGGTTGGTTAAGGGAACTGATTCGAAGAAGATTACGCGTATCGGTTGTTGAGATACATACGGTGGGCTGCGCTAAGGATTGGGGCCCAAGATATCCAAGTTTCCTTATTCCAGTCAGTGGCCGGTTCAAGCTAGGGTTATGCTATGGTCTATAGGTAGCGAGGTCAGGAGAGTTGTAAAGGACATCCAATCAATCAAATACACAACTAGTTCTTAGTTTCCGGCCTCTGACCACCCCTAGGAGTAGGAGTAGAGTAGATTTTGGTGAACCTTTGATGGATTGGGCTGCATCGACTAGACCGACCTCTGGTTTGTTTATAAGTCTAGCCTTGGTTCATGTCTCGTTTGTACGGCTGTATTGTGTAACTCGTGCAAGTTCGGTATGAGCTAGTTATCGGTTTGAATCTATTGTTCATGGGACTGCATTGCTTCAATCTCACATGAATCGTGGCTTCAAGCTAGTTATCAGCTCTATTAGATTGACGATCTAATAGATTCATTAAGTTATCAATATTGTCTGTTATGTTTTGTTTAATCTATTGCTACAATATCATGCCCAATCTCATCTAATGGATTAGCCTGCGCTTTATTTTCTATCTAGATCTATTGCCTCTGATGCATCTACTTTTATACTTAGAGAGGCGATAGATCTAAGATCATATCGGCTAATCTGTTGGGTGTGGTTATCACATGTTGCGGGTTCGAGACATGCATTCGGTTAATAGATTGGTTTGAATGTGGTTGGATCTGGTTCAACATACGTGGTACGGCTGCATCTACTGACCCCACTGCCATATGTGTTGAGTTTTGTCTATCCAGACTTAGATCCGTCCGAGGCTGGATGCATGGATCCCATATCGGCTAATGTAGCCGATCTGGTTACGCTTCAATCATACGATCCATGTACTTTGTTGACGCAATCTATTAGATCTATTAAGTGTACTGGACGTGGCTTGGCTTGTTTACTTTTATGGCTGCATGGAAACACCCCAATGCTAGTAAATCGGTCAGGTTATCCAATTAATTGTCATTATGGCTGCATGGGAACACACCTCTGTTGATGGTTAATTTTTATCTGGTATGCTTGGTAGATTTGGTAGTTTGACGTCAATAATGTTATATGTATCACATCTTTACTCACTTCTCGTCATATAATCGGCTAATCATGTACTTTATATTTGACATCTTGTGACAGCCGTTTGTATCCCATTATTGTGTTTCATACTGTCCGGAGTTGACTCTTTAGTCAATATCCTACATTCATCGGCTATATGAGAGCCGCACACTCATGGAACTGTCTGGCAACCACCGACAGGTTCCATAATTTGACGTTTCATCTCCTTGTCAATTGCAGGTCAAATTGACTAGCACGCCTGAAATCGATCATCGAAGTGGCCTAAGCTGTTTTAGAGGTTTAGGAGATCAAGCTCTGCTGCTGCACGGTCTCCGCAGGCCTTACGCAGTGCTGATGCCAGAAGCCCCATTTTTAATGTCAACACTAACAAATTCCATGAGTTTTGGTGTTTCATTATTTTTCAGGGACTATTCTAGAAAAGCATATAAAGGAAAGCAAATCGGAATAAATATAGAAGAAATCCCGGAGGGAGATAGTTTCCATCGGACTCAGGACGGATCGGGAAGGCACCCGGAGGAAGCGGGACCGAGGCGGCTGCCAGGTGGGGCTAGCCGGCCCCACCCCATGCCGAGCGACCTGGCCCTGGGCCCACCTGGGCCCCCTTTCTGGAAGGTTCCTCCACCACCTACGAGGAGTCATCTCGGTCGCACCTAAAGTCAGTTTGATCCAACGACTGTCGTGCACCCCACCAGACTATAAATAGAGGGGCAGACCCCCCTAGAGCATTCATTCTATCTCATTTAATCTCATCCAGTTCAATTCAATTCATCATAGGCCAGAGGTGTCCCCCGAATGGACAACCTCTCTAGTTATTAGTTCTTAGATCTAGATAATAGAGAGATGGGGAGTGAGGGAAGAGTTGTGGAGGAGGTACCTGTTGGGGATATTACCTCGGCATATCCCAGGGACCTTATGGGCCTACCGACCAGAAGATGGCCCGGCCCACAAGACGTAGACGTGCAGCACACGATGTGCACCGCATGAATAGTACCATACTAGATACTTTATTTGTAACTCTGTCCCTTCGGCATATATAAGGAGGGACAGGGGACCCCCCGAAACACAATATCATCACATCTTGTAATCTATCTCTGAGATCAATACAACCACCAGAACACAGGACGTAGGGTATTATGGCGATTTGCCGGCCTGAACCTGTCTAAATCGTCGTGTCTATGCTCTCTGTGTTACGCTTGACCGTCGTCGCCACGCCTCCGCCTACAATCTACTACCGTAGGGTACCCCCTAGGTAGACTGCGACGTATATTTCATTGATAGTTGGCGCGCCAGGTAGGGGCTATGTGCAACGATGGCATGGCTCGTCAAGCGATCATCTTCCCCGTCGATGGCCCTCGTCGACGGCCCCTCGTCGTCACCATCGTCAACGGTCCGCCGCCGCCGCCGCCCTCGTCATCCCTCGCCATGACCAGATCGGATCTATCATCTGGACCGGCGGACCGTCCTCGCCTCGGAGATCGTCCTCAACTTGCCATGGCTCCCCTCGTCGTTCCTCGTCGTCGATCCCGTCGGTGGTCCCTCGTCGCTCCTCGCCGTCGACCTCACCGGTGGTTTTCGTCACTCCTCGTCATCGATCCCGTCGGCGGCCCTTCGTCGCTCCTCTCCGTCGACCTCGCCGGTGGTTCTCGTCGCTCCTCGCCGTCCACCTCGCTAGTGGTTCTCATCGCTCCTTGTCGTCGATCCCGTCGGTGGCCCTTTGTCCTTCCTCGCTGTCGACCTCACCGGTGGTTCTTATCGCTCCTCGTCGTCGATCCCGTCGGCGATCCTTCGTCGCTCCTTGCCGTCGACCTCGCCGGTGGTTCTCGTCGCTCCTCGTCGTCGATCCTGTCAGAGGCCCTGCGTTGCTCCTCGCCGTCGACCTCGTCGTGGTTCTCGTCACTCCTTGTCATCGATCCCGTCGACGGCCCTTCGTCGCTCCTCGTCATCGATCTCACCGGTGGCTCCTCGTCGCTTCTCGCCGTCGACCTCGCCGGTGGCCCTCGCTGTCCTTCGCCGCCGACCATGTTGGTGGCCCTCGTCGTCCTTCACCACCGATTCCGTCGATGGTCCTCGTCGTTTTTTCACCGCCGACCACATTGGTGGCCCTCGTCGTTCTTCACCGCCGACCTCGTCGCCATGACTCGCCTCGCCGATGACTTCATCGTCCCTCGTCGCCATAGTTTGCCCTGCAGCCGGCCTCGTCAACAGCATGCCTCGCCCCTCGTCATCGCTCGTCAATGACACACCACGACCCTCGTCGCCAACATCGTCGATAGCCCTCGTCGACAACTCGTCATGATATTCAGCAACCTCTACAAAACGCCTACGGCGTTCGAACGACTTCTACAAAACGCATACGGTGTTCGACAACCTCTCGAAAACACTCCCACAGTGTTCGATGACCTCTCCAAAACGCAATAGGGCGTTTCTCCAAACAGCCTGGCCATAACCAGAAAGCACCCGAAGCTGGTCTGCCAATTAATCATATCGAATAGAAGTAGCTACCCTAAGCGCTATGACTACATTGACAGGCCTCCCAAATGATATTTCCCTAGAAGCCGGGTGATATCATTTGGGTCGGGAGCCATGAGGTTATGTGCCCAGAATCTGTAAACGACCACAGTACGGTCGATGACTCTACAAGCAGCATGGCTTTTTGCCTAGCGTCTGTAGGAACGGTCTCCACAGGCCCTGGTCACGCCACGATCGAGCCTCTCAGAAAAAGGCCCTGTCCACTGGTATCTCCCTAAGCGTGCATGAGCTGTTCGCCCTCTGCACCGCGGGTTGCCAGCTGCGTGCCTCATTGGTAGTCCTTATGTATCCTACGCGTGCAGTGGCGCTAGCCCTACGATCTGGACCATTTGAGACCCAAGGCCGAACTGTTCATCGCTACGGCTCACGACTCAGCAGGCACGAGAGGACATACAAGTGAAATAAAAGCTCACCGCCTCGATAAATACAACTTTCACACATTTCACTTACAAGTCCATGAACACCTTGTATTCCACAACAGCTACCCCGCAACAAAAAACTCCATGTCTGAAAGAAGGTCTTCAGTAGCCACGCCTGCCTTCACCTCCAAATGACTCATGTCCTCGTCATCAACTACAATCTCGGGGTTTGGCTTGATCGCCGACTCGTCGCGGTTCACTCCGAATTCGTCGCTCCTCGACACGGTTCATGCCAACCTTGTCGCTCCTCGCCGTCAACTACAGTCTCGGGGACTGGCCTCGTCGTCAACTTGTCGTGGGCTCACGGCTCATGACGACCTCGTCGCCCCTCATCATCAACTACAATCTCGGGGACTGGCTTCATCACTGACTCATCATAGTTCCACGCCGACTTCGTTGCTCCTCGCCACGACTCTCGCCGACCTCGTCGCTCCTTGTCGCTGACTCGTCACAGTTCATGCCGACTTCATCGCTCCTCGCCACGGCTCTCGCCGACCTTGTCGTCGACTCGTCACAGTTCACGCCGGCTTCGTCGCTTCTCACCACGGTTCATGCCAACCTTGTCGCTCCTCGTCGCCGACTACAGTCTTGGGGACTGGCTTCATCGTCGACTCGTCGTGGTTCACGCCGAATTCGTTGCTCCTTGACACGGTTCATGCCAACCTCGTCGCTCCTTGCCGTCAACTACAGTCTCGGGGACTGCCCTCGTCGTCAACTCATTGTGGGCTCACGGCTCATGACGACCTCGTCGCCCCTCGTCGTCAACTACAGTCTCAGGGACTGGCTTCATCGCCGACTCGTCGTGGTTCACGCCGAATTCGTCGCTCCTCGACATGGTTCATGCCAACCTCGTCGCTCCTCGCCATCAACTACAGTCTCGGGGACTGCCGTCGTCGTCAACTCGTCGTGGGCTCACAGCTCATGATGACCTCGTCGTCAACTACAGTCTCGGGGACTGGCGTCATCACTGACTCGTCACAGTTCACGCCGACTTCATTGCTACTCGCCACGGCTCTCGCCGACCTCGTCGCTCCTTGTCGCCGACTCATCACAGTTCATGCCGACTTCGTCGCTCCTCGCCACGGCTCTTGTTGACCTCGTCTCTCCTCTTTGCCGCCTCGTCACAGTTCACGCCGACTTCATCGCTCCTCGCCACGTCTCTTGCCGACCTCGTCGCTCCTTGTCGCCGTCTCGTCACAGTTCACGTCGACTTCGTTGCTCCTCGCCACGGCTCACGCCTACCTCGTCGCTCCTCGTCGCCGACTACAGTCTCGGGGACTGCCCTCGTCACCAACTCATCACGGTTCCCGCCAACTTCGTTGCTCCTCGTCATGGTTCACGCCATCCTCGTCGCTCCTCGTCGCCGACTACAGTCTCGTGGACTGCCCTCGTCATCGACTCGCCACGGCTCCTGCCAACCTCGTCGCTCCTCGTCGCCAACTACAGTCTTGGGGACTGTCTTCATCATCGACTCATCATGATTCACGCCAACTTTGTCGCTCCTCGCCACGGCTCATGCCGATCTCGTCGCTCCTTGTCGCTGACTCATCATGACTCTCGCCGACCTCGTTTACGACTCACCTTCGTCGTTGACCAGAACCTGCTAGTTGAGCTGGTGTGCCATCAAGTTGCTCCATGCTATCCGGATCAGGGTGCTGATTTTGGGTAGCGCAGGGGGCCTTCATGGGCATGCTATGCCTACTGTCTCGGGTACTGCGCCAGCCACAGTATGCTCTATAGCTTGGCACTACGTGTCTACAACACCTACTACCAAGCTTGGGGACTAAGGGGATACACTTTACCTCGCGGTGAATGTATTTTCTTTCTTCTTCGACAAGCGCCAAGATGGACTTGTACATGCTTCTACTAGGACCTTGCTGTTCCTTATAGTCTTACAAGCTCCAAGGGGATACACTTCACCAAGAAGAAGTTCTTTCAATTTTTTCTCTAGCATGTCACATCCTCTCGATAAGCAGCTGCAGACCTACGACGAAGCGACCTGCTCGCTAACCAAGCTCTGATGGTTCCAACCAGTTCGACCTGGTCAGAAAGCTTCTCTAGACTACATCCTGACCAAGCCACCTGGTCGAAGATTTTCGATAATGCTGATAAAGAAAGGCGACCAGGTCACGTCTCCTCGGAAGACTTCAGGGCAGCTCGCCAGAAGGATGCAATGTGCTCGGGGACTTGTTGGGGATATTACCTCGGCATATCCCTAGGGACCTTTTGGGCCTACCGACCAGAAGATGGCCCGACCCATAAGACTTAGACGTGCAACACACGATGTGCACCGCACGAATAGTACCATACTGGATACTTTATTTGTAACTCTGTCCCTTGGGCATATATAAGGAGGGACAGGGGACCCCCCAAAACACAATCTCATCACATCTTGTAATCTATCTCTCAGATCAATACAGCCACCAGAACACAGGACGTAGGGTATTACGGCGATTTGCCGGCCTGAACCTGTCTAAATCGCCGTGTCTACGCTCTCTGTGTTACGCTTGACCGCCGTCGCCACGCCTCCGCCTACAATCTACTACCATAGGGTACCCCTTAGGTAGACTGAGACGTATATTTTGTCGACAGTACTGGCCTGTCGATGCTTCTTCTTCGGCTTGTACTTCAGCGGGATCAAGTTCTGATGAGGACTGACCCGATCTTCCGTGAGGTAACTAGTAAGTTCGATCTGTGGAGAACTCGACGTTGACGATCCGGCTTCAAATCAGACACGATTCGAACCCTGCAACCATTACACCACTGCTCCATTGGTTATCAACCAAGCACAACTTGATTGACCTCGCCAAGAAGGTTGTTCCTGCAAGCGAATCGAAGGACACAAGCAAGAAGGTATAAACACGCAATCTGAAATTGCAAATATGAATGATGCGAATATCAATAGAGATTCAAGAACTCGGTACCAAAGGACTAATCGTCACACCTTGGGCTTAAGGCCCGACTCGATACATGGCCAAGTTGGCCCAAAATAGGTGACGCAACACCGAAACAGATTCTAGACCCTGACTTGTTTTGACGTTTCCTGATGACTCAGATGGAATTTGGACCTCAAACGAATGCCATTGGTTTCCTTATGAAATTGTCTTTCCATCCGTGGGTGAATCATCGAAAAAGGAGTCCGTATGCATCCTGGGCGTCCGTTGTACTCCTTGCTGGTCCTGGACTCCAAAACAGACTCGAAGTCGACGTGGCAGCTGAGTTGGAGATGAGTTGCAACATGGGAAAGACGATGGCGTAGACGTGTCCAGCGTGGTGATGTCCTCGTCATCCTCCCCTTCTTGAATTGGAGTCGTTCTCGACTCCATCATAGTTATGGCCTCATCATCCCCTCCTTCTAGAATTGGAGTCATCCTCGGCTCCATCCCATCAACGAACTCCTGCAAAAGGTTAGTGACAGCAGGAAATGCACAAGACATAATATGTTAACAAAACATAGTATAACATGGTACATCAGGATTATCACAGAACTCAGCAGTAGCAGAAGTTGTAGCAAGAAAAGCACCTCCTGGTAACTTAATCCCATTTTTATCAATGTTTAGTAGTGGTTTATTTTTAATCTCTTGAGCATGTTTAACAATATCCGTCGGAGACAAAGGCATCAAAGTAATTTTCTTGTCCTTATGCATGAAAGTGTATTTATTAGTTCTACCATGGCGTAAAGCATAATTATCAAATTCCCATGGACGTCCTAACAAAAGTGAACAAGCTTGCATAGGCACAACATCAAAATCAGCAGTATCATGATAAGAGCCTGTGAAAAAGCTAATGCAGGCAGATTTAGATACCTTCGTCTGACCACTATTATTGAAACATTGAAGTTTATATGGATGCGAATGTTGTCGTGTGGTCAAGTGCGAACACATGGTTGGCAAGTGCCGATGTTTGTTCAGTTTTGATGATGAGTGTTTGATCAACACCTGAGTATTTCGGTTTGAGCGGTTCTACTAATCCTTGCAAAAGCAAGTGTGTGCCTGTCTATCGGCTTTTGGTGTGTAGGGACTGAGCTCGGAGACAGTAGTCAATGGCGTGGAGAAGGTCGCGTAGAGGCTTGCCATGCCGCTGGACTGAGAGCGGTGAAGGACGGAAGTGGGGCTCGGACTGAGGGACCATGGGCGCCGGAGGACTAGCTGTAGTGGCAAGTACTTGGCACCGGCAAGCGCGACAAGACACGGCGGTAGACCGAGTCGACCGAGTCAAGACGGCGGACGAGCGGGTTGAGCAGAGGCTCAGGGGACTCGGAGTCCGACCGGGCGAGGACAAGGTGGCTCAAGTCTAGTGGTTTGATGGTTTGGGCCGCAAAACCATCGGAGGACGGTTTCCGAGTTTGGGCCTCAAAACATGGGGTTCGGTAGTTGAGCCCAAAGCTACCGGTGGCGGGTTTCGTGGGTTTGGGCCTCAAAACCTAGGCAGAGCTTCTAAGGAAGCGGGGATGGCACGTGGCGGAATCCTGGAGGTTTTGTCGAGGCGACGACAACTCCTGGCAGGAAGCGGGGCCGTCTATTCAAAATGCGGGAGATATTTTCTGGAGCATGGACTGGAATGCTTAGGCTAGGTAGTTCACTCAATGTATCTAGGGGGGGTCTTTGGGAAATAGCCAAAGCCCGATAAGTAGGGGGTGAAGGGGTATCCCTCATCCTACCTCTTGAACCCTAATCATTTGCACCACATCTCTCTCTCCACCCTCTCTCTAGTTCATGAGGTCCCTAGGTTGATCTCTCCAACCTTTGTAAGAACTCGCGAATCTTTTGGTGGGAATTGGAGGCCTTAACCTCCGTAAGCCATGGTGGCTTCGATTTCTTGATCGTGTCCTCGTTTTGCTTGTGTTTGCGTCGGACGCTCGCCATCGTCCATCGCCTGCCCGCCAGAGCGTCCGTTGGTTTTTGCATTTGACACGCTCTCTATTCATTTTGCGTTGGACGCTCGCCAGCGTCCGTCGAGGTACCGCCAGACGCGTCCGTCGCCTGGAGATCCTCTCGGGTTCGGATCTGCATAAGCGTCAGACGCTCGCCCAGCGTCCGTCGCTCTCTGTTGCAACGTTCGTCGCCTAGCGTCTGTTGCACTGCGTCGGAGCATCCGTCGCCAGTGTCACCAGCGTCTGTCGGCTGTTTTTCTGGGTTATTTGCTTCGGGTTCTTGCCTCTTTCCCGTAGGGGTTGAGAACTCATTCTTGGGGGTTTCCGGCGAGTTTTTTCTCCACTGCCGTTGAGCACCCAACAACTGGATTTGGTTTTTGGGAAGAGTGGCCCTAATATTTCGAGAGAAATTTGAGGCTCCCATTCACCCCCCCTCTGGTCGCCATTCTCGGTCCTTCAATTGGTATCAGAGCCCGTTAAGGATCACTCCACCTTACACGGTTCTTGATTCGCGAAGGCGACATGGAGCGAGGTGTTGGCAAACCACTGTTTTTCGATGGAATGAATTTCACCTATTGGAAGGTGCGCATGTCCTCTTACCTTCAAGGGATTGATTTGAAGATTTGGGAGATTTGTCAGAATGCGGACTATGTAGTTCTTGGTCTCGGATCAATGAGCTTCAAATCACGCAACATGTGTCGAACGCAAGAGCCCGTAACATCCTCTTCTCGAGTTTGTCTCTTCCTGAGTTTGAGCGGGTTTCGAGTCTCACTATGGCACGAGAGATATGGCAAACACTTGTGCGATATCATGAGGGCAACCCTCAGATCAAGTCCAGACTCTTTGACACATACCGTAGGGAGTACGAGAACTTCGTTCAGTTGGCCGGCGAATCTGTTGACGGGATGTTCACTCGCTTCCAATCTATTGTCAACAAGATGCATGCTAATCGAGCCAACTTGCCTTATGATGATCATGAGATGGCTATCAAGATTTTGCATGCCCTTGATCAAAAGGTGTGGGAGATGAAGGTGGCTGCCATTCAGGAGTCACCAGGCTATGATGCCCTGACCATGGATGAGCTGTTCAGCAAGCTCAAGTCCTCGGAGATTGACCACCAGACTCGGGCCAAGCTTGAGAACCCATCGAACCCATCCATGGCGTTGGTTTCCGGCCCTAGCGGTGTGTCTTCTTCTTCCTCTAACCCTTCACACTCTTCATTCGCTTTGTCTTTGATCTCTGTGACAGAGGAACAAGTGGAGGCGCTTGGAGATGATGAGCTGGCCTTGGTCATCACTAGGTTCTCATGGTTTCACAACAACCGTTTGAACCGACGACGTGGTGGCATGGCCAAGGGGTGCTACCGTTGTGGTGATGAGGATCACTTCATCGCAAACTGCCCCAAGAAAGCTGTGGGTGACTTCACCAAACGCAAGGACAAGCGCAAGCACCACTTTGAGGACAAGCACAAGGCCAAGGGCTGCTACAACCGGAGATCCTCGAAGAAGGTGATTGACAAGGTGAAGGCCAAGCACCGAGCCTTCCTCGCCTCCCTCAGCGACATCGATGCCTCCTCCGACGGAGGTTCTTCCTCGAGCGACGATGAGTCGAAGGAAAAGGTTGAGGACAAGCTCAACGACCTCTGCTTCTACGCTGACGCCAAGCACGGTGGCTTTTGCACCATGGCGATTGAAGACGGCAAGGTCGGCAAGCGCAAGGATGACTCCGGCTACGACTCCAATACACCTGAAGTATCACCCACCATCGAATCCCTCTCTCTCGAGCTTGTGTCTCTGAATGACACCTTGCTTAGTCAAGATGCTTTGCTCAAGCGGGCCCCTTGTCAGAGCAACGATTTCAAGGCAAAGTACCTTAGCACGCTTCATGAGCTAGAGTTTGCTAAGGCACAAGTGGTGGTTATCGAGGAGGTAGAGTGCGATGCTTGTGCCATCCACATGTCTGATCTTGTCACACTCTAGGACAAGTATGACACTCTACTTGAGGAGATTAGTGAGCTGGAGGCTAGGCCTAGCTTACTTGGTGCATGCAAGTCTTACTTAGGCTTGCGTTCTGAGCTGGCACAGAAGGATGCTAGGATCGCTGTGTTAGAGAAGGTCAGCTCAGATAGCACTAGAGAGTCAGATTGCTTTGAGGCTTTCGAGCTTGAGATCGCGTCGTGCAGACACGACAAGATGCGTACCAAGGAAGAAAACACATACGTTCGGTCCATCTTGAGCTGGGTGTCTTGCCGAGAGCCACAGTTGGGGATGATGCTTAGCCAATGTAAAAGGGCTGGAAGCACGGGAGTAGGCTTTGCTATAGGTGGGAAGGATGATAGCTTGTTCGGTAAGATCGGTGAGTGCAGTGGTTTGAGCATGAGTGAGAAACCCACCACACCTCCCAAGTTTACCAAGTTTTCCCCACCTAAGCCTACAGACCCTACCAAGCTACCTGTGAGAGATGGTGTGTTTGAAGAGCCACCCAAAACCACTCCACAGAAGCAAGTGTGGATTGCCAAACCGAACCATCTTCGCAACCCACTTGACACATTACCAGACATCTCTAGTGACCCCCTTCCTAAGAAAGCTAGAGCCACCCAACCCAACAAGAGAATGCCTACCAAGAGTGCGGTGAGGTACCATTGTGAGTATTGTGAGCGGGATGGGCACTTGGCTGAGTTTTGCTTTAGGAGGAAGAGAGATGATCGGCGGCAGGTTGAGTTGAACAACCGGGACATGTACCACCCACTAGTTGGGGTGCGTGAACCGGAAGTTCAGAGGCACACTTCTAGGCCTAGTGGTACAATGCCTCAAGGTACTAGGCCTCAGGAGGTGAGACCACGTGGTGGTCGTGCGCGGCGGGGTACCGGTCGTGACCCATACGACTACGGGCCTCGTGGTGGTGGCTTCACTCCACCCTTCTTTAGCGGACCACCTTTTTCCTATGGTGGTGATCGCTACCCCTCTATGGGAAGGGAGATGTTTTGTATGCCTCCTAACCTTTTCTTTGGGCAAATGGGACAACACTGGTGAAAGCCCAAGTTTGGTTTTGGTTAATTGATGAAACCTATGGACTAACCCTATGACTAAGTGTTTGATCAAGATAGGGTGATCCAACATGTGAGATGGAGCAATGTGCATGATCATGGTCGATGATGGATCAAGTGCTCCATGCTTAAAGAAAAGAAGAAAGAGAAAAACAAAAATGGGCCAAGGCAAAGGTATATCTATAGGACCATTTTTGGTTTAGTGATCAAGACACTATAGAGAGTGTGATCACATTTAGGATAGATAGCCGTACTATCAAAAAGGGAAAATTCGTTTCGATTGCGGTTATCATGTGCCACTAGTTTTGCATTGTATATCCATAATTAAAATGAACCTAAGTGACATGAAACATGAATTAAATCCAAGATAATATCATGAAAAAGGCTAACACAGGTGGACAAAGGTTGGAACACAAGGTGTTAGCATATGGAACCTTGGAGAAGAAGAAGCAAATCAGTTGGACCAAGAAAGGAGTTCCGGACGCTTGGATTAGTTAGTCCGGACAAATGGAACTGCGTCCGGTGGCAAACCCTCACTCTCGGCTTCTCTAGACAGGAGGTCCGGACGCTGAACAAGGTCCGGACACAGGCACCGACACGCGTCTGGAGAGCAGGGGCTCTCTGTTCCTCTCTCCAAAAGGTGACCGGACGCTAGGTCTCGTCTGGACTCAAGGCTCCGGACGTGCGTCCGGGCTTTTGGAGCTCTCTGGAACCTCTCTTCTGAGGTTCGGACGCAAGGAGATGAAGGTCCGACGCTGCTGTACCTTGTGTCCGGAGACACACGGCAGATCCAGACGAGGGCGCGAACGGAAGAATTCAAATGGCAGGCGACCGGACGCAGGCGCACTGGTCCGGACACCCAGCTTCGCGCGTCCAGATTGGAGACAGAGGCTCTGCAACTCTGCTGGTGAAGGGTTCGAACGCTATCAATAGTCCGGACCCTAGGTAAAAACAACATCCAGAGCTACGCAGGAAAGCAAGGCAAGGGGGTAGAACGGCTAGTGACTTTGGGGTTGCTATATATATGTTTTGGCTGGCTCAAGGAGCACTCTCTTGCACCTCCCATTCATTCTAACACTTTGTGCTTGCTTGAGATAGCCCCCAACTCACTCTCTTCACTCTTGATTGCATATTTTTGAGAGTTTGAGTGATCCAAGTGCTTTGATCGTTGAATTGCATCTTAGTGGCACTTGGTCATCGTCATCGCCGCGAGATTTCTTGTTATTCTTGGTGTTTGCCAACACCTAGACGGCTCGACGATCGAGGAGAAGCTTCGACACGTGTTGGTGATTGTTCGCGGCCGACTTCATCGACTTCTGAGAGGGCTTGTACCCATCTCGGCGGAGCGCCAAAGGGTAACTCTAGTGGATTGCTTGTGTCATTGAGTTACTCTCATTTGGGTGGTTTCTTGTGGCGCCCGGGTAGTGGGCTTGGCTTGTGAATTGCCAATTAGCCACCGAAACACCACTTGAGTAGTCGACACAACAGGGACTAGCTTGGTGGCAACCAAGTGAACCTCGGGAGAAAAATCATCGTGTTCATCTTGTCTCCCGGCTACTCATTGGTTTTCTTTGTGATTGGCTCTCTATATTGACATCCATACATCACAAGGCATTGGTATATCAATCTCGTATATCTCTTGCACTTATCTTTCTTATCTTGCCTAGTTAGCTTGCTAGTTAGTTTCTCTTGTTAGTTGTTCTTGCTAGCTTGAGCTAAGTGCCTTAGGTTCTTGCTATTGTTTGTTAGGCACTTAGCTAACCAGAATTGCATTGGATAGGTGGCTTCACACCCCTAGTAGAGCTAGAGCAAAAAGCTTCGCTTAATTGTCATCTAACCTTTTGCTCTAGTGATTTGTAGATTTTTTATTAGGCTATTCACCCCCCTCTAGCCATCTAGGACCTTTCAAGTGGTATCAGAGCAGTGGTCACTGCTATTATCAAGGCTTAACAACCTTCGGTGTTAGTGATGGCTCAAATACAATTCAACCATGTGGGGAGCAAACAGGCAATGTTTGATGGCACTTCATTTGATTATTGGAAGAGGAAGATGAAGATGCATCTAGGCTCAATACATGAGAAGGTGTGGAGTGTGACCGAACATGACTTTGTCATTCTTGATGAAGCCACTCCCACACCTAGAGAGCAAGAGAACCGGCAATGCAACACCATGGCACTCAATGTGATCTACAATGGCATTGATTCCAAGGTGTTTGAGCAAATCAAAGATCTTGACAAGGCAAGTGAAGTGTGGAAGACACTTGAATATACTTATGAAGGCACTTCAACGGTAAAGAATGCCAAGTTGTATATGCTCAAGGACAAGCTTTCTCATTTCAAGATGAAGGAGGATGAGTCCATCCCGGAGATGTTTCATAGGCTCCAAGTTATCATCAATGATCTGAAGAGCTTGGGTGAGAAGGTCAAGGATGAAGACTTCTCAAACCACTTTCTTGGTTGTTTGCCCAAGAAATACAAAACTTTGAGGCAAATAATTATGAGAGATGGTTTGGACAAGATCACTCCAAATGAAGTACTTGGTGAAATTATGACCAAAGAGCAATACAATGAGGAAAGTGAAGAAGAAGAGGTCAAGGAAGAAAAGAAAGAAAAGAAGAGCTTAGCTTTCAAAGCTTCATCATCCAAGAGCAAGGGCAAAGCAAAGAAGCAAGAATCAAGTGATGATGAAGATGCTAGTGACATTGATGATGAGATGATGACCCTCTTTGTGCGCAAGTTTGGCAAGTTCATGAAGAAGAAGGGCTATGGTGCTAGAAAGAGAAGAGATAACTTAAATAGCAAAGAATATGAGAAGAGATGCTACAAGTGCAAGAGCACCAGTCACATGATTGCAGATTGTCCCAATCATAGTGATGATGATGAGAAAAAGAAGAGCAAGCATGACAAGAAGGAGAAGAAGCTATCATTCACCAAGAAGAAGAAGGGTGAATCTTATATGGTGACTTGGGATAGTAGTGACTCCTCCGATGATGACTCTAGTGATGATGAGAGGAAGAAGTCCAAGAAGAAGGCATTGGCTAGCATTGCTATCAACAACAAGCCATCTATCTTTGATACTTCATTATGCTTCATGGCTAAGCCATCCAAGGTACAATCTCATGATGATAGTGATAGTGATGATGATAGTAGTGATGATGAGGAGTACTCCAAGGAAGAGCTAGTAGACATGATGAAGCAAACTTATGAGTGCTTTGAGAAGAAGAGGAAGGAGTGAAAAGATTTGAACAAGAAGCTTAAGGCTCTTGAACAATCCTTTGATGAGCTCAATGGCTCTCATGAGAGGCTAATGGAAGCCCATGAGAAGCTTGAGAGAACTCACTACAAGCTTTAAAAAGCTCACTCCTCCCTCCTTGATCAAAACAAGGATAAGATTGTTGCATCATGTGATATTGGAGTTACTTGTGATATTCTAGATGAATCATTTTTCACTCCTGTTATTGTTGCACCAACCGACACTAGCACATCCACTTGCACATCTACTAGTGATAGCTCAAAGGATGATGCTACACTAGTGATTGAAAATGAAAAATTGAAACATGATGTTAATGAACTCACTCATGCTTTGGGTAAGACATATGGTGGAGATGCCCGCTTGCTAAAGTGCTTGGGTAGCCAAAGATTTTCCCACTACAAAGAGGGATTGGGCTATACCCCCAAGAAAGGCAAGGCCGCCTTTGTGACTACAAAGCCTAGCTTTGTGAGAAGCAATGGTCGGTATTGCAATAGTTGCAAGCAAGTGGGGCATGTTGACCAATATTGCAAACTTAACATGAGCCAAATCAAGTTTTCTAAATCCACCTCCATTCATTTTCATGTTATATGCTTGCCAAAGGGAGAGATGGTGTAATGGCTAAGTATGTTGGCACACCCATTTTGGGCCCAAAGAAGAAGGCAATTTGGGTGCCAAAATCCTTGGTCACTAACTTTGGAGGACCCAAACAAGTATGGGTACCTAAGAAGAACTAATTTGTTTTGTAGGTCAATTACAAAGCCGGAGGAAGGCATTGGGTGCTTGATAGTGGGTGCACTCAACACATGACCGGGGATTCTAGAATGTTCAAATCAATCAACTCCAACACCAATGAGGGCATTGATAGTATGACATTTGGTGATAATGGCAAGGGCAAGGTCAAGGGTCTTGGTAAGATTGCAATATCAAATGACTTGAGCATATCCAATGTCTTTCTAGTTGAGAGCTTGAACTTCAATTTGCTATCCGTGGCTCAATTGTGTGATCTTGGATTCAAATGCATATTTGGGGTAGATGATGTTGAGATCATTAGTGTTGATGGTTCAAACTTGATCTTCAAAGGCTTTAGATATGAGAACCTCTACCTAGTTGATTTCAATGCTAGTGAAGCTCAATTGTCAACTTGCTTGCTCACTAAATCAAGTATGGGTTGGTTATGGCATAGAAGACTTGGTCATGTTGGCATGAAGGAATTAAATAGATTGATCAAGCATGACTTAGTAAGAGGCTTGAAATATGTTGTGTTTGAGAAGGACAAACTTTGTAGCTCTTGTCAAGCAGGCAAACAAGTTGGTAACACCCATCCCAAGAAGAGCATGATGAGCACTAGTAGAGCATTTGAGTTGTTGCACATGGATCTATTTGGACCAACTACATACACTAGCATCGGTGGGAACAAGTATGGATTTGTGATAGTGGATGATCTTACAAGATACACTTGGGTATTCTTTCTCAATGACAAGAGTGATACATTTGCCACCTTCAAATCTTTTGTCAAGAGATGTTACAATGAGTTTGAAACTACCATCAAGAAAGTGAGAAGTGACAATGGAAGTGAATTCAAGAATACAAGAGTTGATGAACTATGTGATGAGCTTGGAATCAAGCATCAATTCTCGGCCAAGTACACTCCACAATCAAATGTCATTGTTGATAGGAAGAATAGAACATTGATTGATATGGCAAGGTCTATGCTTAGTGAGTACAATGTGAGTCACTCCTTTTAGGCCGAAGCTATCAACACCGCTTGCTACTCTAGCAACCGGCTATATTGTCACCCATTGATGTAGAAGACACCATATGAGCTATTGAATGGAAAAAGCCCAACATTGCGTACTTTAGAGTCTTTGGGTGCAAATGCTACATCTTTAAGAAAGGCACAAGACTTGGGAAGTTTGACAAGAAATGTGATGAAGGGTTCTTACTTGGTTACTCTACCACAAGCAAAGCCTATAGAGTATGGAATTCGGCTAGTGGTATACTTGAGGAGGTTCATGATGTTGAATTTGATGAAACCAATGGCTCACAAGATGATCATGAGAATATAGAAGATGTGAGTGGATCTCAATTGGCTAATGCAATGAAGAGCATGGATATTGGTGACATTAGGCCAAAGCAAGTAATTGACATAGAAGATGACAAAGATCAAGTGCTCAACTCACCTCATGTGCAAGCTAGTAACTCTCTAGTGCAAGATCAACAAGTTGCTAGTTCATCTCAACCAAGTGCAAGAAATCAAGTTCCAATCCTCCAACCAACCAACATTGCAAGAGATCACCCCATTGACCAAATAGTTGGTGATATTACAAGTGGTGTGCAAACAAGATCAAGATTGGCATCCTTTTGTGAACACTATTCCTTTGTGTCATCCATAGAGCCCACAAAAATTGAAGAAGCCTTACAAGATGTTGATTGGGTCAATGCTATGCATGAAGAACTCAACAATTTCACTAGAAACCAAGTTTGGGAACTAGTTGAAAGACCCAAGAACTACAATGTGATTGGCACAAGATGGGTATTTATAAACAAGCAAGATCAAGATGGTATAGTTGTGAGAAACAAAACAAGATTGGTAGCTCAAGGTTACACACAAGTTGAAGGTCTTGACTTTGGAGAAACTTATGCACTGGTTGCAAGATTAGAGGCAATTAGAATTCTTTTGGCCTATGCATGTGCACACAACATCAAGTTATACCAAATGGACGTGAAGAGTACTTTCTTGAATGGATACATCAATGAGCTAGTATATGTTGAGCAACCTCCCGGTTTTGAAGATGACAAGAAGCCCAACCATGTGTACAAGTTGAGGAAGGCTTTATATGGCTTGAAGCAAGCACCTAGAGCATGGTATGAAAGATTGAGGGATTTCCTCTTATCCAAAGGGTTCATCATGGGGAAGGTTGATACTACTCTCTTCACCAAGAAGCTTGGCAAGGATCTATTTGTGCTCCAAATCTATGTGGACGACATCATATTTGGTTCAACCAATCAAGATTTTTGTGAAGAGTTTGGCAAGATGATGGCAAATGAGTTTGAAATTTCAATGATTGGTGAACTTAGCTACTTCCTTGGTCTTCAAATCAAGCAATTGAAGAATGACACCTTTGTGAGTCAAGGCAAGTACATCAAGGACATGATGAAGAAGTTTGGCTTAGAAGAGTCTAAAGGCATTAGCACTCCTATGGGCACTAATGGACACTTGGATAGTGATGCTAGTGGCAACATGGTGAATCAAAAGTTGTATCGGTCTATGATTGGAAGCCAACTCTATGTGACCGCTTCTAGGCCAGATGTGATGTTTAGTGTATGCATGTGTGCAAGATTCCAAGCCTCTCCAAGAGAAAGTCACTTGAATGCTACAAAGAGGGTATTGAGGTACTTGAAGCATACACAAGATGTTGGATTGTGGTATCCCAAGGGGTCTAACTTTGAGTTGATTGGATATTCGGACTCCGACTATGCGGGATGCAAGATTGATAGAAAGAGCACTTTGGGCACATGCCAAATGCTAGGCATGTCACTTGTATCTTGGTCATCAAAGAAGCAAAATAGTGTGGCACTCTCTACCGTTGAAGCCGAATACATAAGTGCGGGAAGTTGTTGTGCTCAATTGCTTTGGATGAAGGCAACTTTGAATGACTATGGAATCAATTTCAAGCAAGTGCCATTGCTATGTGACAATGAAAGTGCGGTGAAGCTAACCAACAATCTGGTTCAACATTCAAGAACCAAACACATTGACATAAGGCACCACTTCATAAGGGATCATCAACAAAAGGGTGATATCACAATTACAAGTGTTGGTACCGATGATCAACTTGCTGACATATTCACCAAGCCATTAGATGAGAAAAGGTTTTACAAGCTAAGGAATGAATTGAACATTCTTGATTATTCAAACATGTGTTGATGCACCCCTCTTATATGACATGCCTCTCCTTCGAGCAAAGCAAGGTACAAGTTGATTGACATGTCATTCATCCTCTATTTGTTAGTGCATCTAGACATCAATTCATTAGGTTCATTCATGAAAATCAAATGTTTTGATGCTTATATGGTACCACTATTGCTTCTATGCTTGATTTGATCTAGTGGTAGCATATGACATATTTGTGGGCTTGCAATCCTATTGTTTGATCTAGAATATGAACTTCAAATATTTAGCTCAACATGGGCAAGATAACCATTCTAGGATGTGTGAACAAGCTTGTCCATGGTTTAAACCGAGTTAAATACCTTGGGGCAAGTAATCTAGATTGAACCACAACTAAGCTTCTCTCCAATAATCAATCCTTTGAGCACATCTTTTATGATAATAGATGACAAAGGGGGAGCAGTAAGTAGTAAGAAAAATAATTTTGAAAATTTTGAAAAATGAAAGCACACAAGTAGGGGGAGCAAGCCTATGAATAAGTTGTTGCATATCTTTGTGCATTCATAAGTGCTTGCTTGCATATGTACTTACATTCATGATATGCTTGTGTGGTGATTGCTAGAAACTAAATTGACTTGATGCTTGAAGTACTAGTATGCTTAGAGTATAGCATCTTTTCTAGTGGTATTTCAAGTGTGCCCCTCAAAGTGTTTTCAAGTGGTTTCTAGGAATTCATGGTGCTAAGGATGGTTTCATATTGCACTCCGATTGGTATCACGCTTCAAAGGTCCATCCTACACACCTTAGCATCATTTGGTAGCATTCACTCTCCCACAATTCTTATTCATGCATGTGTGATCAAAATGAACCAAACTCATATATCACATATGTAGGGGGAGCTAATACTACCAACGTGGAATTTTCATCATATATATTCTTTTATGAAAGGTTGTCATCAATTACCAAAAAGGGGGAGATTGAAAGCCCAAGTTTGGTTTTGCTTCTATGACTAGCCCAAGATAGGGTGATCCAACATGTGAGATGGAGCAATGTGCATGATCATGGTGGATGATGGATAAAGTGCTCCATGATTAAAGAAAAGAAGAAAGAGAAAAACAAAAATGGCCCAAGGCAAAGGTATATCTATAGGACCATTTTTGGTTTAGTGATCAAGACACTATAGAGAGTGTGATCACATTTAGGATAGATAGCCGTACTATACTGAAGGGAAAACTCGTTTCGATTGCGGTTATCATGTGCCACTAGGTTTGCATTGCATATACATAATTAAAATGAACCTAAGTGACATGAAACATGAATTAAATCCAAGATAATATCATGAAAAAGGCTAACACAGGTGAACAAAGGTTGGAACACAAGGTGTTAGCATATGGAAGCTTGGAGAAGAAGAAGCAAATCAGTTGGACCAAGAAAGGAGGTCCGGACGCTTGGATTACTCTGTCTGGACAAATGGCACTGCATCCGGTGGAAAACCCTCACTCTCGGCTTCTCTGGACAGGAGGTCCGGACGCTGGACAAGGTCTGGACGCAGGCACCGGACACGCGTTCGGAGAGCAGGGGCTCTCTGTTCCTCTTTCCAAAAGGTGACCGGACGCTAGGTGTCGTCCAGACTCAAGGCTCCGGACGTTTGTCCGGGCTTTTGGAGCTCTCTGGAACCTCTCTGCTGAGGTCCGGACGCAAGGCGATGAAGGTCCCGACGCTGCTGTTCCTTGCGTCCGGAGACACGCGGCAAATCTAGACGACGGCGCGAACGGAAGAATTCAAATGGCAGGCGACCGGACTCAGGCGCATTGGTCCGGACACCCAGCTTCGCACGTCCGGATGGCGCGTCCGGACTGGAGACAGAGGCTCTGCAGCTCTGCTGGTGAAGGGTCCGGACGCTATTAATAGTCCGGACCCTAGGCAAAAACAGCGTCAAGAGCTACGCAGGAAAGCAAGGCAAGGGGGCAAAACGGCTAGTGACTTTGGGGTTGCTATATATATGTTTTGGCTAGCTCAAGGAGCACTCTCTTGCACCTCCCATTCATTCTAACACTTTGTGCTTGCTTGAGATAGCGCCCAACTCACTCTCTTCACTCTTGATTGCATATTTGTGAGAGTTTGAGTGATCCAAGTGCTTTGATCATTGCATTGCATCTTAGTGGCACTTGGTCATTGTCATCGCCGCGGGATTTCTTGTTATTCTTGGTGTTTGGCAACACCTAGACGGCTCGGCGATTGAGGAGAAGCTTCGGCGCATGTTGGCGATTGTTCGCGGCCGGCTTCATCGACTTGTGAGAGGGCTTGTACCCACCTCGGGGGAGCGCCAAAGGGTAACTCTAGTGGATTGCTCGTGTCATTGAGTTACTCTCATTTGGGTGGTTTCTTGTGGCGCCCGAGTAGTGGGCTTGGCTTGTGAATTGCCAATTAGCCACCGAAACACCACTTGAGTAGTCGACACAACGGGGACTAGCTTGGTGGCAACCAGGTGAACCTCGGGAGAAAAATCATCGTGTTCATCTTGTCTCCCGGCTACTCATTGGTTTTCTTTGTGATTGGCTCTCTATATTGACATCCATACATCACAAGGCATTGGTATATCAATCTCCTCTATCTCTTGCACTTATCTTTCTTATCTTGCCTAGTTAGCTTGCTAGTTAGTTTCTCTTGTTAGTTGTTCTTGCTAGCTTGAGATAAGTGCCTTCGGTTCTTGCTATTGTTTGTTAGGCACTTAGCTAACTAGAATTGCATTGGATAGGTGTCGTCGCACCCCTAGTAGAGCTAGAGCAAAAAGCTTCGCTTAATTGTCATCTAACCTTTTGCTCTAGTGATTTGTAGATTTTTTATTAGGCTATTCACCCCCCTCTAGCCATCTAGGACCTTTCAATTGGTATCCTTCATAGTTTACTAACCCCAGTGTTGCACCGTTTGCTCACCCTATGTCTTTTTATTGATGTAGGAAGGAGAACTAGAGGAGACTTGGCTTGTGGATTCCGGATGTTCACGTCATATGACCGGAAGTACCAAGTGGTTCTCCAGCCTCGACCTCGTGCGCCACACCGAGCACATCACATTTGGGGATAAGAGTAAAGGTAAGGTTGTGTCTCGAGGGTCGATCCGAGTTAATTTGTCTTTTGTCCTCAAGGATGTTGCTTTGGTTGCGAATTTGCATTTTAACCTTGTCTCGGTTTTGCAACTCCTTGAAGACGGTTTTGAAGTGAGTTTTAAGCCTAACTTGTCTCGGATTTTGGACTCTTGGGGTGAGCTTGTTTGTCGGATTTTACCCTTCGGGAAGGTTTTTCGTGCGGATTTTTCTATATCTTCTGGACCTTCTCGTTGTCTTCTTGCCGGTTCTTCCTCCGAGCTTTGGAAGTGGCTAGGAGATTGGGACATTTGAGTTTTGACTTGCTTGCAAGGCTTAGCTCAATGAACCTTATACAAGGATTGCCAAAGCTGAAGTTCGAGAAGGATTTGGTTTGCCATCCTTGCAGACATGGCAAGATGGTTGCCGCTTCCCATCCTCCTGTGACTGAGATCATGACCACTCGACCTGGCGAGCTCTTACACATGGACACAGTTGGTCCAGCTCAGGTCAGGTCAGAGGGAGGAAAGTGGTATGTTGTTGTAGTCGTTGATAACTACTCGAAGTACTCTTGGGTGTTCTTTTTGGAGAGTAAGGATGAGGCTTTTCCACTTGTTCGAGATCTGATTTTGAGATTGCAAAATGAGCTACCTAAGAATGCCATGAGAGCTATCCACAGTGACAATGGCACAGAATTCAAGAATGCTCACTTTGCAACTCTTTGCTCATCTTTGGGTCTCGATCACCAGTTTTCCTTACCTCACACTCCCCAGCAGAACGATGTTGTTGAGTGCAAGAATCAGACCCTTGTTGAGATGGCCAGGACGATGCTCGATGAGCATAAGACTCCTAGACGGTATTGGGCCGAAGCACTCAGTTCTGCTTGCTATGTTTCCAATCGCATTTTCTCCGAGCCTTCAAGAAGAAGACTTCTTATGAGTTGCGATTTGAGAGACCACCCAAGGTAAGTCACCTACGGGTGTTCGAGTGTAGGTGCTTCATCCTCAAAAAGGGCGGTAAGTTGGATAAATTTGAATCATGGTCTTCTGACGGTATCTTTCTTGGTTATTCTACTCACTCTCGTACTTATCGTGCACTTAACCTTGAGACTAACCGAGTGATGGAGACTTGTGAGATTACCTTCGATGAGACTATGCCTTGTGTTTCCACTGCTTTTGAGCTTGCAGGTGATGATGAGGTGAACACTAGCATCTTTGTGGAGGAGGAGCAGGACGACGCCGATTGGGGTGATCCCGAGCCAACTCCACTGGCTGCCCCCGTCGACCCTGCGACGTCCACTTCGGCTCATGGTCCCGATCCGACTACTTCTTCTACATGGGGGCCGTTCGAGCAGCTTCCTCAGTCGGTGCCTGTTGCACCTGAGGGAGCCCCAGCTGCTGTCGAGGGGGAGGCCACTTCGTCCAGGTAGGCTCCCCGCCACATCCAGCGGCAGCACCCGCCGGAGAACATCATCGGCGACATCGACCGTCGCGTCATGCGGTCTAGGTCCTATCTATCTCACTTTGCTCATTCGGCTTTTGTCGCTTCTTTTGAGCCCCGGGATGTTGGACACGCCTTGATGGATCCGGATTGGGTTAATGCCATGCATGAGGAGTTGGAAAACTTTGAGCGAAACCGTGTTTGGGTCTTAGTGCCACCACCTCCAAGTTGCCACCCCATAGGTACCAAGTGGGTTCATGACATGTGCTTTTATTCACCTTGTATGTTTGTGCGTTGATGAGTCTTGTCAACAAGGGGGAGAATTTGGTGCATTTCACTCTTGTGTCAAAGGGGAAGTTTCATGTTCAGGGGGAGCTTTTGCTAGATGTGTTGAGCCTTTGCCTCTTCTGGAGGGTCTAGCGTGTTTTGTTGACTTCGATAGGTTTCGATTGATTTCTTGAGCTTCATGTGCTTTAATTAGTACATTTTTTTAATTGGTATCTCAGAGAATTTCTTGCCATAAGGTGCTTGGTATCTTTGGTTTGCTAGCGGTGTTAAGCCCGTTTTGCTGCCTCTTCTTAAGGGCTAGCTTTGATTTTCTTGGTTGCGTCGAGCCATTGCCCATGTCTTTGGGAACCAAGTTTTGATTGCGTTTTGCTTCTCTCAAGTGACCCCGTCTTGGCTTTTCTTAGCTTTTGGTCATTTGAAGAGTTTTACCTTGTGGCTCAAACTCGAAATGCACTTGTGTTGACAAAGCACTCATCAAGGGAGAGATTGCGAACACATGGTTGACAAGTGCCCATGTTTGTTCAGTTTTGATGATGAGTGTTTGATCAATGCCTGAGTATTTCGGTTTGAGCGGTTCTACTAATCCTTGCGAAAGCAAGTGTGTGCCTGTCTATCGGCTTGTGGTATGCAGGGACGGAGCTCGGAGACAGTAGTCAATGGCGTGGAGAAGGTCGAGTAGAGGCTTGCCGTGCCGATGGACTAAGAGTGGTGAAGGACGGAAGCGGGGCTCGGACTGAGGGACCATGGGTGCTGGAGGCCTGGCTGTAGTGGCTAGTACTTGGCACCGGCAAGCGCGAGAAGACACGGTGGTAGACCGAGTCAAGATGGCGGACAAGCGGGTCGAGCGGAGGCTCAGGGGACTCAGAGTTCGACCGGGCGAGGACAAGGTGGCTCGAGTCAAGTGGTTTGATGGTTTGGGCCGCAAAACCATCGGAGGACGGTTTCCGAGTTTGGGCCTCAAAATTCGGGGTTCGGTAGTTGAGCCCAAAGCTACCGGTGGCGGGTTTCGCGGGTTTGGGCCTCAAAACCCGGGCAGAGCTTCCAAGGAACTGGGGATGGAATGTGGCAGAATCCTGGAGGTTGCGTCGAGGCGATGGAAACTCCTGGCAGGAAGCGGGGCCGTCCATTCAAAATGCAGGAGATATTTTCCGGAGCTTGGACTGTAATGCTTAGGCTAGGTAGTTCACTCAATGTATCTAGGGGGGTCTTTGGGAAATAGCCAAAGCCCGATAAGTATGGGGTGAAGGGGTATCCCTCATCCTACCTCTTGAACCCTAATCATTTGCACCACCTCTCTCTCTCTCTCTCTCCACTCTCTCTCTAGTTCATGAGGTCCCTAGGTTGATCTCTCCAACCTTTGTAAGGATTTGCAATTTGTTTTCGGTGGGAATCGGAGGCCTTAACCTCCGTAAGCCATGGTGGCTTCGATTTCTTGATCGTGTCCTCGTTTTGCTTGTGTTCTTCGCATTTTTGCTTTTGCTCCTACTTTGTTCCCGAGATGAAATCTCTTTGTGGGGAGTAGCTCATGCAATTCCGTTTGAACCAAGTTGTTCATATTCGAGAGGAGCATCTTTGCATCTAAGGATCCATCCTCAAACCTCTCGAGTACACAGATCAGGTGATTTCTTTGCGGTGTTCTTCATTTCTTTCTTTCTTTCCCAAAATCTTTGTTTCCCTTCAATCCAAACCAAATCGAGCAATGATTTCTTCGGGATAGCTCCTCCATAGCACTAGAAACATGCCTACCATATTGGGTTGCTAGTGGAGATCATTTGGTTGGGATTTGGGAAGATTTGGCGGAGAGAAAAACGAGTTTCGTGTTTTCTGCGCTCTGCTCGGGGGCGCCGGACGCTCCATCGAGAGGCGTCGGACGGTAGGTCGTCCTGACGTCAGCGTTCGTCGCTTGCTCTGTTCGCGCGGGTCAAGTTCGCGTCAAACGTTCGCCATCGTCCGTCGCCTGCCCACCAAAGCGTCCGTCGGTTTTTGCGTTTGACACGCTCTCTGTTCATTTTGCATCGGACGCTCGCCAGCGTCCGTTGAGGTACCGCCAGACACATCCATCGCCTGGAGGTCCTCTCGGGTTCGGATCTGGAAAAGCGTCAGACGCTCGCCGAACATCCGTCGCTCTTTATTGCAGCGTCCGTCGCCCAGCGTCTGTTGCACTGCGTCGGAGCGTCCGTCGGCTGTTTTTCTGGGTGATTTGCTTCAGGTTCTTGCCTCTTTCTCGTAGGGGTTGAGAACTCATTCTTGGGGGTTTTCGGCGAGTTTTTTCTCCACTGCCGTTGAGCCTTCATTTCTCCGTTTTCGTCTGAATCCCCCTAGCAACCCAGCAACTGGGTTTGGTTTTTGGGAAGAGTGTCCCGAATATTTCGAGAGAAATTTGAGGCTCCCATTCACCCCCCCCCTCTGGTCGCCATTCTCGTCCTTCATCAAGCTAAGTGTCTCAACCAAATCTGAACTCACCAAGTTGTTGCAACTCCTGCTATCAATGATGGTGAGAACACGCAACCCTGCACAATGAGATACATGTCGAACAAATTGTGGCGCTGGATCTTCATCTCTTCTTCATGTCCCACACGTGAACTCAACACACGCTGCACAAGAAGGCTAGGATAGCCTGCGGCGGCGGCCACGGAATCAATGGTCTCCTCGTCTTAATCGCCCTTGGTGGAATCTACAGCAAGTTTAGCAGCAAGGGTTAAATCATCTTCAACATCACTAGCACTTACATATCCATCCTTAGTAGCAATGAAAGAACGACGACTGGGGCACTCCTTCATGACATGTCCCATGCCTTTGCATCGGTGATAAATGATTTGAGCTGGGGGTGGAAGAGCTAGTAGAAGCACCCGACGTGGCACCTTTCTTCGACTGAAACTGCACATTAGACAATTTGCTTACCCCGAAAGAAAGTGGAGGTGTAGATGTCTTGGGCGTCTCTGGCTCAGAGCGCTGCTGAAAATTCCTCCCATTAGTAGACCTGAAAGGTTGTTGTTGTGTGCGTCCCAGTACTTCGCGTTCGGCCTTAATAGCAAGATAATACAATTGGGAAAAATTGTATCATTCTTTGTAATCAAGAATGTTCTGTATATCATTGTTGAAACCACCAAAGAATCTAGCACTAGCATCATTATCATCTTCATTTATACCACAACATGCTAAACCAATAAGTAATTCTTGATAGTATGCTTCTACGCCTTTTTCGCCTTGTTTTAAAGTTTGTAGTTTCAAGCGTAAATCACGTTGGTAATAAGGAGGAACAAAACAATATTTCATACGTTACTTTAAAACATTCCAAGTTTGAGGCACAGCAGCAACATTACCAGTATTGCAAAGATCACTCCACCAAAACAAAGCAAAATTAGTAAACTCACTAGTAGCAAGTCTAACTCTATGCTCAGCAGGTACATTATGAGAATCAAACTTTTGTTGAACAGCAAGCTCTCAATCTAAGTATGCATCAGGATCAATATTACCAGCAAAAGAAGGTAGGCTAAATTTAATTTTAGCAAAGGCATCATTATTACCATGATTATTACCTCCCATACCACGACGATTGAAGTTGTAGCGGTGACGGATGCGTGCATCACCATCAGCATCTGCATCTTCATCATCAAAAACATCTCCATCTTCATCATTATCATGAGGAGGTGGACGGCGTTGTTCAACCTGCTCAATGTGGGTGACCAGATTGTTCACGTTGCGCATCAGCTCGTTCATAAGATTGCGTTGTTCATTGATGAACGTTGTAAGCTCGCCCTTAGACACGCACTCATTGAAATCTGTCGGAGATCCTGACATGGTTAGGCCCTGTTTGGAACGCAGGAATAGAAAACAGAGGAATAGGAAAAAACACACGAATATGATGTAGTATAAAGTGAAAAACCGCAGGAATCTGAAACAGAGGAATACTTGGAGTTTGTTGTCTGGATTGCAGGAAAATTTTGAACATTCACGTTTTCCCATGCAATGAGGAAATAGCCGTTGGGCAAGCTATCCGTTGCAGCCCTGCAAGTGCCATTGCTAGTCTGCATTTTTTTACCTTGGCATTTTTATAGAACCCTGCTGCTCCGGCTATATATAAGCTTGCGTTGTCAGCAATACCTCTCATCCATCCATCACAGACAATAGCATTTATTTCTATGGATTCAAGCTACCTGCGTAGATCAGAAAATGAAGAGGAGTTTTTTCTCTTCGTACTCCCTACCTTACAAGAAACTAGTTCATCCCAATCATCAGAAAGACAAGCCATACATACATCAATCAGGAATGGAGCCACATTTATTGATGAAACACTAAATGGGCATGAAGTCTTATGCCAAAGGCGATTCCATATGGAGAGAGATATTTTCCGAGCTTTGGTTCGAAGATTGCGTGAAAAAGGACTTGTTGATTCAAGGTATGTCTTCGTGGAAGAGCAATTAGCTATATTCTTGTATGCGGTATCAAAAAATGCAATCAATCGAGTATTACAAGATCAATTCCAGCATAGCGGGGAAACAATTAGCCGTCACTTTACAGCAGTGCTAAATGCACTTACACAACTCACATGCCACTATATATGCTTGCCTTCTCCTCACCCGTATCGTATATTAAGGCAGCCCAAATTTTCTTCATACTTTCAGGTAATCAAAAAATAGTTCTTTCCTGTAATTTAGTTATATCTACTATATTGAGCCTTTTATATATATTGACTTCACCATTAATATATATACAAAACTGTATTGGAGCTATTGATGGCACTCATATTCCTTTTTTGTCACCACAGGCGCCTCGCTGTCGACGGGAACGTCGCCTACCACTTAATGCGTAGCGCCGGAAAATTCTGGAATAAATCCAGAATAAAGTGTCGCACCCAGGATTTGAACCCTGGGTGGGAGCCCCCCAACCAATGGCCTTTGCCATTGCGCCGTGAACCCCTTGACGATGGCACTCATATTCCAATGACTATTCCTGTTGAAAAACAAGAACCATATAGAAACAGAAAGCAAGGCTTATCATAAAACATGATGGTTGCATGTGACTTCGATCTAAAATTTGTGCATGTCCATGCCGGTTGGGAGGGGTCTGCTTCTGATGCAATAGTTCTATAGGATGCACTTAACCATGGATTTAGTGTCCCCCCCGATAAATTTTACCTTGTAGATGCAGGCTATGCAAATACACCAAAATTTCTTGCTCCCTACCGTGGAACTAGATATCACTTACAAGAACAAGGAAGAGCAGGTCAAAAACCACAAAATCCGAAGGAAATATTCAACCTTCGACATGCACAGCTACGGAATCATATAGAAAGAGCTATTGGTGTATTAAAAATGAGGTACCCTATATTAAGAGCTGCTTCATCATATGACATAGAGACACAGGTTGATATCTCTGTAGCTTGTTGTTTAACACACAATTTCATTCGGCTGCACAATGGAGATGCTAGTTTGGTACATGGTGCTACAACAGATATCAATCAAAGCAACATGATAGATGTACCAGGAGGAGATGACCAATACAACAATGATGTGCCCAGTTTTAACAACTTGCGACAAGCTGGAAATGAGATGCGAGATGACATAGCAAACAGGATGTGGGAAGATTACATTGCAAGACGTACAACTCACCGATAATGATGTACTACAATGTAGTTTAACCCCCCTATGCATTAGATTACCTATGCATTAGTACTTTACAAAAGACAGTGGCACTGTAAACCAGCCACTATGGGATGCTAATCCTAATCATGTGAGCATATATGGACATGAACCAAAAGTGTACCAAAATATCAGTTTGCTTAGGTAATCTAAATTTTTCTAAGCAACCATCCTACTCGTAATGCATCACTACCAAATGAGAGAAAAACTTCCCTGTTTGATGGATTGTCTTTGAAGATGTCAGCTGCTTTTAGCATATCTCCAGTTTCTAGCTCACTAAGCCCCTCAAGTACAGTGATGCATTTGTTGATACTGAAAGGATCATCTAGTTTCTTCTCCTCTATGGCAGCAAATCGTTCAATATCTTCTTTTTTTAGCTTCAAATACTTCTCATGAAAATCTTCAGTTGCAATAGTGTGCTTGGTCTTTTGCTTTTTATTACGCTTACCATCATCTACCTCCGGAATTGAACTAGACGGTCCGGCACTGTGACGAAGAGTTTCTTCAAATTGTTCAGGAACATGTGGTGCTAGATTTATGGAAGATGGTCCATCTGGTGTTTCTTGAGGAGTGAAAGTTCCCAGTGGAGCAAATGTGTCATTACCAAACCAATTAGTATCATTCATGTCCTCTTCAGTATCAAATCTGAAGGATCCAGGAGCAGGTATACTAGGTGAAGGTGACTGCAGGTGCACATCAGGAGAAACTTGTGAAGATGGTATTGCCTTATTGGCATAATGATCCATACCACTACAACTTCTTCCTTCGGCATAACGCCCTGTAGGAAATATGATAATATTTTAGAGTGGTCTTAACTACTGTAATCACATCCAGTGAAATAATAACTAATTACGCTAATATCAACTCACCATCATATAAAACAAACAAATCATCATAGTACGGAAATGACTTATCTCTCCAAAACAGAGCGTCCTTATTTTTATGTGCCTCCATTGCTGCCCAAACATCTGGTGGTGCCGTCACCATCATTCTATTGGAATCCCAGCCAAAACCACTTTCTGCTACCAAATCTTTTATAGTACGATATTCCTTTTTTATATCCTGCTCCTTTTGTTTCACTTGTGCAACATAGAACGACGAAGAAAACTTCTTATTGAACGGAGCCACAATTTCAGTCCATGCTTCTTTCCTCCATGCATTGTGTGTCCGAAATCTAGGCACATCATGGATTTTTAAGAGTTCAATAAGATATAGCCTCTTCTGGTGGTCCCACTTAGCTCTATTTTTTGAGGTGCCTATGCAAACAGGATAAAAAATTCTAGTTTTAATATAATAACTTAAATAACGGATATTAGAGATCATACCAGGAGAAAAAAAATTCTAGATGCATAATCTAATGAAATACAAGTGCTATCTGCTAAGTAATTGAACAGTGTGCTTCCTAGTTACATGCAAACAAAGATAACACATCTAGATAGCACTTGCGTCGGTGCTCACATGTGCTAAGTAATTGAACTGCTCACTTGTGTCGGACTCACAGAAAGTTAGGGGGAAAGATAAAAGGACTCCATAGATCAGATCTTTAACTAGAACATGTGTTGTCAGATCCACAAATTTAGATCCGGATCCAAAACAAGGGCAAAATAAAACTATTTCTGAAGGGGAAATCATATCATTATCAAATCGTACCTTGTTCCTGGTGGATTTCTTGACTTTCCCCAGATTGGTGGACATCAGACCCCTGCGCCGATGGAGTTGCAGGGAGAGACGAAGCAGGGAGGGGGGATTTCGTGAGGATGGACTGATTCGCCGGTGGTGGTTTGCCATCTCCGCCGGTTCATGCCAAATTTCTCTAGGGCTCAAGCATGGCGGGAGGGAGGAGTCAGCCAGAGAGAGAGAGGCGTCGGGTGGAAAAAGAACGAGAAAGATGCTTTCCCTTGAGTCACAGTGGATGTTTTATTTCCCGTGAAACACACGTACCTGGCTGCCTTTCCTCAGGAAAGGAAACTGCGGATCCTACGTTCCAAACGCAGTCACAGGCTTTTTTTTTCCATAGGAATGAAAACCTCCAAAATTCCTATGAAAAAACTATGTTCCAAACAGGGCCTTAGAAGATAGAAAAAGAAAACACCAAAGTACGCACCGTCACACGATAACGGATGTGTATAGATTATAGAAAGCTGAATAAAGCTACAAAAAAGGATCACTTTCCTTTACCTTTTATAGATGAGATGTTAGAGCGGTTAGCCAACCACTCTTTCTTCTGTTTCTTAGATGGATATTCAGGGTATCACCAAATCCCGATCCATCCAGATGACCAAAGTAAAACAACCTTTACATGTCCATATGGAACTTATGCTTATCGTAGAATGTCTTTTGGGCTATGTAATGCTCCAGCTTCTTTTCAAAGATGCATGATGTCTATATTTTCTGACATGATTGAAGATATTATGGAAGTTTTCATAGATGATTTCTTTGTTTATGGAAAAACTTTCGATAGTTGTCTTGAAAATTTAGATAGAGTGTTGCAAAGATGTAAAGAAAAACATTTAGTCCTTAATTGGGAGAAATGTCATTTTATGGTCAAAGAAGGAATAGTGCTAGGACATCTAATATCTGAAAGAGGCATCGAGGTAGACAAAGCTAAAATTGAAGTAATTGAATAGTTACCTCCGCCTGTAAATGTGAAAGGTATAAGAAGCTTCCTTGGTCATGCTAGTTTTTATAGAAGATTTATAAAAGATTTCTCATTTATTGCTAGACCATTAACTCTTTTGCTAGCCAAGGATGCTCCTTTCGAATTTTATGATGCTTGTTTAAAATCTTTTGAATTGTTAAAGACAACACTCATCTCTGCACCAATCATTCAACCCCCTGATTGGTCTTTACCTTTTGAAATTATGTGTGATGCTAGTGACTAGGCTGTCGGGGCAGTTTTGGGACAAACTAAGGATAAGAAGCATCATACAATAGCTTATGCTAGTAAAACTTTGACAGGACCTCAACTTAATTATGCAACCACTGAAAAAGAGCTCCTGGCTGTTGTTTTTGCTATAGACAAATTTATATCTTATTTAGTAGGAGCCAAAGTAATTATTTATTCTGATCATGCTGTTTTGAAATATCTGCTCACTAAAAAAGATGCTAAACCTCGCTTAATAAGATGGATCTTTCTGCTCCAAGAATTTGACTTAGAAATAAAAGATAGAAAAGGAGTAGACAATCCTATTGCAGATCACTTATCTAGAATGTATTTTAAGAATCCACAGGAACTACCCATTGATGATTCACTCCGGGACAACATGCTCTACGGATCAACAGATCTGACCCCTGGTATGCAGATATTGTTAATTTCATGGTTTCAGGATATGTACACCAGGAGGGAACAAAAGAAAGCTTATTCAAGAGAGTCGTTCCCACATATGGGATGAGCCATACCTCTTCCGAGTATGCTCTGACGGTTTACTCAGGAGATGTGTGACTATTAAAGAAGGAATGAAGATCATTGAGAGATGCTACTCATCACCATATGGAGGTCATTATGGAGCATTCCGCACACATGCAAAAATTTGGCAGTGTGGATTCTATTGGCCAACAATGTATGAAGACACTAAAGAATTTATCAGAAGATGCGGGCCATGTCTAAGACGCGGCAACATAAATTCAAGGGATGCCATGTCACTCACTAGCAATCTGCAGATAGAGCTCTTTAATGTTTGGGGAATCGACTATATGGGACAATTTCCCCCATCAAAGAAGTGTGAGTATATCTTGGTGGCAGTCGACTATGTCTCCAAGTGGGTGGAAGCATTACCTTGCAAACATGTAGACAACGTAAATTCAAAGAAGATGTTTGAAGAGACCATATTCCCAAGATTTGGAGTCCCCAGACTAGTGATAAGTGATGGAGGATCACATTTCATCGACAAACGTTTTGAGAAGTATCTAGCAAGTCATGGGATCTGCCACAACATCGCTACACCTTATCATCATCAGACAAGTGGCCAAGCAGAGACCTCAAACAAACAAATCAAGAATATTCTTCAGAAGACAGTGAATGAGATGGGAACAGCGTGGAAGGACAAGTTACCCGATGCACTCTGGGCATACCGGACTGCATACAAAACCCCAATTGTGTAACACCCAAAAATTTGCATTCTTTGAAATAGACTAAAAATTAATTAAATGCATTTTTGGGGTGATCATTACCATATAGGAAATTAAGAATGTTTTCACAAAAATAATAAAAGAAAAGAATCTTATGGTAGAAACATTTTTGTTGCATTCATGCTGCTGCATAGTGTTCTTGTATTGTTTGGTACTTTCAAAATTCAAAACTTGAGTTCAAAAGTGCTTTGAAAATGATTATGAAATTCAAGGAATAAAAGAAAAAGGGTTTCTTGCTCTCTCTCCCTCCCTTTCTCCTTTCTGGCCAGAGGCCTCCTTCTCCCTCGGCCCTCTTTCACTCCCTCACCGGCCCAGCCCCTTCCCCCTTGCGCAGAGGCCCAGCAGGTCGGCCCAGCACCTCCCTCGCACTAGTGGACGCGCCCCGCACCGCTGTCTCTCTGGCAAGCGGACCCCGCATGTCAGCCCCTTAGCCCCACCTTCCTTCTTCCTCTCCTCTCCTTTCCTTCCCCATGCGACGGCGCCTTCCATCTCTGCTGAGCACAATCTGAGCATGATTGCTCCCTTTCCTTCACCGACGTAGTCCCATGGCTATTTAAGCCAAGCCCCCGCATCCATCCGACCTCCTCCAAGCACCGCAGAGCCACCAGCCGTGTCGCAACCCTAACTCCGAGCTGCCGTCGGAGCTTCGCCGTCAAGATACACCAGCGCCGCCTTGAACTACTCCCCGAGCTTCGCATCGTGGTAAGGAGAGCCCTAGGAGCTCGCCATCCCCCTCCATCCTCTCTGTTTCACTCGCACGGCTCCTCTCCGCGTCCGCCGGCCTAAGCCGCCCCACCGCGCGGGCACCGCTCCCTCGAGCGAAATCGGTTCAACCGATACCGCTATCGCGTTCGCCGTCTCCCCCTCTCTCTTCCGGTCCTCTTCGCGTCGCGAACCGTGTACCATGGCCTCGGATTGAACCGCGCCGCCACCCTGCCTCCCCCTGCTCTAATCTCGGACGTCCGTTCTGGATCGGATGGCCCTCAGAGCCCCGTACCCCTTCGGCCGACACTTTTGCAAAGTAAACCCCAAGTGTTTTTAAGTATGAACCCGCCGTCCCTTGGCGTATTCCAAGTGTCCGTTTTCCCTGCTGCAAAGTGTATTTCCGTTCTGATCTATTTTATTTCAAAAATAAATAGAAAAACCTAATTACAGAATTTCCATTCATTTTCATTTGCTCATAAAATGTTCATTCTAACTCCTTTTTCACCCATTCAAATTGCGTTAGGATTGTATCGGCGTAATCTACGTGTTAGTTAGTTCATAGATCATGTTAGACAACTTTTAAAAATATTTAATTGCTTAGTCTCTTTTAATCTCATGTTTAATTTGCAAATCTTGTTTAGGGTATATCTTCTTCGTTATAGCTCCGTTTTTGGTGATCCAAACGTCTATGTGATCGTAGTGAGACATAGATTAGTTTTATAAACTTTTAATCTTGTTTTATTATGGTTGGTGTACTGTTCTAATCTATAGCCTTTGTTTGTTTGCATGTTATGTCTCGGTATGATTGTATGTTGATGTGGTGATCGAGTATAGACGGTGAGCAGTACGTGGGTGACCAGGAGGATTTCTTTGAGCAGGAGCAGCAGGAACCTTTTGAGAAAGGCAAGTATTATATGTTATCTACCTTGATGTCCTATTCATGATGTTTTTGAATAAAATCATATGCATGTGTCTTATTTTGTTACCATACGACTTACCTAGATTTGTTACCTTGAACCTTGGAATCCTATGGGTTATATTTGTATCTGGGTAGTTATTGCTAGTGCTCCATTTTAACCAAGCATGATCTTGAATCTTGATTAATAACTATATGAACTGTTAAAGTAAAACTTGACTTTTTAGCAACATGGATTCAAGATCCTATCTGTCAGCAAAAGTTGGGACCTACAGTACAACCATGAGAGCTACATGGCTCTGCTTTAGTTCAGTATTAGGGTCACTCCCTCGCATGTGGCTGTTCACGAAAGTTGTCATTGACGGGTGGTTGCGGGGTATGGCCAGTGTGGCTACCGCTGCGTGTGTGTACCATCGAGGAGACCTCGTATACCCCTTGCCTGTGGATCCGTACTGTCTATTGTATGACAACGAGCCCCTCTAAAAGACTTCATAGTGCACCTTGCTCGCTGACCTCAGTAGTGTTTTGGGAGTTATAAATCCGGGCATATGGGTAACACGACTCATGGGTAAAGTGTACAATCTCTGCAGAGTGTTAAAAACTGATATATTAGCCGTGCTCACGGACACGAGCGGCCCGGAAAACTCACAAAAACTTTGTTTACTTGTTGCTTATTTTTTTATGAATCACTTTACCATGCTATTATGTAATTTGTTCATTTTCTTATATGATCATGCAATTTAAACTGGGGCATAAGCATAACCTTTGTTTCACAACTTGTAAAGTTTTGTTATAAACTAAAAATGCTTACCGTAGTAAACCATGTCAACCTTTTGAGCCTCATGAACCCCATATATACTTGTTGAGTACTAGAAGTACTTACGCTTGTTTACTTTTCATATTTGGATAAAAATCCCGGATGGGTACCTGGTTATCAGGGATATGAGGAGTATCCCAGGGACTACTAGGTTTGGAGTCAACCAGTTGACGTCCCTGTGCGATGGAGCTTCGCGCGAGTTATCTTTTATTTCCGCTGTTATGTAATAGATATTAATTAGATACTTATTCTCTATGTAATAAACACTTGTAATGGTACTTTTTTGATGATTTGTCGGCTTATATGTGTGACTGATCCTTGGGCACACATAAGGTTTATGCATCCCGTTTTGTCTTTAAAAGTGGGTGTGGCAAATTGGAATGTCTCCATATCAACTCGTATATGGGAAGACTTGTCACCTACCTGTGGAACTAGAGTTCAAAGCACACTGGGCTATAAAAAGATGGAATATGGACTTTGAGGCTGCGGGAGAAAATGGACAAATGCAATTATCAGAGCTAGAGGAGTGGAGAGAAAAAACATATCACAATTCAATGATCTACAAAGAAAGAGTTAAACGATGGCATGACAAGAAGATCAAGAAGAAAGAGTTCACACCCGGAGATAAGGTATTACTTTTTAATTACAGGGTAAAGCTCTTCGGACACAGAAAGCTACGAAGCAAATGGGAAGGACCATATAAGGTAATCAATTCATCACCCCATGGAGGAATCACACTTCAAAATGACGAAGGTACGTTATTCAAGGTAAATGGTCAACATCTGAAAATATTTCTAGAACCTAATGAAAAATTAGAAGAAATAGACGTAATTAATTTCTACCTTTTAAGTAATTTTTAAGGTCCAACCACTTTAATTTTACATTTCTGGGCCATGCATATGGTTTTCGGGGTATAAAATCTTCTAGAAACGGGTACGCAGAAGAGGCCTGGCAGAGGAGAGAAGGCCAGGGTGGGCGCCCTAAGGGCCAGGGCGGCCGCCCCACTCCTGTAACCTCTCGCCACCGCCTTTCGCTCACCCGAACCTTCTAGTCTCCCTTATCCGATAAACCTTATAGAACACTTATCCAACCATTTTTCTGCGAGATTTGCTCCGTATATGCTTCTAGAGGCCGTTTTCCACCCCTATATAAACAACCCCCTGATGCCGTCCATCATCATCATTCAATCTTTCCCTTAGTTCTCGCTTAGAAGCCAGCTAGCTCTCTTTGCTCCCATGGCCGGCAACCACAACACTGAGAGGAGGATGGTCCCCTACGGATCCAACCTTGACAAGCTCCCGAAGGAAGACCCAGATGCCAAGGCCTTAGTCGTCGTCCACGATGAGCTCCCTCTCGCCACCATTCCACCAAAGCAGCAGCACCACAACAGATCCTACTATGCCCAGCCTATCCTCCCAGCACCGCCGCAACCGCTCCTGTTAAAAGGGCCGAAAGAAGAGCCCATCATTAAGGTACCTGTCGGCACCAAGGTTCTTCCTCCAAGACCCAAGGAGAGGGTCATAGGAGTGAAGACCCATCGAAATGGAGAGCTCAACCACATCAAGTACACAACCGAGGAGGAACGTCCCTACTTCAAGGGAATTCGGGCTCCTAAAGTCAAGTTCGTGCCACCGAAGGACGCCCCGAAGCACTCCCTCAATTCCTTCGAGTCATCTCCCAAGCACCGCAAAACCATAGCTGACCTAGAGAAATACTTCCATGCTAGAGATGATACGATCATCAATATCCAAACCACTCTAAGCTTTCTCTCTAGGCAGATCACAAACCTGAACACCACCACAGGAAACCTTAGGAGCGACGTAGATGAGCTTAACAAGAAGATGAAGTATTTAGAATGTCGCTAGATTCTTTAGTTAGTTTTGAGACATGATTAGATCCATTAGCTAGTATTAGTTCGATTCATTTCCCTTGTAATACATGTTTCAGAATAAATAATAAATAAAGAGCATTTCTATTATTTTTTGTATCTTGCTTGTCTCCATTTTGTATTCAAAAGAAAACAGGAAACAAGTATGCGGGAGACCCCCGATGACAAGACGAACAGATTCAACCGCAACGATCAAATATTTCGGAAACAAATAGAGTAACAACCGCACTCGGTGAAGCAGAGGCCGACGGGCCACCCCAGTAGGGCGCCCGCCCTACTACCCAGGGTGCCCGCCTTGGGCAGGGCACCCCCTACTCTGTCCTTCGACCACACTCAGGTTTGCACCCTGCACATTGCATATTTTCATACACATCTCCAAAATTTAATTCGTGCAGTTAGTTTCCATAAATAAGTGCTTTAAACATGATAAAATGCTAAAATGTTTACTTAAAAATATCTTTATGAAATAGACACACTACATGAAGTTTCCTGGAATCCTGCTATTGTTGAGAATTTATTTAGAGACTCCATGTTACTTAAGTCGTTGTGGAATATAAGATGGTAGAATAAGAGAACTTAATTCTTGATAATCTCTGTCACTTGGAGAATTTCTTTTAAAATAAATAACTATCATCCCTTATATGCTTTACACTTACCAATCAAAAGCCAAAAGGCTACTTACTTTGTATTGAGTTTGTTTGAATCATGTGGATCCTTGTTAGAATTTTATCATACTCCCAAGGTCAAGGCTTCATTCATACTTTACAAACACAAAAGATTCACTCTTCCGAAGTAGTACTGCATTTGGGGAATGGAATATGCAAAAATATTTTAAATTCGAGGAAATAAAAATGGGCAAAAAGTCCGACAACCTCGCAGTAGAATTAGGGGTACATCAGCACCCACTCAAAAAAACAACATATATAATGATAGCCCATGTCTCCTCTAATAGCAATACACCAGTAAGAGTTGACACAATAATAAAACTTGACCAACAAGTCTTGATCTAAGAGTATGGCATTATTCTCCTCGGATCCCGGTTTGAGCAGGCAATACATGCAAGGTAAGTATGCCACATTTACCTATACTTTTTGAGATTCATTTATGAGTGATCTGAGAGCACCAAGGAAAAAGTAAGCTAAACATGCAAAAACTCCAAGTGACAAGATTGATAGATGAAGGGTCTCTATTTCTAGCTACTTTATTCCTCAATTGCTCATAGTGATATGATGACTCTGCTAAACTCCCGTAGTACAGGTATAAAAGGAATCTTTCTATTATTGATGTCTTAACCTTAAGCTTATGTTTTAACCATCCTTTTCTCGAGGACAAGTAAAAGCCTAAGTATGGGGGAGCTTGTTGACACCTCTTAAGTATCAATTCTAAGTGTCAACTAAGCAGAAGAAAGGATATATTTGCAACACACTACCTAGATATAGAGTTTTAACTCACAGAATTCCACGAGTTTTGGTGTTTATCTGTTTCTGCAGGGAGACAACTACAAAAGAGCAAAATAGGCCCATATATAAGGATTACATAGACACATAACACCTCCGTACGAAAAAGAATAATCTAGAAGGGTCAAGAAGGCTCGAGAAGAAACCAGAGGCCAAATGGGCCCAGGGGCAGGGCGCCCGCCCTAACCCCTGGGGCGCCCGCCCTAGGTCAGGCTCCAATGGGCCTCTGCCTCGTGGGGCCACTCTCCACCGCCTTTGAGGTTACATCTACACCATCCATTAAGGTCGGTTTGATCCGACGGCTGACGATCATTTGAGGGGGCTATATAAGGAGGACCCCTACCCCCTGGCTAAAGGCAATCCATAATCCATTATTCATTTTTATATTTTCCAGAGAGGATTCGCCAGAGAAGATCCCTCACGGGTCTATTCTCTAGGGCTTAGCATACATGTGAGATTAGAGTTTACTCTTCTAGATTGAGAGAGTTAGAGTGGAGGTGTGGATTGGAGGAAGCCCGGCTTGTCGGTGTCTCCTCTCCAGTTTGTAGCGATGGGATCAATACTCCTAACCCGAGGCTTGCTCCTAGGATTTCTTCGGTAATTCGACTTCTAATTCTAGTAAGTTCCCTGTTTATTATTCTTTGGTTTGTGAGTTTACTTTATTCTCTTCGTGTAGAGAGTAGGGTAATCATCTTTAGCGTAAACGTGGTGTTTGGGCTAGGATACTCATAGATATCCCCTATCTAGTCGGATCTGTGGTAGTAGCTCGAAAAGTAACAATTCCGTAGATAACTTTGGAACCCACAATCCCGTTAGAAGGATCGATAGGGTTTCATAGGCTGCGTGTTAAGCATCCTCTGGGGTGTCTCTTCTCACGACGGTTCTCCCAATAGAATAATAGATCATATCTTATATAGACTAGAATGAGACTACAGTTGCGATCTTCTCTAATCGCTTATATCACGATCACCTTGTTTGTAGCCTAAGGGTTACTAGCATAGATTTGGTTAGTCAGATGCACCCTTTCTCCCTGTGGGAAAACAAATAACGATACTCTGGACTATCTCCCGGGTGAAGTGCTCACCGGTATCCGTGCGCTTGTGAATTACTTCCTAGTGATTTCTCTGTCTGCGTTAACAAATATCAACAGCCTCCATCTAAGCCCTCTATAGAACTTAAACCCCTTCCTTCTGGTCTAAAATATACTTTTCTAAATGATGATCGTGAGGCTCCTGTGATCATTAGTGACAAACTCTCCCTGAAGAGTCCATTAAGCTCCTTACTATCTTAGAAAGGCATCAATCAGTCTTAGGCTACTCTCTCCAAGACCTCAAGGGGATTAGTCCCGCTCTTTGCACACATCGCATTCCCATAGAACCTGAGGCCATCCCATCCATATAACCTCAATGGAGATTGAATAATGCGATGAGAGAAGTAGTGAAGAAAGTGGTCTTGAAACTCTTGCACGTAGGGATCATCTACCCTGTTTGTCATAGTGAATGGGTTAGCCCTGTGCAAGTCATGCCTAAGAAGGGAGGTATGATGGTTGTTCGAAATGAAAAGAACGAGTTGATTCCTCAACAAACTGTCACGAGTTGGAGGATGTGTATAGATTACCGAAAACTTAATAAGGCTACAAAGAAAGATCACTTCCCGTTACCCTTCATCGATGAGATGTTGGAACGGCTTGCAAAGCATTCTTTCTTTTGTTTCCTTGATGGTTATTCGGGTTATCATCAAATACCAATCCACCTAGATGATCAAAGTAAGACTACTTTCACATGCCCCTATGGAACATATGCTTATAGGTGAATGTCATTCGGCCTATGCAATGCTCCTGCTTCCTTCCAAAGCTGCATGATGTCCATCTTCTCCGATATGATCGAAGAAATCATGGAAGTTTTCATGGATGACTTCTCTGTCTATGGAAAGACTTTTGATGATTGCCTTGAGAACTTGGACAGAGTCTTACAAAGATGCGAAGAAAAGCACTTAGTCCTAAACAGGAAGAAATGTCATTTCATGGTTCGGGAAGGTATAGTGCTAGGACATAGAGTGCCGGAGCGTGGGATAGAAGTGGATAGAGCTAAAATAGAAGTCACAGAACATCTTCCACCAACCACGAATGTCAAGGGAATTTGTAGCTTCCTTGGGCACGCAGGTTTTTATAGGCGGTTCATAAAAGATTTTTCTCAAATTGCCCGTCCTTTAACAAACCTGCTAGCTAAGGATGCGCCCTTTGACTTTAATGATGAGTGCTTAGATTCTTTTCACTATCTTAAGAAATCACTCATCTCAGCTCCAATCATTCAACCCCCTGATTGGACGCTTCCATTTGAAATAATGTGTGATGCAAGTGATTATGCGGTTGGTGCGGTCTTAGGCCAAACCAAAGATAAGAAACATCATGCAATTTCATATGCTAGCAAAACCTTAATAGGGCCACAACTAAACTATGCAACAACTGAAAAAGAACTTTTGGCCGTGGTTTTTGCTATAGACAAGTTTAGATCTTACTTAGTTGGAGCAAAAGTGATTATTTATACCGATCACGCTGCTCTAAAGTACTTGCTCCCTAAGAAAGATGCTAAACCCCGCTTAATAAGATGGATCTTGCTACTCCAAGAATTTGATCTTGAAATAAAAGATAAAAAGGGAGTAGAAAATTCTGTTGCCGACCATTTGTCTAGAATGCAATTCAAAGAGGCACAAAATTTGCCCATCGACGACTTCCTCAGAGATGACACACTCCTCAAGGTGACAAACTCCAACCCCTAGTATGCAAATATAGTCAACTTTATGGTTGCAGGCCATGTCCCACGAGGGGCAAATAAGAAGAAGCTTATTCAGGAGAGTCGAGTGCATCTCTTGGATGAGCCATACCTCTATAGAGTATGCAATGATGGATTGCTAAGAAGACGTGTACCTATGGAGGAGGCAATCAAGATTATGGAAAGATGCCATGGAGCAGAATACGGAGGTCACTATGGAGCATTCAGAACTCATGCTAAGATATGGCAAAGTGGCTTCTATTGGCCAACCATGTACAAGGATACCCAAGAGTATGTCAGAAAATGTGCAAGGTGCCAAAAGCATGGGAACATCAATGCCCGAGATGCTATGCCACTCAACAACAATCTACAAGTCGAGCTCTTTCATGCTTGGGGCATCGACTACATGGGACCCTTTCCTCCTTCGAAGGGGTGTGAGTACATCTTAGTAGCGGTGGACTATGTGTCCAAGTCGGTAGAAGAAATACCCTGCCGCAAAGCAGATTCAACGAATTCAAATTGAATGTTCCAAGAAGTGATATTCCCCAAATTTGGAACTCCAAAGTTGGTCATAAGTGATGGGGGATCTCACTTCATTCTGAAAGGCTTCCACGAGTTCCTCATGGATCAAGGAATTCAACACAATGTAGCAACTCCATACCATCCTCCAACCAGTGGTCAAGCAGAAACATCCAACAAACAAATCAAGAACATTTTGCAGAAGACCGTGGATGAGATGGGTACAGCTTGGAAGCACTAGTTTCCAGAGGCATTATGGGCATATCGAACTGCATACAAGACACCAATTAGTATGACACCATACCAACTTGTATACGAAAAGGCATGACATTTGCCTGTTGAGTTGGAGTTCAAGGCACATTGGGCAATCAAGAAGTGGATTATGGATCTGCCAGCCGCTGGAAAATTTAGAAGAATGCAAATTTCTAAATTAGAAGAGTGGAGAGAGAAAGCATACCACAATGCTAGAATATACAAGGAGAGAACAAAAATATGGCATGAAAAGAGAATCAAACTCAAGGAGTTCAACCCAGGAGACAAGGTCTTGCTATTCAACTCAAGATTCAAGCTCTTTGGTCACGGAAAGTTGAAAAGCAAATGGGAAGGGCCATACCTCGTCGTCATGCCGCATCTCATGGAGCAATCACACTCCAGGACAATGGCGGCAAAATCTTTAAGGTAAATGACCAACATCTTAAAGTTTTTCATGAGCATGAAACACCTAAACAAGAAATTGACATGGTAGATTTCGTTCTTAATCCAACTTAGAACTATAATTTACATGTTTTCAATTTTTTGTTCATTTTTTTCATGTTTGATCTTAGATTTAGTTTAGATTTTGCCTTGTCACCTCCCACAAAAAATCTTGGCCCATTTGGCCCCAAAAGAGCATCGACCGATCGCTTCTTAAGGCCTAACAACCCGACGTTGCACGGCCTGCCTAACTTGACCCGTGGGAGTTTAAAACCTAACTCGGTCGGACCAAACCAAACCAAAGGAGATCGGCCGATCGTGGTCCGAGCCCGTTCAACATGCCTATTGCTCGTGAATGTTGGACCAACGTTCCCCTCAGTTTCCATCGCAATCCGAGTGAAAACGGAGGTGCTAAACGTTGGAATCCATCTTCTTAACCCCCTCTCCTTTTTCCTCCTCCTCTCACCTTGTTCTTCTTCACAACCAGCAGCAACTCTAGCCCCCTTTCCTTCATTCTCACCTCCTAGACCTTCACCATGGCTCCACCAAGAAGCAACACAAAAATGCCACTCATTCCCTTCAATGGGAGCCCATCCAATGCTCCAGATCCCATCAACACCAACGCCATGGCCGTCGAAGTAGTCGACGTAGCTCCTTTGGCCATGGCACCACCGCCAATCCAACCAGGCACCCCTAGGGGGGTCGGCCGATCTCCTCCTGGTCCTCAGAGAGGGCCCAGAGCATTGCCAGATCAATGTCCCCTCGCCGGAACTGTTGGTATTTCTGATGACTATTGCATAAATCCACGAGCGCACAGATTATACCGTTGTAGCACTTCACCTAGGAGTATTCCAAGGTATCGTAATTTATATTTTCCCAAGGGAAAGCTGGGCTAGAAATGATAATTAGATAGAGATCCTAGAGAGCATCTGAACTTAGTACCAACTAGTATAGGGGGGTAAACGATATATGTGATAGGAAGGGTTGATGAATGAATAAGCCTAGGTAAATGATACTTAGAATGGACTAGATAGAGTATCTAGGTGGGAGGACAACAAGAGAGTAAAGGGACTCCTATGCAATTCACTCTACTTCAATATACTTAGCTAATTAACTAGTCTAAACACTATAGTTTGCCTCCTCAATACAAGTATGCTAGGCGAGGGGATAGATCAGTAGGAGGACAAAACTCCTACCGGACCGCGCCCTCTTCTTACGGGGCCTTACCTTTTAAGAACTTGCCTAAGAACACGTGGTGGGATACAAAGACCAGACAATCCTGTCACTTTCTTGCTAGCTACCACAAACAATCCGTACAACAAGCGGTAACCAAGGATAAGGTGATGTATAAGCACCACACTTACACACAACTTATTACTTTGACTATGATCTATAATCAAAGCACCCTATGACAGGCAATGATCGCATACGAGAAAGGCCACAAGGATCACAGACTATGAATGTAAAGGCTATTAAAGAGCAAACGCATATAACAAGACTATATCTAGTATAGAAATGCTCAAAGTAAATAGTAAGTAAAGTAAAGAAAAAGGATAATATATTGAATAAGATAAAGTCTTACAAAGAAGGAAAGATACAAGAGCTATACCAGACTTTCCAGAAGACAACTCCGGAAACCCGAGCGCAGCTCGACTCAACTCTAACTCCCACTCTAGACTAAACTACTAGAACAATCTAAGGAATAGAGCTTGTAGGCTTCTTCACCATGTGTAGAGATTGGGGGTATGAGCCTCTATTTATAGTGGGAGGTGGAGTAGGGGCTACTCCATCGCCACATCAGCGATCCAGGGGGTTCAATCCTCCACCCTTGGATCCAACCGACCTTGAACCGCCTTTCGATGGATGGTTGTGATTTCTAACATGTGTGAGTGAGTATGGCGGTTGGTGGAGGTGAACCGACCTAGGGGGTGGTTGGCCGACCCCCCTATGGCCTGTGGGCCCTCCTCTGGCCTCTAGGTGTGGTCCCACTAGTCAGGGACCAAGTGGGGGCCTTGTGGGTCCAGATGCGGGCCAGCCGACCGCCCCCCCTTGGGGGCTTGTTGACACTTCTTAGCGTCGCACCACAAATAGAGATAAATCCCTATCCCCGGTATGACGCCAGAAATGCTTATGGCTATTTCTTATGACTATTGGATAAATCCGCAAGCGCACAGATTATACCGCCGTAGCACTTCACCTAGGAGTATACCAAGGTAACCTAATTTATTTTATCCCAAGGGAAAGCTGAGCTAGAAATGATAATTAGAGAGAGATCCTAGAGAGTACCTCAACTTAGTATCGACTAGTATAGGGGGGTAAATGATAAATGTGATAGGAAGGGGATTGATGAATGAAAGAGCCTAGGTAAATGATACTTAGAACAAACTAGATAGATTAGCTAGGTGGGAGGACAACGAGAGAGTACAAGGGACTCCTAAGAAATTCACTCTACTTTAATATACTTAGCTAATTAACTAGACTAAACACTATAGTTTGCCTCCTCAATACAAGTACGCTAGGCGAGGGGATAGATCAGTAGGAGGACAAAACTCCTACCAGACCGCGCCCTCGTGTTGTCTTGAAGCCCTATCTTTTAATAACTTATCTGACACGCGTGGTGGAATACTAAGGCTAGATAGAGCTGTCACCTTCTACTAGCATCCACGAACAATCCACACAATAAGCGGTAATCAAGGACAAGCTAATATATAAGCACCACGCTTACACACAACTTATTACTTTGACTACGATCAATAATCAAAGCACCCTATGATAGGCAATGATCCCATACAGGAAAGGTCACAAGGATCACAGACTATAAATGTAAAGGCTATTAAAGAGCAAAAGCATATAACAATACTATATCTAGTATAGTAATGCTCAAAGTAAATACTAAGTAAAGTAAAGGGAAAGGATAATATATTGATAAAGATAAAATCTTATAAAGAAGAAAATGTACAAGAGCTATACCAGACTTCCCCGAAGACAACTCCGGAAATCTCGAGCAAGCTCGACTCAACTCTAACTCGCACTCTAGACAAACTACTAGAACAATTCAAAGGAATGGAGCTTGTAGGCTTCTTCACCATGTCTAGAGAGGGGGGAGTGACCCTCTATTTATAGTGGGAGGTGGAGTAGGGTCTACTCCATCGCCACGTCATCGATCCAGGGGGCTTCAATCCTCCACCCATGGATTAACCGACCTTGGAACCGTCCTTGGGTGTGTGGTGTGGATTTCCACCATGTGTACTTGCATATGTGGTTGGAGGGAGGCCAACCGACCTAGGGGTGGTTCGGCCGAACCCCCCTATGGCTAGTGGGCCCTCCTCTGTCCTCCTGAAGGTGGCCCCACTGATCAGGGACCAAGTGGTCGGCCGACCCCCTATGTGGGTCCCATTGGCTCTCACTTGCTTTATTTCTTCATCCCTGCACTCAAACACTCATGTACATGTGGAACTAGTTATTTGATAAACTATGTTCATGATGTGTTTGTTTTATCCCTGATCCAGAGGTTGGTGGCACAGTTTTAAGTATAGAAAAGTTAATCATAACTTGTGCCAACAAGATCCCCCAAGCTTAACCTTTGCTCGTCCCGAGCAAACAATCAAACTTAGCTCGATGGATCAGGAGTTGCTACTATGCTTCATATTTCAAGAGTACTAGATCTACAACAATATACTTCTCTTTTGAATGGAAAAATTAGCAATAAAGACTCACCCATATTACCTTAGTTCTTCATGGGGCTTATAGCTTTATCCTTTGTCTTGAGAGGTTGAGAGATAGAACAACTTGATTGGAGCACTAGTTTTCTCATTCTTTCACAAGTTTCATATTGGAGGTTTGCAAGATTTTGTAAAAGAAAAATTTGGTGTTCCTAAAATAGCATTCTCGAGTCGCTCATATGGTGTATGATTCCTTACCAAGGCACATATCAAAGTTTGCCTTATTTCATCCTACTTCTAAAGCTTATGTGGAGCTGTAGGTAGGGATCAAAGATGTAGCAAACTTACCTTGCATATATTGTAAAGTCAAATCCCGGATCCAAGGAGAGAAGTGTCATACTCTTAGATCAAGATGTGCAAGTGTGTGGAAACATGGTAAATGATCAATACTCCTATAAGACATAGCTATCTTTATTTATTTTTCTATGAGCTTTGAAGATGCTCATTATTATTATTATTTCAAAAGAGCTTTGGAATGCTCATAGATTTTGGGACTTTAGAATGCCCTTGAATTTTTCATAATTTTGCATAGTCTATGTCTCATTTTCTAGCAACAAACTAGAGAGAGATTTTCTACTATAGCATGGAGTATGAACTATGTGGAAATGTAAGGCATGTTTTTGCGTACTTCCAGTGTAGAAGCAACATGTATATGTGGCGTGTACATGATCTTGATCTTGGGAGCATGATAAGTCTCTCAACAAGGGTCACAAAACTTGACCAAACTCAACACAAAGTAAACATCTTATGTAGAAAGCTTATATCATGAAAGATCATATATGGATTTGGTAGGACTTATCACTATTGAGGAACAACAAAGTGTTTTGTCATTTTAAGAAATAAAACTCCGATAGTCATTCTTGCTTAGAACAATATCATAGAAGCTCTTATCTTGTCATATCATGTCTCACAACAACTTAGACTTAGTTACATCATTTGCAACCCACAAAAGTTTGAGGTTCATGATGAATTCTTTTCAAGCCAAGTAATCCATACTTAGAGAAATATCAAGTTGTAAACTAAGTACTAGAGAGACGTTTAGTAGAGGAACTATTCATCATTTCCATAGGAGATATAGATTTTTCATAAAGCATGTGAGAGTGGAGTAGAGAAAGTCTTTTTATTATTTTCATCATATGCAGATTTTTTTTAGATGCAAAGCAAAGATAAGTAGGAAATGCATAAATATAAATGCTGAAATTAAAAACTTACCTTAGTGGGGGAGGGAACCTTCCCCAAGCTTGTTCTTTGCTCAGTGGTGCGGCGGTTGTGGATGGAATTGCTGCCACATGTCCCACTGCCGATTCTGTTCTGCTTGCATAGCTTGGATATCTTCGGCAGTTTGCTGGACGATGCGTGTTGTCTCATCGTGCTCAATACGCAGCTCACCAAAGGATGCTCGTGCTCTTTGCGGACGTGAGGATCGAGGAGGCATGCCGCTTGAAGTGTGCATGAGATCGGAAGATGCATTGTCTTCCTCCTCATCCATAGTTTCTCGGGAGGAACCACCTTGCTCAAGATGAACAAAGTATAGCCTCTCCTGAGCTCTCCTGTATGTACATGCAAAACCTCTTTGTCCAATGCCTTGATCTAGATCAAGGGTTAGCTTACAGGTCCTATACAGTTGAAGTTGCCTATTTGGAAGAGACACCTCAATTGTATGACCACTGTAGATCATTTTAAGATTACCATTGGCATCTCTTTTTAGCATTTGAGCAATTGTAAGATATTCTTCTGAGATCATAGCTAAAGGAGCAGAGATGTAAACAAAGGGGTATGTGCCATTTAGCAAGTTCATGGATTCAGCAAGATGAGTAATTAAAGAAGTGAATTGAATAGTTTCATTACTCTCAAGCGAACTTTGCCAAAATTCCACTAAGCATTTAACAGGAGGGATTTGAATTTTGTTGACCATGGCATATAGCAATTTTAATTCCATGTCATTTATCATGCTAGCATTACTTCTAGGAAACAAAGTCATTTTCATCCAAAGATGCATGAAACGAAGAGTTGGATTATGAATTTCCTTAGGTTTAGGATTTGAGCAACTTTTTAGAGCAGAGATAGAGAACCAAAACTTCCTTTTATTGAAACTATGCATGGTAGGGTTTAAATCTAGAAAGCATGAACCTTCAAAACCAAGGGCAACACTTAGATGACTCCAAGTTATACTAAAGCTTTGATTGAACATGTGAAAGGTAATTCCATGATTAGAGATTTGGAGAGAGCATAAGAATTCTTTAGTAAGCAACTCTATTCCAAACTCATTTACTTGCCAAAAGCTAGACCAACCAAGAGCAGAAAAGATTGTTTCGAATTCGGTGGTCATACCTGCGTTGGAGAGAAGACTTGGATCCAATATCCTCGTATGCTCGAAAGATCGATCCTGGAGAGAGAGATACCTTTGATACCCTGGTTGGTCAAACCCGAGACCGCTCTATTGATCATAGGTCCTCATCAGGGGTACCATGATTGCCCCGATGTGTGGTACCTTCGTCGGTACATCCTCTTCCTCCTGAGGGAGTTCTTCGGTTTGGAGGCCCTCCCAAGTGTATCGGACAGAACCTCCCCTTCTCCTTCTTTGGGAAGTATCATCGGATTGGCAGGAGCGTCGGGATGAGCTCCGACTCATAGCTTGCTTCATTGACTTGAATGCGGATGTCCATGGGTTCTTCATCTTTGGAGAGGAAAAAGAACACAAGGGCAAGACTAGGTAGAGATGTGTATGTGGATTTCTAGTTTGCCTTGTGGAGAGAAACTTGAGCTAAGAGAGAAGATATATTCTTGTAGACTAGTGAGAGCAACACTACTTCTCTTTGAGAGCTAACAACTTCTCTTGAAGGGAGAGAGCAAGACAAGGAGAGGCTTGAGATAGAATGAATTCTAGTTGAGGTATGGGGATTGAGCTCTCCTTGCATGGGGTTTTATAGGGGAGAGGAGATGGCACCAAGGGGGTGCCATGGGGTGGTCGGCCGACCATCCATGGGCATACCCCTTGGGTGGCATGATCACAAGCCTTAGTGGATGTCTTTCACAAAGCAAAAGAGAGAGAGGAGGTGACCATAGGGTGGTCGGGCGACCACCCCATGGTGGGGAACCCACTCATGATTTTCCTAGTGCTTGGTGAAAGGTGAAAGGTGGTATGTGATGTGATCAAAGGCTGAGTTAAAGTGGTCAAGATTCTCCTCTTTAAACAAGGAGTAGTGGGAGACAAAGGTATGTCATGCTTTGCTCAAAGGTGATTGATGTGTTTTCTTTTTCAAAGCATGACAAAGTGAAAGTGGAAGGTGTCATGATTCCCCACTTTGGACAAGGAGTAGTGGGAGACAAAGGTGTGACATGTTTTAACCAAAAGTGATTGATGTAAAGCATCACAAAGCAAAAGAGATGTCTCCTAAAGATAAATCTGATTTTTGAAAGCAACACTACTCAAATCATGAAATTCTTGGACAAAGGATGGTGGGGAAGAAAGAGGGATGATCACCATGCTACTAGGGTGGTCGGCCGACCCCCCTAGTGCTCCATTTTTTTCTTTTTCTTTTATAAAGGTTCCTACATGATCCTTAACCAATTAAGCAAAGATAGAGTATATAGGGTGGTCGGTCGACCACCCTATTGGCCCTACCTTTTGTCAACTTTCAATGTTAAACTAACTCTCAAGTTTTATTTAAACTAACTTTGTTATTTCTAAATTTTAAGTATGAAAGTAAATGTTTTAACTAAATGAAAGAAGGGAAATAAAGGATAACTACCGATTTACCTTTCGGCGAAGGCTCCTTGATTTTAAGTCCTTGGAGTAGGACTCTCCTTCTTGTTCATTCTTCGGGTGCACGTGATGCCTCAGGAGATGGAGACCGTGATGTGTGCACCTCTTTTGCTTTCCACACCTGCCTTGGATTGGCAGGTTTCTCTTCCTCGAGTTCGCTGATCTTGGCCTCCGGGTAATGCTTCTTTGGGCGCGGGGCTCGAACTCTTCTTCTCGGTGGTTTTGTTTTAACCTGCTTGTTATGTTTATAACCATTGAAAGCACATTTTACCTTATGACTTGGGAACTGGAAGTGTATCTGGCCTGATCCAACGTAGATGACTGTGTTGGTGGTGTTGAGGAAGGGCCGTCCCAGGATGACGGGGACTTCCACGTTAGCTCCCATGTCGAGGATGATGAAGTCGGTGGGGATGTACTCATCTTGGATGTTTACCAAGATATCCCTCGCGAGTCCCTCAGGAAACCGTATGGTTTGATCGGCCATCTGCAGGCGAACACATGTGGGGACCAAAGGTCCTCCTAAGAGATTGTCATATGTTACCTTTGACATGATGTTGACGCCCGATCTGAGATCGCAGAAGGCGGTGTGGAATGTTTGTTGTCCAATTGAGCACTTGATCGTCGGGACGCCTGTATCTTCCTTCTTCATGATGAAGGGAGGATCGAGAAGATAGCCCCAATAGGAGCGTAGTGGAGGCTTACTGAACTTTGTTGTGACCATGTTAACATGCTCAATGGAGTCCTCTAGTTTCCCAGGGATCTTACCTTGTTCTAAGGATGACATAGCTGCTGCTAACTGAGCTAATTGGGTTTCTAGCATTTTATTAAAGCTCAATTGATTTTTCATAACAGTTGTAAAGCTATCCATTTTCTCACCAAAGCTTTCTAAAACTTTATCAGTAGCAATCATTTTCTTATTTATACCATCATTAATCTTAGATTTCCCTAAGACAAGATCTTTTAATGAAGGTTGATTGTTATAAGAATTGTAATTATTGTAATTACTATTACCTCCATTACCTTGGTAGAAGGGGCACGAATTCCAGCTTCCTTGTTGTTGGGGTCGATACCCGTTGTTGTTGTTGTTGTTATTGTTGCTGATGAAGTTCGCGTCCTCCTTTGATGACTCAGGGCAACTATTGCCCGAGTGGTCATTTCCTCCGCACACCTCACACCATGGGTCAGCTTCAATGACTTGTGTGGAAGCGACGGGGTAGATGGCCTCTCGTTCCTTCTTGGAACCTTCTTCTATCTTCTTCATCAAAAGGTCCATCTTGGCAGAGAGCATGTCCACCTCACTGACGATGTGCATACCTCTCTTCTTTGGCTAGAGACGTTCCTCACCCCAACCTTGGTTGGTTACCATCTTCTCGATGAGGTCCTTGGCACTTCTCACCATGTGTTGGAGAAATGCCCCTCCAGCGGCAGCATCAAGGTGACTACGGGCCATGCTAGTAAGCCCATGGTAGAACCCTTGAATTAGGAGCCAGTCGTCTATCCCATGATGAGGACAGGCACGAACATACTCCTAGAGACGCTCCCATGCTTCGGGAATCGTCTCGTCGGATTGTTGCTCAAAGCTCGAGATCTTTCCACGAAGGGCATTGGTTTTGCCCATCGGGAAGAACTTATTGAGGAATGCATTAGCACACCTCTCCCATGTAGTGGTCTCTTCCTTGTGGGTGTAGAACCATTGCTTCTCCTTCCCCAATAGCGAGAATGGGAAAAGGCGAAGACGAATGGCGTCAGACGCCACTCCCTTGATAGGGAATGTGCCACATAACTCCATGAAGTGCTGGAGATGAGCATTGGCATCCTCATCGGGCTTTCCGCAAAACGGATTGGCCTGCACCATGTGGATCAAGGCGGGCTTCAGCTCGAAGGTGGCATCCCCTAAGTTGACCTTAGGACTCTGAGCTACGTGGGTAGCTGATGGGGCCGAGAAGTCAGAGATTGCCTTCTGGGCCATAGCTTCCTCGAGTGGTGGTGTAGAGCCTCCTTCCTCGAACGGATTTAGGTTTGAGATGAACCTCTGAGGTGGGACTTGATGACGTCTAGACCTCCTCAACTGCTGCTCAGGATCCTCTAGGTAGTTTCCCGGCAGTTGGAAACCGCTCATAAACTGTCTGGCTTGACAAGAAGAGAAGACATAGACAGGGGGTAAGCCCCTATGACTAATTGATAACTAAGTTAATGATAAGCTCTGGAGTCAATCTAATTAAAATTTCTAGGCTATGCTTTCCCCGGCAACGGCGCCAGAAATGCTTGTTGAAACTTCTTAGCATCGCACCACAAATAGAGATAAATCCCTATCCCCGGTACGGCGCCAGAAATGCTTATGGGTATTTCTTATGACTATTGGATAAATCCGCAAGCGCACAGATTATACCGCCGTAGCACTTCACCTAGGAGTATTCCAAGGTATCGTAATTTATTTTATCCCAAGGGAAAGCTGAGCTAGAAATGATAATTAGAGAGAGATCCTATAGAGTACCTCAACTTAGTATCGACTAGTATAGGGGAGTAAATGATAAATGTGATAGAAAGGGGATTGATGAATGAAAGAGCCTAGGTAAATGATACTTAGAACGGACTAGACAGATTAGCTTGGTGGGAGGACAATGAGAGAGTACAAGGGACTCCTAAGCAATTCACTCTACTTTAATATACTTAGCTAATTAACTAGACTAAACACTATAGTTTGCCTCCTCAATACAAGTATGCTAGGCGAGGGTATAGATAAGTAGGAGGACAAAACTGCTACCGAACCGCGCCCTCGTGTTGTCTTGAAGCCCTACCTTTTAATAACTTATCTGACACTCGTGGTGGAATACTAAGGCTAGATAGAGTTGTCACCTTCTACTAGCATCCACGAACAATCCACGCAATAAGCGGTAATCAAGGATAAGCTCATATATAAGTACCACGCTTACACACAACTTATTACTTTGACTACGGTCAATAATCAAAGCACCCTATGACAGGCAATGATCGCATACAGGAAAGGTCACAAGGATCACAGACTATAAATGTAAAGGCTATTAAAGAGCAAAAGCATATAACAATACTATATCTAGTATAGTAATGCTCAAAGTAAATACTAAGTAAAGTAAAGGGAAAGGATAATATATTGATAAAGATAAAGTCGTACAAAGAAGAAAAGATACAAGAGCTATACCAGACTTCCTCGAAGATGACTCCGGAAATCCCGAGCAAGCTCGACTCAACTCTAACTCCCACTCTAGATAAACTACTAGAACAATTCTAAGGAATGGAGCTTATAGGCTTCTTCACCATCTCTAGAGAGGGGGGAGTGACCCTCTATTTATAGTGGGAGGTGGAGTAGGGGCTACTCCATCGCCACATCATCGATCCAGGGGGCTTCAATCCCCCACCCTTGGATTAACCGACCTTGGAACCGTCCTTGGGTGTGTGGTGTGGATTTCCACCATGTGTCCTTGCATATGGCGGTTGGAGGGAGGCCAATCGACCTAGGGGTGGTTCGGCCGAACCCCCCTACGGCCAGTGGGCCCTCCTTTGTCCTCCTGAAGGTGGTCCCACTGATCAGGGACCAAGTGGGGGCCTGGTGGGCGTAAAGGTCGTTCGGCTGACCCCCCCCCCTTGGGGTGTCTGGCCCACCTCGGTCTCCCAGGTGCTGGTCCCAGTTGTCATGGATGTTGAATGTTGGCTCTATGGTGGTTGTCACGTTAATCTCCTTTGTGTGGGCCCATGAATCCTTGTGCTTTGCTTATGAACCGTTGAGAGAAAGCACAGAGTGATCCAATGGATGGATTGCACTCTAGAGTGTCTCTCTTGGATCATGGCCGAGGGGAGAGCCAGGTGTGCCCATAGGGTGGTCAACCGACCCCCTATGTGGGTCCCACTGGCTCTCACTTGCTTTATTTCTTCATCCCTGCACTCAAACACTCATGTACATGTGGAACTAGTTATTTGATAAACTATGTTCATGATGTGTTTGTTTTATCCCTGATCCAGAGGTTGGTGGCACAGTTTTAAGTATAGAAAAGTTAATCATAACTTGTGCCAACAGGGCTCTGGCCCACCTCCATCTCCCAGGTGCTAGTCCACTTGTCATAGATGTTGGATGTTGGTCATGAGGTGGTTATCACGTTTATCTCCTTGGTGTGGGCCCATGGATCCATTTGCTTTGCTTGTGAGTTGTTGAGAGAAAGCACAAAGTGATCCAAGGGTTGGAAATCACTCTAGAGTGCTTCTCCTATATCCTGGCCGAGGGAGGAGAGCTGGTGGGCCCATAGGGTGGTCAGCCGACCCCCTATGTGGGTCCCACTGTCTCTCCTTTGCTTCATTTCTTCATTCCTGCATTCAAACACTCCATGGACATGTGGAACTTGTTATTTGATAAAATATGCTCATGATGTGTTTGTTTATCCTTGATCCTGAGGTTGTTGGTAGCATTTTGTTAAGTAAAACGGTAGCATTTTTAGCGCCAACAAGATCCCCCAAGCTTAACCTTTGCTCGTCCCGAGCGAACAATCAAACTTAGCTCGATGGATCAGGAGTTGCTACTATGCTTCATAATTCAAGAGTATTGAATCTACAACAAACATACTTCTCTTTTGAATTGAAAAAATTAGCAATAAAGACTCACCCATATTACCTTAGTCCTTCATGGGGCTTATAGCTTTATCCTTTGTCTTGGGAAGTTGAGAGATAGAACAACTTGACTTGAGCACTAGTTTTCTCATTCTTTCACAAGTTTCATATCATAGGTTTTATAAAGTTTTGTAAAAGGAAGACTTAATATTCCTCAAATGGTACTCTTGAGTCGCTCATATGGTGTATGATTCCTCACCAAGGCACATATCAGAGTTTGCCTTCTTTCGTCCTATCTCTAAAGCTTATGTGGAGCTATAGGTAGGAATCAAAGATATAGCAAACTTACCTTGCATATATTGTAAAGTCAAATTCCAGACCCGAGGAGAGAAGTGTCATACTCTTAGATCAAGATGTGCAAGTGTGTGGAAACATGGTAATTGATCAATACTCCTATGAATGATCTCTCTTTCCTAACTTGTGAAAATTGAGACATAGCTATCTGTTTTTTCATGAGCTTTGATGTGCTCATCATTTTTCTAAGAATTGGGACTTTGATGTGCCCTTATACTTTTCATAATTTTACATAGTCTATGTCTCATTTACTATCAACATACTAGAGACAGAATTTTCTACTAAAGCACGGAGTATGAACTATGTGGAAATGTAAGGCATGTTTTTGCGTACTTCCAGTGTAGAAGCAGCATGTATATGTGGCGTGTACGTGATCTTGATCTTGGGAGCATGATAAATCTCTCAACAAGGGTCACAAAACTTGACCAAACTCAACACAAAGCAAGCAGCTTATGTAGAAAGCTTATATCATGAAAGAGCATATATGGCTTTGGTAGGAATTTTCACCATTGAGGAACAAAAAGTGTTTTTTATCACTTTAATAAATAAAACTCCGATAGTAATTCTTGCTTAGAACAATATTATAGCAGCTCTTATCTTGTCATATCATATCTCACAACAACATAGACTTAGTTACAACATTTGCAACCCACAAAAGTTTCAGGTTCATGATGGTTTCTTTTAAGCCAAGTAATCCATACTTAGAGAAATATCAAGTTGTAAACTAAGTACTAGAGAAACATTTAGCAGAGCAACCATTCATCGTTTCCATAGGAGATATTAATTTTCATGGAACATGTGAGAGTAGAGAGAAGAGTCTTTTCATTATTTTTGTATCATATGCAGATTTTTTTAGATGCAACAACAAAAGATAAGCAGGGAAATTGCATGAAAATAATTGCTGAAATTAAAAACTTACCTTAGTGGGGGAAGGGAACCTCCCCCAAGCTTATCCTTTGTTTAATGCTGTGGTGGCAGATATGGGTGTAGTTGCCACAAGTCCCACTGCCAGTGTTGTTCTTCTTGCAATGCTTGGATTTCTTCGGCAGTTTGCTGGACATTGCGTGCTGTCTCACCATACTCAACACACAGCTCGCCAAAAGCATTGGTGAGTTGATCGAAATGTTGTCGTCGTTCACGATGCTCCCTATCTTGTGTGGACGAGAAGGATGCTTGTGGTCTTTGCGGATGTGGTGGTCCAGGAGGCATGCCACTAGAAGTGTGCATGGGATCGAAAGATGCATCGTCTTCCTCCTCGCCAATAGCTCCTCGGGAAGGACCACCTTGCTCAAGATGAACAAAGTATAGCCCCTCCTGAGCTCTCTTGTCTGATCCTGCAAAACCTCTTTGTCCAATGCCTTGATCTAAATCAAGGGTTAGCTTATGGGTCCTATAGAACTGACGTTGCCTATTTGGAAGAGGCACCTCAGTTGTATGGCCACTGTAAATCATTTTAAGATCACCATTGGCATCTCTTTTTAACATTTGAGCAGTTGTAAGATATTCTTCCGAAATTACTGCTCTAGGTGAACAGATATAAACAAAGGGGTAGGTGCCAATTAAAAAGACCATAGATTCGGCAAGACGAGTAATTAAAGATGTGAATTGAATAGGTCGATTATTCTCAATTGAACTTTGCCAAAATTCTACCAAGCATTTCATAGGAGAGATTTGAATTTTGTTAACCATAGCATAAAGCTATTTTAATTCTGTGGTGCTTAACATGCTAGCATCACTTCCAGGAAACAAAGTCATATTCATCCAAAGTTGCTTGAAACGAAGGGTTGGATTATGCATTTCCTCAGGTTTAGGATTTGAGCAATCATTTAGAGTAGAGATAGACATCCAAAAATTTCTTTTGTTAAACCTACGCATGGCAAGATCTAAATCTAGCAAGCATGAATCATCAAAGCCAAGGGAAACATTTAGATGACTCCAAGTTAAACTAAAGTTTTGATTAAACATGAGAAAAGCTATTCCATCATCAGAGACTTGGAGAGAGCATAAGAATTCTATGGTGAGAAACTTAATTCCAAGTTCATCTACTTGCCAAAAGCTAGACCAACCAAGAGTGGAAAAGATAGTGTTGAATTTGGTGGTCATGCCTGCGTTGGAGAGAATAATCGGATCCAATATCCTTGTGTGCTCGAAAGATCGATCCTGAAGAGAGAGATACCTTTGGTACTCTAGTTGGTCAAACCAGAGTCCACTTTGTTGATCATAGGTCCTCATCGGGGGCACCATGAATGCCCCGATATAAGGTACCTCCATCGGCACTTCTTCCTCCTCCTAAGGGTGTTCTTCGGTTTGGACATTCTCCCAAGTGTGTCGGGCAGAACCTCCCCTTCTTCTTCCTTGGGAAGTATCCTCGGATTGGTGGGGGCGTTGAGATGAGCTCCCACTGAGGGCTTGCTTCATTTTCTTGAATGCGGATGTCAACGGGTTCTTTATCTTTAGAGAGGAAGAGGCAAGACTAGGACAAGGTTGTGTGTAGAGTGGGTTTCCTAGTTTGCCTTGTGGGGATAGGATTGAGCTAAGAGAAGCTTGATGAAGACAAGATATCTTCTTGTGTAGTAGCACTACTTCTCTTGAGAGCTAAGAACTTCTCTTGAATGAAGAGAGGAGCGAGCAAGGCAAGGAGAGGCTTGAGCTAGAACTAGATTCTGGTTGAGGTGTGAGGATTTGAGCTCTCCTTGCATGGGCTTTTATAGAGGAAGTAAATGGCACCAAGGAGGCACCAAGGGGTGGTCGGCTGACCCCCCTTGGGTATGCCCTTGGGTGCCATGATCACTATCTTTAGAAGATGCCTTACACAAAGCAAAAGAGAGAGGAGGAGGTGACCAAAGGTGGTTGGTCGACCCCCTAAAGTGGGGATTATACTCATGCTTTTTCTGGTGCTAGGTGAAAGGTAAAAGATGCTATGTGATGTGATCAAAAGCTGAGCTAAAATGCTCAAGATTCCCCTCTTTAAACAAAGAGTAGTGGGGGACAAAGGTATGTCATGCTTTGGTCAAAGGTGATTGATGTGTTTTCTTTTTCAAAGCATGACAAAGTGAAAGTGAAAGTGAAAGTTGCTTCCCTACTTTGGACATAGAGTGGTGGGAGACAATGATGTGTCATGCTTTAACCAAAAGTGATTGATGTACTTTAAAGCATGACAAAGCAAAAGAGATGTCACCCAAAGCAAGAATCTGATTTTTGAATTTCTTACTACTCTAATCATGAGATTCTTGGACAAAGGATGATGGGGAAGAAAGAGGGATGAACATGGGTCTCCTAGGGTGGTCGGCCGACCCCCTAGGCCTCCATTTTTTTCCTTTTCTTTTATAAAGACCAAAAAGCATTCCCTAATTAAATAAGCCAAGGTAGGGTGCATAGGAGTGGTCGGCCGACCCCCCTATGGCCTTACCATTTGTCAAATTTTAGTGCTAAACTAATTCTCAGGTTTTGTTTAATCTAAACTTCATGGTTCTAAATTTTAAGCATAATAAAATTTAAAGAATTTAACTAAATGCAAGAAGGGAAATAAAATATAACTACCGACTTACCTTTCGGCGAAGGCTCCCTAGTTTTAAGTCCTCAGAGTAGGACTCTCCTTCTTGTTCATTCTTTGGGTGCACTTGATGGCTCCGGAGAGGGAGACCGTGGTGTGTGCACCTCCTTTGCTTTCCAAACCTGCCTTTGATTGGCAGGTTCATCCTCCTTGAGTTCATTGATCTTGGCCTCTGGGTACTGCTTCTTTTGGCGTGGGGCCCGAATTCTTCTTCTTGCTGGGTGTGCCTTAACCTGTTTGTTAAGTTTATAACCATTGAAAGCACACTTTACCTTGTGACTCAGGAACTGGAAGTGGATCTGGCCCGATCCCACGTAGATGACCGCATTGGTGGTGTTGAGGAAGGGCCTTCCCAAGATGACGGGGACTTCCACGTTGGCTCCCATGTCCAGGATGATGAAGTCGGTGGGGATGTATTCATCTTGGATGTTTACCAAGATATCCCTTGCGAGTCCCTCGGGAAACCGGATGGTTTGATCCGCCATCTGCAAACGAACATATGTAGGGACCAAAGGTCCTCCTAACAGGTTATCATAAGTTACCTTGGACATGATGTTGACACCCGATCCAAGATCGCAGAAGGTGTTGTGGAATGTCTGTTGTCCGATTGAGCATTTGATCGTCGGGTGGCCTGGATCATCCTTCTTCATGATGAAGGGAGGATCGAGAAGATAGCCCCAATAGGAGCGAAGCGAAGGCTTACCGAACTTTGTTCTTACCATGTTAACATGCTCAACTGAATCTTCTGGTTTCCCAGGAATTTACCTTGTTCTATAGATGACATAGCTGCTACTAATTGAGCTAACTAGATTCTAACATTTTATTAAAGCTCAATTTATTTTTCATAGCAGTTGTAAAGCTATCCATTTTTTCACCAAGAGTTTCAAGAACTTTATTAGTGGCAATCATCTTTTTATTTATACCATCATTAATTTTAGATTTACCAAGAACAAGATCTTTCAATGAAGGTTGGTTACTATAAGAATTGTAATTGTTGTAATTGCTATTACCTCCATTACCTTGGTAGAAGGGGCGCGGATTCCATCCTCCTTGTTGTTGGGGTCGATACCCGTTGTTGTTGTTGTTGTTGTTGTTGTTGTTGTTGTTATTTTTGATGATGAAGTTCATGTCCTCCTTCGGAGTCTCGGGGCAATTGTTGCCCGAGTGATCATTTCCTCCACACACCTCGCACCATGGATCAACTTCAATAGCTTGTACGGCGGCGATGGGGTAGATGGCCTCTCGTTCCTTCTTGGAACCTTCTTCTATCTTCTTCATCAGGAGGTCCATCTTGGCAGAGAGCATGTCCACCTCATTGACGGTGTGCATACCTCTCCTCTTCGGTTGGAGTCGTTCCTCACCCCATCCTTGGTTGATCACCATCTTCTCGATAAGGTCCTTGGCATTTCTCACTGTGTGTTGGAGAAATGCCCCTCTAGCGGCAGCATCAAGGTGACTACGGACCATGCTAGACAGCCCATGGTAGAATCCTTGGATCATGAGCCAATCATCTATCCCATGATGAGGACAGGCACGAATGTACTCTTGGAGACGCTCCCATGCTTCGGGAATCGTCTCGTCAGACTGTTGTTGGAAGATTGAGATCTTTCCACGAAGAGCATTTGTTTTGCCCATCAGGAAGAACTTCTTGAGGAATGCATTAGCACACCTCTCCCATGTAGTGGCCTCTTCTTTGTGGGTGTAGAACCATTGCTTCGCCTTTCCCAATAACGAGAATGGGAAAAGACGAAGGCGAATGGAGTCAGACGCCACTCCCTTGATAGTGAAAGTTCCACATAACTCCATGAAGTGCTGGAGATGAGCATTGGCATCCTCATGGGGCTTCTCGCAAAATGGATGGGCCTGCACCATGTGGATCAAGGCGGGCTTCAGCTCGAAGGTGGCATCCCCGAAGTTGACTTCGGGACCCTGAGCTACGTGGGTAGCTGACGGAGCCGAGAATTCAGAGATCGCCTTTTGGGTCATAGCTTCCTTGATTGGTGCTGTAGAGCCTCCTTCCTCGAATGGATTCAGGGTCGATATGAACCTCTGAGGTGGAACTTGACGACGTCTAGTTCTCCTCAACAGCTGCTCGGGATCTTCAAGATAGTATCTCGGCAGTTGGAAACCGCTCATAAACTGTCTAGATTCAAAGAAAGGAAGACACAGACAGGGGTAAGCCCCTATTACTAATTGATAGTTAAGTTAACGAGAATCTCTGGATTCAATATAATTAAAATTTCTAGGCTATGCTTTCCCCGGCAACGACGCCAGAAATGCTTGTTGGTATTTCTAATGACTATTGGATAAATCCGCAAGGGCACAGATTATACCTTTGTAGCACTTCACCTAGGAGTATTCCAAGGTATCATAATTTATATTTTCCCAAGGGAAAGTTGGGCTAGAAATGATAATTAGATAGAGATCCTAGAGAGCATCTCAACTTAGTACCAACTAGTATAGGGGGGTAAACGATATATGTGATAGGAAGGGTTGATGAATGAATAAGCCTAGGTAAATGATACTTAGAACGGACTAGATAGAGTAGCTAGGTGGGAGGACAACGAGAGAGTAAAGGGACTCCTATGCAATTCACTCTACTTCAATATACTTAGCTAATTAACTAGTCTAAACACTATAGTTTGCCTCCTCAATACAAGTATGCCAGGTGAGGGGATAGATCAGTAGGAGGACAAAACTCCTACTGGACCGCGCCCTCTTCTTACAGGGGCCTTACCTTTTGAGAACTTGCCTAAGAACACGTAGTGGAATACAAAGACTAGACAAGGTTGTCACTCTCTTGCTAGCTACCACAAACAATCCGTACAACAAGCAATAACCAAGGATAAGGTGATGTATAAGCACCATGCTTACACACAAATTATTACTTTGACTTTGATCTATAATCAAAGCAACCTATGACAGACAATGATCGCATACGGGAAAGGCCACAAGGATCACAGACTATGAATGTAAAGGCTATTAAAGAGCAAAAGCATATAACGAGACTATATCAAGTATAGAAATGCTCAAAGTAAATACTAAGTAAAGTAAAGAGAAAGGATAATATATTGAATAAGATAAAGTCTTACAAAGAAAGAAAGATACAAGAGCTATACCAGACTTTCCAGAAGACAACTCCAGAAATCCCGAGCGCAGCTCGACTCAACTCTAACTCCCACTCTAGACTAAACTACTAGAACAATCTAAGGAATAGAGCTTGTAGGCTTCTTCACCATGTGTAGAGAGGGGGGTATGAGCCTCTATTTATAGTGGGAGGTGGAGTAGGGGCTACTCCATCGCCACTTCAGCGATCCAGGGGGCTTCAATCCTCCACCCTTGGATCCAACCGACCTTGAACCGCCTTTGGATGGATGGTTGTGATTTCCAACATGTGTGAGTGAGTATGGCGGTTTGTGGGAGGTGAACCGACCTAGGGGGTGGTCGGCCGACCCCCCCCCTATGGCCTGTGGGCCCTCCTCTGGCCTCTGGGTGTGGTCCCACTGGCCAGGCACCAAGTGGGGGCCTTGTGGGCCCAGATGGGGTTCGGCCGACCCCCCTTTGGGGGCTCTTCCCACCTCCATCTCCTAGGTGCTGGTCCACTTGTCATAGATGTGGGATGTTGGTCCTGAGGTGGTTGTCACGTTTATCTCCTTGGTGTGGGCCCATGGATCCATGTGCTTTGCTTGTGAGCCGTTGAGAGAAAGCACAGAGTGATCGAAGTGTTGGAAATCACTCTAGAGTGCTTCTCCTGGATCCTGGCCGAGGGAGGAGAGCTGGTGGGCCCATAGGGTGGTCGGCCAACCCCCTATGTGGGTCCCACTGGCTCTCCTTTGCTCCATTTCTTCATTCCTGCATTCAAACACTCCATGGACATGTGGAACTTGTTATTTGATAAAATATGCTCATGATGTGTTTATTTATCCTTGATCCTGAGGTTGTTGGCAGCATTTTGGTTAAGTAAAAGTGTAGCATTTTTAGTGCCAACAAGAACATCAACAAGCCGGCTACGCATCCTGTAACTCCCAAAGGGCCTACAAGCACGGACAGCTCGTACTCGCCATCGACACCCACCTTGATGCGCCTTCAAAGGGCCAATGCTGGACTTGGGATGGGCAAGGTGCTTGTCCCTCCCCTCACCTCCAATGAGAAGAGGACGACACATGAATCTTGAGTCTGAGGCGTCACACGGCGTCACACAAGACGGTTCGGTGGACTAGCAACCCTTCATCTATCTCCGGCCCTCTAGGCCAATTCCATGAATAAGATGAGAAGAGTGACATGGAAAATCTGGTGCGCATAGTTGCTAGGCTTTGGGAGAGTAACGCCAAGTTAGCGGAGAGGGAAGAGGAAGAAAGGATGGCGTGCTTAGACTTAGAAGATAGTTTCAATGATCTTTGCATTAGCACTAATGCAAAGATCAAGCGCTTAGCCAATTCAATTGAGAGGGAGGAACTCTTTGCAACTCCTTCTCCATAGATTTCTAGCCCCTCTAATAATTAGGCACTTAGGTTGTTTTCAATTATTTCCCTTTTATCAATTGTAACTTGTGCCTAGAGTGAAATTTGAATTGAATAAAAATTTGGTTTTGCTGGTGTCTTACCCCAGCAGAACCACTGCATTTGATCTCTCTTTGTCCTGTGTAACAGTATGCACTGAAGGACCGAGAACGGCGACCAGAGGGGGGGTGAATGGGAGCCTCAAATTTCTCTCGAAATATTCAGGCCACTCTTACCAAAAACACAACCCAGTCGAAATATTCAGATGAAAACGAAGAAATGAGAGCTCACCGGCAGTGGAGAAAAACTCACCGGAAACCCCCAAGATTGAGTTCTCAACCCCCATGGGAAAGAGGCAAGAACCCAAAGCAAAACAGCCAGAAAAGCAGCCGACGGACGCTGGAGAAACTAGCGACGGACACTCCAATGCAGTGCAATAGACGCTGGGCAACGGACGCTGCAACGAGAAGCAACGGACGCTGGGCGAGCATCTGACATGTATGCAGAGCCGAACCTAAGAGGTCCTTCAGGCGACGGACGCATCTGGTGGACACTCGACGGACGCTGGAGAGCGTCCGACACAAATGAACAGAGAGCTTTGCAACTCTCAAAACCGACGGACGCGTCCGGCGCGTGGTCGACGGACGCTGGCGTCAGCAGTCCCTAGCGTCCGGCGCCTCCTATTGGAGCGTCTGACGCCCCCAAGCAAAACGCAGGAAACGCGAAACTCAATTTTCTCTCTGCCAAATCTTCTGAAATCCCAACCAAAGGATCTCCACTAGATACCCAACTTGGTAAACATATTTCTAGTGCAATGGAGGAGCTATCCCGAAGAAATCATCGCTCAATTTGGTTTGGATTGAAGCGAAACAAAGATTTGGAGGGAGGAGGCAAGAAACAAAGAACACCGCAAAGACATCCCCTGATCTACGTACTCGGGAGGTTTGAGGATGGATCCTTTGGTGCAAAGATGCTCCTCTCGAATACGAACAACTTGGTTCAAACGGATTTGCGAGAGCTACTCCCTACAAAGAGATCTCATCTCTAGAACAAGAGGGAGCAAAAAGCAAAACGCGAATAATACAAGCAAAACAGGGACACGATCAAGAAATCAAAGGAACCATGGCCTACGGAGGTTATAGCCTCCGATTCCTCGCAACAATCTCAAGTTTTTACACTAGAGACATGGTGGATCTCAAGCAAGAAGACTAGAGGAAGGGAAACCCTAGGAATTAAGGTGGGAGAGAGGAATGCAAGAGATGGGATGAGGGATACCCCTTCATCCCCTATTTAACGAGCTTTGGCTATTTCCCAAAGCCCCCCTATTGACGGTAATTACCAGCTATTTTGTCACCATCAAAATACCGTCAACATCCTCATATTCAAAGGAAAACAAGAATAACATGAACATAATCTACCGAATAACTTGGTTCCACATGTATATGTCCTCTATTTGAATGTACGCACAAAACGTCATAATTCAGGGCTCAAGAGGACATATTTCCAAGTATGGCAAATGTGCAAAATACATACACCATCATGATGGGCATTACCTCTAGAGGCTACCTGCAAAAGATGAGCTCATTTGGCCACAAAAGTGGTTCGGCCGATCCACAACTATCTTGGAAAAATACCAAACCACTGCCAAGGTGCCAATGACATGCGGGCCATGCTCCACACGAAAGATGGAGGCCAAAGGCCACAACTCATGTTTGGCCGAACCATAGGTGGGGCTCACCAGGCCCCCACTTAGCCCATGATCAATGGGCCATCTTCTAGAAGGTCTAGGAGGGCCCACATTCCAGTTAGGGGTTCGGCCGAACCACCATATGGCGGTTTCACCTCCCCAACCGACTTACTCACTCCCCACATCAACACCCTTGATCCTTAGGCGGTTCTGAAGTCGGTTGGATCCAACGGTGCTTGATGAAGGTGATGTGGATCGCTGACGTGGCACCGGAGTAGCCCCTACTCCACCTCTAGCTATAAATAGACCCCTAGAGCTCCCTATTCATTTCATGCCTCATTCGAGAAACTACTCTTAAGTCTCTTAGTGGAGCTCTCTAGTAGTGCTATGCTAGTTGGAGGAGAGCCGGGCCTGTCTGGTGTCTTCTCCGAGCTATACCTCGGCGGATGCGAGTCTCTTGTAAGTTTAGCTCTTGTAACTGACTTCTTCCAAGTTCTTTATAGTATTTGATATTCTAAGTCTGGGTTAGCTGTTATACACCTTTTTCTTCTTGTTCATCGCTTTACTTTGAGTAGAGTGCTTTAGCCTTTAACATTGGGTTAAAGTAGTAAGAATAGTGTAGACGTGGTGTCTAGACTAGATCTTACCTTTGTAAACCGCTTATCGCGTGGATTGTTCGTGGATGCTAGTAGAAAGTGATATCTCTATCTAGCCTTTGTATTCCACCATGCGTGTCAGATAAGTTCTTAAATGGTAAGGCTTCAATACAACATGATGGCACGGTCCGGTTAGAGTTTTGCCCTCTTTCTGATCTATCCCATCGCCTCCTACAAGAGAAGGGCTGATAAAGCCAGTATAACCAGCCATACCTTGTTAAATATCTTTACTATATCAAACCTCTCAACCTAGTTATCATAGTCTCCCTTGATCCATCATAGGACATACCCGTATTCCTAGTTAGATCACTTCTTGTTCCCCGTGGAAAATATGATACCTGGAATACTCCTGGTGAAGTGCTACAGCGGTATAATCTGTGCGCTTGCGAATTTATCCAATAGTCATAAGAAATACCAACAAGTATTTCTGGCGTCGTTGCTGGGGAACGGTAGCTATTTTAACTAGAACCCTTTCATTTTTATCCAGCGGTATTTCTTGTTTTATCTTTCTTTTCATTTTTATCCTGTTCATATACACCATGAACGAACCATCCATCTCTCATCTTTCTTTTCCAAAGGGCCATAGTTTGGAACCACCACCATCATCACATCCCATTCTTTCACCTAGCTATGAGTTTCGCCCTAACTTCATAGCCAAAGTTTGGGAACAATCTTTCTCTGGGGATGAAGATGAAAATCCTTACACTCACCTACGTGACTTTGAACAATTGTGTTCATGTGTCAACATCAAAGGGATGAGGCGAGGTACCCTTAAGTGGAAGCTATTTCCGTTTTCTTTGACGGGAATAGCCAAACAATGGTACCTTCGCAACGTAGGTAGTGTAAACAGAGAATGGGAAAAGATGCAATCCAAATTCTGCCTAACTTTCTTCCCTATTCCTCGCATTGTTCGTCTTCGAAAAGAGGTCATCAACTTCTCACAAAAGGAGAAAGAACCTCTTGGTGCGGCATGGGCCCGTCTTTTAGACCTATCCTCATCTGGCCCAGATCTTGCTATAACCGAGCCAACATTGTTACAAAACTTTTATGGCGGTCTTAGCAGAGATTCCGCACAACTTCTTGATATCTCTTCCGGGGGAGCCTTCCTGTGTTTATCCGTTAGTGCAGGGAAGAGTCTTCTCACGAAGATTCTTGAAAACACTCCCTATACTAACGATTATAATGAAGGACCCGAGGAAGAACAAAAACCAGCCCCTAGAAAAGAAATCTCGATAGCCAAATCACCACCATTTCTATCCAAAGATTATGCCATCGATCCCGAACCACAAATACCAAAATATCGAAGGAAGAAGAAATCCAGTATCTAAACCATTCCTTCGAGTTCGAGGCCAACCGTTCATATGATCTTGCTGGTTTTGGGAATGCCCAAAATGATCCTTTCATAAAGAGACCTTCGAAGAAACATCTTTCTAGACCTCTCATGAAGGGATCTCTTCAAAAACCTCCCAAATCAACATCATCTTATGCCTCGACTTCCCACATGGCACATCAGGAAAAGCTTGGGATATTTGATGAAGAAATGTTGAGTGAGCCTATAGAAGAAGAACTAAAGTGTTTAGAAGCCAAATCTATCCTCTCCTTCTCTACGCCCACATTTGACTTATCTTACGAACCCATCCTTGATCCTGATGATCCTCCCTGTGTTCCTTCATTCAAGTCTTATGATGACCCACTTAGTGATTTTGGGAATTCATTAAGACAACCGAGGCATGGAAGCCACGAGGGCCATAAATCTGACCAAGAGGAGCAAAGACAATGGTTAGAACATCTATCTATCGTTGTAAGTCAAGAATGGTTGGATGAGGCCGAATCCTCAAAGGAAGTCACTAAAATGCCCACACATATGAGGAGAATATCCTGTCAAGTGTTGGGTATTGATGGTGAAATTTGCTACGATCCTAGCCTCAGGATCAACATCCTTCCACATTTTCATGTTCCAACATCATCAAAGGATCATCTATCCCAATCACAAAAACACCTTAGACTCCCCAATGGTCAAATCCTTGATTGTTTAGGAGTCCTCCATAATGTTCTTGTGATGGTTGATGATCTCAAGATCTTCCTAGATTTCCATATCTTTGACCTTCCTAGACTTTCCTTTCATCTTACCTTTATCGGAAGGCCAATCATGAGAATCTTGGAGAACACCTTAGGAAATGAGAAGCTTGGTCATAGAATAGGTGAAGATTATCTACCTGTTTGGTCTTACCGACCTCTCATCAAAGGGTTAGAATCCAAACCAGTTCTTGATCCAAGGGGTGAGCTTATGTCAATCTCGCCAACAGCCATGACCCACTCAAGTCTTGAGGATGACTTGAAATGTCATGAGAAAGAAATTGCTCACCCACTCCTTGAAACGGAAGATTCCACCAATAAGCATGGAAGCTATTCTCCGATCTTCTCATCAAATCCATGCTCACAAGACAAATCTCCCAAATCAATCCTTCCCTCTACCATCACTACACTCATGATCTACAACCCCTTCATTCTTCTTGTTTCGAAAATCTTTACAAGGTTGGTTGTAGATGTGTTTGTCTACCACAAATTTTACAAATCTCGTAGTGGTTTTGGTCTTGAGGATAGGTTTGAAAATGTTGGAGTTGAAGGGGAAACCGCTTCACCAACATGAGTTGCAACTTGAAGGTTTCCCAAAGACAAGCTTGTGTCTTAAAATTAAGCACTTTTGGGAGCTAACCCATGTCTTCTTCTTTTCTGTTAAAGCTTGCTTATTTATAAAAAAAAATTAATTAAATAATAATAATAAATTAATTAATAATTAAAAAAATGATAGTAATAAAAATATATAAAACGTAATAAAAATATTTTTGTTTCCAAAAATCTAAAATGAATAAAATAACTTTGTAAAATGAAATTAAGGGAATATTTGTGAAATTGTTCCTTCAGGTATTTTTGTCACTAAGCATTTCAGGTTTGAACAAAAAGAATGATGGAACAAAACACAAGGTATGTCCAACCAAACATCATTTAATAATGAAGCACATTAAAAAGAAAATTTCACATCCTAGACTTGGATTTTCTCATTATCAAATGTTGCAAAATCCAAGTATGGGGGGAGTGTATTTCTCTAAGAAATTCATGCCAAGCTTCATTGTTTAATTTTGTTTGGTTGTCTCTACCTTGTTTTCTCTTTATACCTTGCTCATCTTACTAAGTCACATAAAAAAATAATAAATAAATAAAAAAGATCTGCAAATGCTCATCCGGTTCACCATCCATGATTCTCCTTTTTGAATCTCTTGATGCCTTCATGCTTCCTAGTTCTGTTATGAGTATGCTTTGGTGTGGGAGTAGTGTACATACTCCTATAAGCTCTTTAAATTAAGCATGGTGCATAGGTTAAATAGCTTTCCTTGATCAAATTAAACATGGTGTCAAGTTTGATTAATGAACCAAAAGTAAACTTGTATGGAATTTGGTTGTGCTTTTAGACTAACCCATGTAAGATAACTTCACAACTTTGGTGGTTAAGTCATGAGATCATTCATAATAGACAAATCAAGGTTTGAGGTAGTTTTGAAATAATCTTACACATCTTGGCCTTAACCTTGCTTAACTAATTGGTGAACAATGAGGAAACATCTTGTGATGTGCTAAAATGCTAAGGCCAACTTTTCTACAGCATAAAAGATGTCCTCTATGACAATAATGCCCCTACTTCGAATCATTCGTGAATTCCTTCGGGTATGTGTTGTCCACTAATCCTTCGCAGGAGAGAGGCAATGAATGGAGAAAAAGGTCTAAGTACAATGCAATGATTCACAGAAAAAAGATCATTCGTCATCAACAATATCGTGACGCAAGAATCGTCACGCTTTGAGATTACGTCGCAACACCTTTGAAGGTAAATGGTCAATGTCTCAAATCTTTTCATGAACATGAATCACCTGAGCATGAAAGTGATATGATAGATCTTGTTCTTAATCTCAATTAGAACTAAAATCTACATGTTTTAACTTTTTTGTTCAAATTCCAAGAATGACCTTAGAAATGGCCTAGACTTAGCCTTGACTTACCCCTCGAAAAAGTTCGACCCATTTGGCTTCTAAAGGCTGTCGGCCGACCGTGAGTTTGGGCCAATCAGCCCGAAACTTCACAACCTGACTCACCTGTCCCGTGGGACCTCCGATCCAGGCTGGGTCGAGCCAAAGCTTCCAAAAAGCGGTCGGCCGACCATGGTTTTGGCCCTTCAGCCATGCAAGTTGCTCCTGAGAGGTGGACCAACACTCCTACCTTGTTTTCGGCATGAAACAAGTGAAAATAGAGGTGAAGGACGTTGGATTCTCTCTTCTTAACCTCTCCCTCTCCTTCTTCCTCCTCTTACCTTATTCTTCTACACCACCAGTAGAAATTCCATCTCCTCTTTCTTCCCTTCTCACTTTCCTTGCCCCTCCTTCTCCTTAGTCATCCCCTAGAGCCATCCACACAACCTACCTCATGGCTCTGATAGAAGGAAGCATGACAAGATGATTGTCATCCCTTATGCTAAGGCCATAGGACTTTCTCTGTCCACCTTCTCCTTTGGTGCCTTAGCCCTTCATAGCAATAAGATACTTAGGCTTGATAGTATATCACTCATGAATCAAAGAACATATGCCTAAGCTATCAATGAATAAAAGAAAGTCTTGGTTCTGTTGGCATCTTACCCAGCAGAACCCCTGCATTTGATCTCTCTCTGTCCTGTGTTGCAGTATGCAGTGAAACAAGTATGGGGGGGTATCGGTCGACACCCCAACAGGTCAAAACACCAGAATGACCACTGAATCATGTTGTACACGTCCATAACATGTTCCACAAAAAAATTGGACCGAAATGGCCACTTTTGTGGATCGACCGATCCACTTTCGAGGCCAAAATTCAGAAAAGACAGAGCAAAGCAATGTGTAGAGGTAAGGGAGTCTAATGCAGAGACCGAAGTGGCCAAATGGCCCCGAAGGGTGGTCGGCCGAACGCACCTAGAAGGCCTGGGCCCACCAGCCAGCATCCTTTCAACTTCAAACAGCTATTCTGACTGGTTTGCCACGTCTCTCCCTTTTTCATCTATGCTTTTCATTTGTTTTACTCATTTCTCTTTTAAAAATAAAAATGAAATAAAAATAATTTCTTCATGAAATTCATCACTTAGCTTAATTTCCTTTTAATATTGAATAAAACAAGAAGATCGCATCCAAAATTAAAATTTCAAAAAGTGACATGATCTATGACGTTCTAAGGGTAAAAGCGTCATAAAGATGAATTCTTGCTTTTTCTTATGCTAGTGGGAAAATATCTTGATAGGGAACCATATTGACTATGTTGTTGATTAATGTGATATAGTTCTTGGCTCATGATTCATATCCTATCTATTTAAGGTTCTTGGAGATTAACTTTTGAAAACGTCATAAAACCATTATGTCACTACTCCTCTATAGTGAGAAAATTCCTACCAAAGCCATATATGCTCTTTTATGATATAAGCTTTCTACATAAGCTACTTTCTTTGTGTTGAGTTTAGTCAAGTTTTGTGACCCTTGTTGAGAGATTTATCATGCTCCCAAGATCAAGATCACGTACACACCACATATACATGCTGCTTCTACACTGGAAGTACGCAGAAACATGCCTTTCATTTTCCACATAGTTCAGACTCCATGTTCTAATAGAAATTCTCTCTCTAGTATATGTTGTTAGTCAATGAGACATAGACTATGCAAAATTATGAAAATATATGAAAAACAAATAGGGGCACATGAAGGTCCCAAGTCTTAGAAAAAAAATGAATGATGATGAGCAAATCAAAGCTCATAGAAAAAGAAAAATAAAGATAGCTATGTCTCAAAATTATAAGTTAGAAAGAGAGATCTTATAAAGGAGTTTTGATCAATCGCCATGTTTCCACACACTTGCACATCTTGATCTAAGTGTATGACATTTCTCTCCTTGGATCCGGAATTTGACTTTATAATATATGCAAGGTAAGTATGCTACATTGTTTATCCCTACCTAAGCTCCATATAAGCCTTTTAGAAGTAGGAAGATAAAAAAAGAAGGCAACCTCATGTTATGCCTTGGTAAGGATTCATACACCTTGAGTGATCTAGAGTGCTATATGAGGAGTAAGTTGACTTATGAGCTTTCTTTTGAAAAATTTATCAAAAACTCCAAGTACTAAAATATGATTTGGGAAGATGACTTTGCCTTGAAAACTGTTCCATTTCTCAACTTCTCAAGGATATATGTTAGCCAATACCACATATCCTATTGGTATGACAAAATGTCTTGAATGAATCTTTATGTTTGCTTTATACTTTGAATAGCGTAGTCTTCTTATTTTTTAACCTTTACTCGAGGACGAGTAAAGAGGTAAGTATGGGGGATCTTGTTGACGGTAATTATCAGCTATTTTGTCACCATCAAAATACCGTCAACATCCTCATATTCAAAGGAAAACAAGAATAACATGAACATAATCTACCCAATAACATGGTTCCACATGTATATGTCCTGTATTTGAATGTATGCACAAAACGTCATAATTCAGGGCTCAACGTGACATATTTCCAAGTATGGCAAATGTGAAAAATACATACACCATCGTGATGGGCATTACCTCTAGAGGCTACTAGCAAAAGATGAGCTCATTTGGCCACAAAAGTGGTTCGGCCGATCCACAACTATCTTGGAAAAATACCAAACCACTGCCAAGGTGCCAATGACATGTGGGCCATGCTCCACACGAAAGATGGAGGCCAAAGGCCACAACTCATGTTTGGCCGAACCATAGGTGGGACCCACCAGGCCCCCACTTAGCCCATGATCAATGGGCCATCTTCTAGAAGGTCTAAGAGGGCCCACATGCCAGTTAGGGGTTCGGCCGAACCACCATATGGCGGTTTCACCTCCCCAACCGACTTACCCACTCCCCACATCAACACCCTTGATCCTTAGGCGGTTCTGAAGTCGGTTGGATCCAACGGTGCTTGATGAAGGCCACGCGGATCGCTGACGTGGCACCGGAGTAGCCCCTACTCCACCTCTAGCTATAAATAGACCCCTAGATCTCCCTATTCATTTCATGCCTCATTGCAGAAACTACTCCTAATTCTCTTAGTGGAGCTCTCTAGTAGTGTTATGCTAGTTGGAGGAGAGTGAGGAGAGCCTGGAGGAGAGCCGGGCCTGTCTGGCGTCTTCTCCGAGCTATACCTCGGCGGATGCGAGTCTCTTGTAAGTTTAGCTCTTGTAAGTGACTTCTTCCAAGTTCTTTATAGTATTTGATATTCTAAGTCTGGGTTAGCTGTTATACATCTTTTCCTGCTTGTTCATCGCTTTACCTGAAATAGAGTGCTTTAGCCTTTAACGTTGGGTTAAAGTAGTAAGAATAGTGTAGACGTGGTGTCTAGACTAGATCTTACCTTTGTAAACCGCTTATCGCGTGGATTGTTCTTGGATGATAGTAGAAAGTGACAGCTCTATCTAGCCTTTGTATTCCACCACGCATGTCCGATAAGTTTTTAAAAGGTAGGGCTTCAATACAACATGATGGTGCGATCCGGTTAGAGGTTTGCCCTCTTTCTGATCTATCCCATCGCCTCCTGCAAGAGAAGGGCTGATAAAGCCAGTATAACCAGCTATACCTTGTTAAATATCTTTGCTATATCGAACCTCTCAACCCAATTATCATAGTCTCCCTTGATCCATCATAGGACATACCCGTATTCCTAGTTAGATCACTTCTCGTTCCCCGTGGAAAATACGATACCTGGAATACTCCCGGTGAAGTGCTACAACGGTATAATCGGTGCGCTTGCGGATTTATCCAATAGTCATAAGAAATACCAACACCCCCCTAGATACATGAGTGAACTACCTAGCCTAAGCATTGCAGTCCAAGCTCTGGAAAATATCTTCCTCGATTTGAATGGACGGACCCGCTTCCTGCTAGGAGTTGTCGTTTCCTCGACGCAACCTCTAGGATTTCGCCACGTGCCGCCCCCGCTTCCTCGGAAGCTCCGCCCGGGTTTTGAGGCCCAAACCCGCGAAACCCGCCACCAATAGCTTTCGGCTCAACTACCGAACCCCGAGTTTTGAGGCCCAAACTCGGAAACCATCCTCCAATGGTTTTGAGGCCCAAACCACCAAACCGCTCAACTCGAGCCACCTTGTCCTCGCCCGGTCGGACTCCGAGTCCCATGAGCCTCCGCTCGACCCGCTCGTCCGCTGTCTTCATTTGGTGAACTCGGTCTACCTCCATGTCTTCTCGCCCTTGTCGGTGCCAAGTACTAGCCACCACAGCTAGTCCTCCGATGCCCATGGTCCCTCAGTCCGAGCCCCTCTTCCGCCCTTCACCGCTCTTAGTCCATTGGCACGGCAAGCCTCTACTCGCCCTTCTCCACGCCATTGACCACTGTCTCCGGGCATAGCACCTGCACACCACAAGCCGATAGACAGGAACACACATGCTTTCGCAAGGATTAGTATAAACCGCTCAACCTAAAATACTCACATGTTGAACAATCACTCATCATCAAAGCTGAACAAACATGGGCACATATCAACCATGTGTTCACATGCACTGAAACAACTATGGGGGGTATCGATCGACACCCCAACATACCATTTCACAAGATCGGTCATTGAATCATGATGTACATGGTCATGACACATCCCACGAAAAATTTGGGCATCAACGGATACTATTCAGTATCGGTCGATACACCTTATAGGCCAATAAGCAGAATTGACAGAGCAGAAGAACATTCAAAAGGTAAGGGATCTGTTTTAGAGACTGAAGTGGCCAAAAGCCTCCGACTTGATGTCATTCGACACCACCAAGAAGCTCCAGGACCACCAGCCAGCATCTACACAACATCCTCATCAACCCTGACTGGTTTGCCACGTCTCTCCCCTTTTTCCTTTATGTTTTTATTTGTTTAACTCATTTCCCTTCCAAAATAAAAATAAAAATAAAATATTAATTCTTCATGAAACCAATCACTTAGTTTATTTCCCTTTAAATATTGAATAAAAACAAAAAGAGCACATCCGAACTTAAAATTTGAAAAGTGACATGATCTATGACGTTTAAAGGGTAAAAGCGTCATAAAGACAAATTCTTGCTTTTGCTTATTCTAGTGGAAATTTTTTTGATAGGGAATCAAATTGACTAAGTTGTTGATTAATGTGATATAGTTCTCGGCTCATGATTCAAACCCTATCTATTTACGGTACTTGGAGATTAATTTTTGAAAATGTCATAAAACCATAATGTCACTACTCCTCTATATTGAGAAAATTCCTACCAAAGCCATAAATGTTTATACATGTTCAAAACCTTCCTAATATGCTTCTTGTATTTGCTTTGAGTTTAGTCAAACCTTGTTGACCGTTGTTGATAATTATGTCATAGTCCAAAGATCAAGATCACGCACACACCACATATATTCGCTACTTCTACACTGGAAGTATGCAAAACATGTCTTTCATTTACATATTCCATTTTTATCCAATAAATACTCTAGTGAAATGTTATGATCTCTCTCAAATTTCTTCAAAAGAGATATGGCTATCTATTGGCACAAATTATGGTCCAATTTTATATAACTAAAATATTGCCAATAGACTCAGGATCAAGGATAAACAAACACAACATGAGCATATTTTATCAAATAACCAGTTCCACATGTCCATGGAGTGTTTGATTGCAGGAATAATGAAATGGAGCAAAAGAGACCCAGTGGGACCCACACAGGGGGGTCGGCCGACCACCCTGTGGGCCCACCAGGTCCCTTCCCTCGGCCATGATCCATGAGAATCATTCAGAGTGATTTCCATCCCTTGGATCACTCTGTGTTTTCTCTCAACGGTCCACAAACAAGATACATGGATCCATGGGCCCACACCAAGAGATCAACACGACAAACACCTCAGAATGACCAACCACAAGTGTATGACAAGTAGGGCCAACACCAGGAAGGACGTGGTGGGCCAGAGACCCCTAGGGGGGGTCGGCCGACCACCCCCTAGGCCCACCTGGCCCCCACTCAGTCCCTGATCAGTGGGACCACCACCAGAAGGCTAAGGGGTGGCCCACTGACCATAGGGGGGGTCGGCCGACCACCCCCCTAGGTCGATTGGGTCCCACTCAACCGCCATATCAACCACCACGAGGCAGAAATCCAAGCCATCCATCTTAGGCGGTTCGATGATGGTTTGATACAAGGGATGAAATTTGAGGCTCCTTAGATCGATGACATGGCACTAGAGTAGCCCCTACTCCACCCTCCACTATAAATAGAGGCCAAGACCTACCTCTCTAAGCATGATGTAATCCATACAAACCACTGTTGTTATCAAGTGGAGATTAGTCTAGTGGGTGTTCTCTAGTGTGGGAGTTAGAGTTGAGTTGAGCTTTGCTCGAGCTTTCCGAATTGTCTTCCCGGAGGATCTTGTATAAGCTCTTGAATCTTTTCTCTTTTGTAAGACTTTACTTATTAATGCAATATTCCTTCTTTACTTTACTTAGTCTTTACTTTGTGCAATATTATACTTGCTATAGTATTGTTGTGGTTTATCTTGTCAATTAGTTGTTATAAACTAAATTGAGATCCTTGTGGCCTTTCCTGTATGTGATCATCGCCTGTCATAGGGTGCTCTAGTTGACCGTATACACAACTAGAGTAGTAAGAATAAGTGTAAGCATGGTGCTTATACTTAATCTTGTCTTTGGATATCTCTTGTTGCATGGATTGTTTGTGGTAGCTAGCAAGAGGTGACAACCTTTTCTAGTCGTTGTATTCCACCATGTGTTTATAGGCAAGTTCTTAAAAGATAAGGCCCCCATAAGAAGAGGGCGCGGTCCGGTAGGAGTTTTGTCCTCCTACTGATCTATCCCCTCGCTTAGCATACTTGTATTGAGGAATCAATCGAAGTTTGTCTCAGCTAAGTGCCATAGTTAAGTCCACAGAGGTAGAGTTGGAATCACAGGAGCCCTTTTGACTCTCTCGTTGTCCTCCCACATAGTTATACTCACTAGTCATCTCTTACTTATCTTTACCGGTTTGTTACATCATCATCACCTTCCTATCATTATATCATTTACCCCCTTACACTAGTTGGTACTAAATTGAGGTGATCTCTAGGATATCTCTTTTATTATTATTTGTAGCTTTGCTTTCCCTTGGGAGAATATAAATTACGATACCCCAGAATACTCCTGGGTGAAGTGCTACAACGGTATAATCTTGTGCGCTTGCGGATTTATCTAAAAGTCATAAGAAATACCAACACTATCATAGATGATGAAAAATGATGAGCAAAAGCTCTAAAAAATCCATGACTCAATAATCATAAAGCTAGAGAGATCATACATAGTTAGAGAGTAAAATAAAGTCCACTATCATGTTCCATACACATGCACATCTTGATCTAGGATTATGACATTTTTCTTCTTGGATCCTTGTTTTGACTTTACAATATAAGTAATACAAGTATCCTACATTATTTATCCCTACCTAAGCTCCACATAAGTCATTTAGAAGTAGGAAGAAGGCAACCACATGTTATGCCTTGGTAAGGAATCATATATACCTTGTGAGTGACTTAGAGTACTATATGAGGAGTAAATTGACTTATGTGCTTTCTTTTGAAAAACTTATCAAAAACTCCAAGTACTAAAATATGATTTGGGAAGATGACTTTGCTTTAAGAACTATTTTATTCCTCAACCTCTCAAGGATATATGTTAGACAATACCCATATCCCACCTATTTGACAAAATGACTTGAATAAATCTTTATGCTTGCTTTATACTTTGAATAGCATAGTTATGTTTACTTTTATCCTTTACTCGAGGACGAGCAAAGAGGTAAGTATGGGGGATCTTATTGACGGTAAGAATGACCCATTTTGTCTTCATCAAAATACCGTCAATAGCCTCAGAATAGAAGGAAGACAAGCATATCATGAGCATATTATTATGAAATAACAAGTTCCACATGTCCATGAAGTATTTGATGCACAACTATAGTAAATGGAGCAAGAGGAGCTAGTGGGACCCACATAGGGGGTCGTCCGACACCTCTATGGGCCCACTAGCCTCCCACTCTGGCCAGGATCCAGGAGAAGCACTCCTGAGTGATCCTCCACCCTTGGATCAAGTCGTGCTTCCTCCTAACAGTTCATATTCACCTCACATGGATTCATGGGCCCACATCAAGGAAACAAACGTGACAAAACACTCCAGGAGGATCAGATGAACTCCATGACAAGTGGGACCACCCTCTGGAGGGAGGTGGTGGGCCCGAGACCCCTATAGGGGGTCGGTCGATCCACCAGGGTGGCCACCACCCCCCCCCCACTTGGTCCCTGACCAGAGGGGTACCTTCTAGAAGACTAAGGCAGGGCCCATAGCCCATAGGGGGGTCGGCCGATACCCCCTAAGTCGGTGCTGCACCTGGTGACCTCCCCACACACTAAACACATGTTGAAGATCAATACCATCCATTCTGAAGCGGTTCTAAGGCGGTTGGTCTAAAGGCTCAAGATTGAAGCTCCCTGGATCACTGATGTGGCACTAGAGTAGACCCTACTCCACCTCTACCTATAAATACCCCCTAGATCTCCCTTATCATTCATGACTCATTGGAGAAACTACTTAGCTTAGCAGAGCTCTGCAGTAGTGCTATGCTAGTTGGAGGAGAGTGAGGAAAGTCTTCTAGAGAAAGCCCCGGGCCTGTCGGGAATCTTCTCCGGAGCTGCACCTCAGCGGATGCGAGTGTCTTGTAAGTTCAACACTTGTAAGTGATTCTTCCAAGTTCTTTATAGTATTTAATATTCTAAATCTGGTTTAGCTATTATATAACTTTTCATGCTTGTTCATCGCTTTGCTTTGAGTAAAGTGCTTTAATCTTAGGCCAAGGTTAAAGTAGTGAGATTAGTGTAGACGTGGTGTCTAAACTTAATCTTTCCTTTGTAAACCACTTATCACATGGATTATTTGTGGTACCTAGTAGGTGGTGACAGCCCTATCTAGTCTTTATATTCCACCACATGTGTAAGATAAGTTCTTAAAAGGTAGGGCCTCAATACAACACGATGGCACGGTCCGGTTGGAGTTTTACCTCTTACTGATCTATCCCATTGCCTCCTGCAAGAGAAGGGCTGATAAAGCCAGTATAACAAGCTTTACCTTGTTAGATATCTTTTCTATATCGAACCTCTCAACCCAGTTATCCTGGTCTCATTTGCCTCATCGTAGGACATAACCGTATTCCTAGTTAACTCACTTCTCGTTCCCTATGGAAAATACGATACCTGAAATACTCCCAGTGAAAGCTACACTTTACAACCGTACGCTTGCGGTATTTTATCCGTTTGCCACCTTTGGTGTCAACAGTGGGCCCGGGGAGGGGGGTGCCACCCGGCTCCACCTTGTCCCGGTCGGCCCCACCCTATGGGGTCTGGGCCCCGCTTCGCTTTGGTATCTGCGGGATCCTCCGTGAGTATTTTGGCACGTGTTTCTCCGCGGGATTTGTTCGACATCTTCTCTGATTTGCTTTCCTTTATCCTCTTTTCTAGAATAGTCCCTGGAAAATAATGAAACACTAAAACTCGTGGAATTTGTTAGATAAAGCCCTATATTTCTAGATATTATATTTGATTGGTCCATTTATTCAATTTATAATTGCTTCAAAAGTTGACGCTAACGACCGTCAACATAGATAATAGAGAGATGGGGAGCGAGGGAAGAGTTGTAGAGGAGGTACCGGCCTGTCGGTGCTTCTTCTTCGGCTTGTACTTCGGCGAGATCAAGTTCTTCCCAAGCTTGTTCCTGTGATGTCTTCAGTAATCGACCTCTGATGTAAGTAAGATTTTGTTTATATTGTTCTTCTGGTTCAGGGCTCTTTTGAGTGCTTTAATCCTTACACATACTTGGGTTAGAGTTTTATCGTAAGTGTAAGTGTGGTACTTAGACTTAGAATAAACATGAATGTCCCCTGATATTCCGGATAGTGGTAGATCACGTACGTGACAGGTGTGTTGTTCCTCTGTAGTCCACCTCCCGTTATAGGGCCTCGCAGGCTATATAGTTATCTAAGTTGTGGCGTACTCTGTTTGTGACCCTTCTAGATAATGGCCCCAGATGAATCGTAGAAGACATATATCATACCCAAGTTAGAACTAGAAGACCTAAGTATCCTCTCTATACTCCTATTATCAACCCTATCCTTGATTACCGTTTCCAACCAAGTTATCATTAGTTTAATCTTTACCTTATACCTTAGTTTATATCCTAGTTTATATCTACCCCTTTTGGTTAAGTTACCACGTAGTTGATCTCACACGTTTCCCTGTGGATACGATATTTAAAACCTCTGGGTAAAATGCTACAATGATATTCTGTGCGCTTGCGGAAATCTTTCACATTCTCTTTGCACTTAACGAATGTCAACAAAAACCCCCCACTAAGAACTAAGATGGTAACTAAAATGATATCCCCATGGATTATCCACCCTAGGAAAAATTTGAGATCTCAGAAGGATTGGAGTTTCCAAATTAGGCCTAAAGGGATAGATGCACTTTCAATGATTTTTGCTTCAACCTTGAACAAGAGCTTGTGGACTTCTAGAATTTGTCAATGACCTTCCTAATTCCTTTATTCATCCCTTAAAAAAAATGCAACATAAAGACAACTATGGAGATGGGTGTTATGTTACTAAGATCAAAGTTGTGCTTGAATAAAAAACACTCAAGGAAAACTTGAAGAAAAATTAAGAATGAAGAAGAACAAAAAATATTTTTGTTATTTTCTAAAAGCGAGAAACATGAACACAATAGCCCGTTAATTTTTTTGGAGTGAAATTGCGAGAATAAAGTTGAGAATGAGGAGAGCTGGAGGGAGGAGCCACCCTACCTTGGATTTTATAGAGAAAGGATAGGGTTATCGACCGATGCATAGTGAAGGGGGGAGAGGGTCAGCCGAGCCATAGTCAGCTCCCTTCTTCTACCAGTGGGTCCATATATGTCAGGCCAATGGTAAGTTGACCAATTTAAAAATGTAGCCATCGGGAGGGTCAGTCGATCCTAGGGTTTATACATGCGTCGGTTGAGCCCCTGGTGGGCCCACTGGTCCTCATTTTTTCACTAAATTTCCTTGGATAAAAAATATTTAAAAAGTGAAAATAGAACTAGAAAAATCCAACTTTTGCAAACATAATAACTCAAAAAGCCCGTATTAAGATCTTTATCCATGAATAAAAGATATAAATTTTATTCAAATTTATTATTTGTGAGGGAAAGTATAAATGTGGAAAATAAATTAAGGGAAACTATATTATTGTCATTACATTTACTATAAGCTACCTTTTGGTGTGGACTTACCATTGTCGAGTGAGTAGGAGTTTTTCTAACACCATTGTTGTACTCCCTCCGTCCCTGAAAGAATCAATTCTTAGAATCCGTGCCAGTCAAACTTTTTTAACTTTGACTAACTTTATAAAAAAATCTAACAACTTTTATGACTTAAAATGAACACCATGTAAAAATATATTCTTAGATAAATCTAATGATACTAGTTTGATACCATAATTTTAAATACTTTATTCTAAAAATTTGGTCAAAGTATAAAAGTTTGACTTAGGACAAATCTAGAAATCTATTCTTTCAGAGACGGAGGGAGTAGGTACATGGTGTATCCTTGGAGAAGTGGACATATGCAATGTCGGTTGTTTCACCTTTCATCCCTTTTTGGTTTTCTTTGGGTTTTTGTAGAGGTGGTTGTAAGAGTTAGTATCTCTGGTCTTGTGGGTATCTTACTATTGGCCTTCTACATTCTTGCGTGAAATTTCTGTAGAAACTCCATTTTTAAGATGGTCTTCCAATAGTCCCCCAACTCAATAGCCTTCATGGGTGTTACATTGAATTTCTAAATGTTGCTGAAATTTGACCTATACAATATTTGTATTATGGAACATTGTTCCACTCTGGACCGAAAGTCAAAGTTCTCTTCCTTCCCATTAATATAAATCCATATTTCTAGAGCACCCACATTAGCTTGCACCTCGACCATGCTCAAAATGGGTCGCCCTAGGATGAGCAAAGTTTGCTTATCCACTTCCATTTTGATCATTAAAAGGTCGACCATATGAAGCAATCTAGGATTTCCATGGGAATATCTTCACCAATTCTTGCCATGTCCCAAATGAATGGATCGGCCAATTGCAGGCACATTTGGGTTGGGGCTAGTTGTGGTAATTAATCGACCAGATGAAGCAATCTAGGATTTTCACGGGAACATCTTCACCAATTCTTGCCAGGTACCAAATGAATGGATCGGCCAATTGCAGGCACATTTGGGTTGGGGCTAGTTGTGGTAATTCAGACATTCGAACACTGCCTTAGGCATCACGCTCATGCTTGCTCCTAGGTTTCCCAAGGTGTGGTCATAGTTTTGTGTCCCGATCAAGCATGTGATCGTGAGAAACAACCAGGATCCTTTTGCTTCTCCAAAAATTGAGTATATCGCAATATACTCTTTTGTTAGTCCTATGACTTGCGTGGTTGGCATTGATCCCTTGTTGAGGAGGCCCTTGAGGTACTTAGTGTATGTAGGTACCTAAATCACATCTAATAATGGAATTTCTATCTTTATCTTTTGTATTATGTCAATGAAGCATGTAACTTGTACGTCCACAAACGCCTTCTAGTATCTTTGGGGGAAACAACAAGATATTGGTGTTGAGTTACTTGTGTGGTGCCTTCCTTTGTAGTTCCTCCGGTACTCATGTTGTGTTAGATGCTTCAGCTTCTATGACCCTTCTTGTGCTTGCCTCTGCATTTTTAGGGTTTTGTGGATCACGAGTGGACTTACACTCCTCGTAGTCACAACATTAACATTCTCTAGGGAATTTTAGGTTGGGTTAGAATCTTCAGAGAATCATAAAAAGAAACAACAACTATCTGAGCTAGTTGGGTTTTGATCATTTTATTGAGGCTCATTTGTTTTTTAGCGCAAAAGTTAAACCTTCCGGTTTTGAATTTAAGATTTCAAGAGTTCTGTTACTAGCTAGAAGAAAGCCTTTTAGAAATATATTGTAACCAAAACATGTTTACAAAGATAATGGGTAGAGTACATTGTAGTTTAGCACATACATTCTTTTGGGTGAGGGAAACATAAGCATACAAATAGATTCTTAGTGGTTCTAAAGCATTCATCAAAGCATGCGAGGAAGTTTTAGGGACGGGCGTGACTTTGAAAGAGGTACTCCCTCCATTCCAAATTATAAGACATCTCAAGAATCTTTGAGAGTCAAACTATCTCAAGTTTGACCAAATTTATATGATAATATAATAATATTTATGATGTTAACTAAGTATTATTAGATTCGTTATCAATTGTATTTTTTTATTATGCCTATTTGATGTCATAAATATTTATACTTTTTTTCTATAATTATTGGTTAAACTTAAGATGCTTTGACTCTTCACGATTCTTGGAATGTCTTATAATTTGAGATAGAGGGAGTATATACTAAACATATTCGCAATTGCAACTGGAGTAATTTGGTAAGTCTAGGCTGTAGAAGATTACAGAATAATATGTCGTATGTAAAATAGCAATCAAATAGAAGAGGAAGTCAAATGTTGGATTCGGCTAGCTTTATTATGTGACACCTAGCAGTAGCAAGTCGATATGCTCAAGGAATACGTATGTGCTAGGGCTGGTGAAGAAATTGGTTTCGCTTGATATAAACTATATATATATATGGTGATCAAGAGAAAGCTAAATAGTTGCATGGACAGGTTTGTCGAGTAGCTCTCGAGCAACAAAGGCAATAGCTCAAGTCCAGTATACATCGATTTTCACACACTTGATGGTGTCAGTTGCAGTATATTCAAGATATGTTCGCCACGATACTGTATAGGCAGCAGTTGGAGTTGGTGGACTAGCCTGGTCTTCTCATATATACTAGTTAGAGCAGGGTTGCTATATATTAGCATCATGATGACTTAGCAATAGGTTTGAAGGGTGAGGATGCGCTTTGCTAGGAGAGAGTGCTCATGGTCATGCTGCTAGGACGTAGGATTTGGTTAAACCTCACCGATAAATATCAAGCTTATCATCACATTGTCTGTGTCATTTGCATTGGTTAAGACTTAATGCCCTGATCGCTTGATGGTTTCTGCGGCTTATAAGTCGGTTGATGTTGTTTTTAATTATTTTGTTGTGGACTGATAAGCCAAGCGAACAAGACTGATTCAGAATGATATAGCCATGACATGACCTGACATTATGTACGGCATGCTCTTCCAAACAGCACCCAACTTTCTCATCTGAATATTTAGCTAGGAATAGGATACTCCCATAACACGCAGATCAAGTATATCCCTAATCCAACTCCCCCCATGCTAGTTCTCACAATCATTAAAAGATGAGGCCATCCACAATTAACTGATTATTATCCAGAAATTTAGGAGATCCCTGAAATAGAACAAGCCAGGGCATGCAGCAAAACAAAACAGCAAATGCTCAAAACAAGAGGCATGTCCCTATATTGGCCGCGTAGTAGCGCAACACGGGCCGCTCTCTTTGGCCCCACGTGTTAGCCGCCCCCCCACGTCGCTTCCATGGCCTTTAAGCTCCTCACGGCCCCTTTGCTCGTCCTTTCCCTCCATTACATCCTTCTCCAAAAGGTGTCCTCCCTCCATCGCCCTCGGGCTAGGCTAGCTAGGCTACACCTCTCCGGTTGATACATGGCTGCTGATGGCACAGAGGTATCTGCCGACGGGGGTGGCGGCGGCACCAAGCAGCCGCAGATCAGCATTGTGAGGTTGTTCCTCGCATGCATGGTCGCCGGCGGCGTGCAGTACGGATGGGCGCTGCAGCTCTCCCTCCTCACCCCCTACGTCCAGGTATGCATGCAAAGATATTTCTATGTGTGTTGTTTCTGGATTATGAGTACGGTGGGCACTTTTTATGAATATGTTCCTTTTTTTGTTTCTCTCTCCATTAATTTTTTTTGTGCTTTGTTATTATATTTATTTACTAAATAAACGAGACCTTTAAATTATTACCTGAATGAGCATTTGTATCAATTGTTATTTCCTGAATGTCCTATCCGTGGCGAGATCATATCATTCCTTTTTTTTTTGATATAAAGACTAATGTATTGTTTTATCAATATACTCTTGTTTTAAAGTGGGGTGGCTTTTACGTAGGTTTAATTTGTCCATTATGAGCACTACATGCATTCTTTTGTCCATTTTTAAATTTTCGAGATAATTTGCATCAGAGTATGATATAGGTCTTAACTCCAGCCATGAATTTGTCTTGTTATTGTTGTGCAGTATTTTCCTCAAATTTGACAGCAATGTCATTTGGTTTGAGACAATTGCTTTCCAAATATGGTTTTACATTCACACATTCATCAGTTGTTCCTGCACGGATATCCTTGAATTGACAAGTTTTTACTACATTTTGATCATCGTAAACACCGATTTGTAGTTAATACCTAATACTAAAATATTTTAAATTAATAAAGCTATGGCCAATTTATAATGTAAACACAATATCAATATATTGTTCGTACGTGGAGATGCAAAAAGTTCCATTGTAGATGGACGCGTTTATTTGGTTCATTGGTGAGCGGAGCTTGGCTTGCATCCGGCTCTAGAACAGGATGTGGAGATGCAAACTATTATTGTTTATAGTACGTGTAGAACCAAACTAACTTTTGTTAGTATCTCCCCCTTTTTGAGAAACCACATATAAAAAATTATTTTCAGGGTAAGTTCCATTTTCCAAATTTCCTGTAATACCATGTTCCAAATTTCCTGTAATACCATGATGCCACTAATAATTAGGTATCAGTACAATGACCGAACTGTGAAAGAACCGTCTCAAAGATGAAGTAATAGTTCCACCCTGTAATTCAAATCCACAAGGCATGCAACTAGATTATTCCATTCTAGCATGGTATTCCCTGTCAATTACACAAGCTAGTTGTGAGTGAAACAAAGTACTCGCCATTTTCCCTGTCAATTATATATATATGAAAGGTCAACTTGAATGATCAAGTGCCATTATTTGTGTCAAAACCAAATTAAAGAAGTATATGAATATAACTGATGGTCAAGGTTCCTAAAAGTGATTAGAACTCATTATGACGAAGTGCATCAATTATTCTATATGTAACTTAAAGTAGGGGGAGGGGTGAGTGTTATTACATATAAACCTGAATTTCGCTAACTATTTGGATTGCTTCTAACATATTTGCACCAGACACTGGGGATTCCTCATGCTCTTACTTCAGTCATGTGGCTCTGTGGACCTATTGCAGGCTTACTTGTAAGTACCCTCAAGTGAGTATGTAGCTATGGAAAAATAGATATTAATACACTATTTACTATTAACTCCGTTTCAAATTATAGTTCGTTTGACATTTGTATCCCAAATTTAACTAACTATTCGTCTTATTTAAAAAATTATGCAAAGTATTACTTTTTTTGTTGTGGCTTACTTTATTAATAAACGTTCTTCAAAAATGACATAAATTTGATTATGTTTTCCCAAAAAAAATTCAATAAAATGAGTGACCAAATTTAGGATAAAAAAGTCAAACAAACTATAATTTAAAAGAGAAATGTTGAATATTTGGATAAGAATACAAGCAAGGAAATTTTGGAGGACACGGTTTAATAGTTATTTTCTTCATAGCAACTTTGATTTGTGCAATCAGATAATATAATTTGAAGCTATTGTTGATGATTGCATTGTGCAGGTGCAACCCTGCGTCGGCCTGTACAGTGACAAATGCACTTCTAAGCTTGGGAGACGGAGGCCATTCATCTTTACAGGATGCATCATCATCTGTATATCAGTGAGAGAGCTAATTTGAAACATACTATATATATCAACATCACCAATTGGCTGGTGCATGCACTGCACGCTCTGGTTCATGCATCATCATCTGTATTATATTGATCCGATGCACAGGTGATAGTCATCGGCTTCTCCTCCGACATTGGTTACGCTCTCGGTGACACCACGGAAGACTGCAAGTACTGTAATAATTAACATATATACATACATACATACATACATATAGGCTAGCTGCTCCATCATATCATATACGTACTATCGTGGACGTGCAGGGTTTACACGGGGAAGCGGCTGCACGCGGCCTTGTTCTTCGTCATGGGATTCTGGCTGCTCGACTTTTCCAACAACACGGTGCAGGGCCCGGCGCGCGCTCTGATGGCGGACCTCGCAGGCAGCCATGGGCCCAGCACGGCGAACGCCATCTTCGTGTCGTGGATGGCGATCGGAAACATCCTGGGCTACTCCTCGGGGTCCACCGACAAGTGGCACACCTGGTTCCCGTTCCTGCAGACGAGGGCGTGCTGCGAGGCGTGCGCAAACCTCAAGGCTGCCTTCCTGGTGTCGGTGCTGTTCCTGGGCCTGTCCACGGTGGTGACCATGATCTTCGCCAACGAGGTGCCGCTGGACCCGGCGGCGGCGAAGAAGGGCGAGGAGGGGGAGCCATCGGGCCCGTTGGCCGTGTTCAAGGGCATGAAGAACCTGCCCCCCGGCATGCCACAGGTGCTCATCGTCACCGGCCTCACCTGGCTCTCGTGGTTCCCCTTCATCCTCTTCGACACCGACTGGATGGGCCGCGAGATGTACCACGGCAGGCCCGACGGGAGCCCAGCCGAGGTGGCCAACTTCCAGGAGGGCGTCCGCCAGGGCGCCTTCGGCCTGCTCCTCAACTCCATCGTCCTCGGCGTCAGCTCCTTCCTCATCGAGCCCATGTGCCGCAAGCTCACAGCCAAGGTGGTGTGGGTGATGAGCAGCTTCCTCGTCTGTGTCGCCATGGCCGTGGTCACCGTGCTCAGCTCATGGGCGCTCGGCGACATCGGTGGCAACGTGCAGGACGCCGCCGCGGTCGATAAGGGCCTCAAGAGCACCGCGCTTGCCATCTTCGTCTTCCTCGGCTTCCCCTTCGCTGTACTATGCAGCGTTCCTTTCGCCGTGACGGCACAGCTCGCAGCATCCAAGGGCGGCGGGCAGGGTCTGTGCACGGGTGTCCTCAACATCTCCATCGTGCTGCCTCAGATGATCATCGCCGTCGGCGCTGGGCCGTGGGACGAGCTGTTCGGCAAGGGCAACATCCCGGCGTTCGGGGTCGCCGCCGTCTTCGCCTTCACCGCTGCCGTTGCAGGGATCGCCATGCTGCCAAAGCAGCCCAAGACCAGCTTCCGGTCCGTCTCCATGGGAGGAGGCCATTGATCACATGTCCAGCAGGTGATCAACCACTACACTAGTGTGCGTGCAGGCCCTTAGCTTGCTTACTGCTTCATGATTCAGTTGACCGCGGTGATCAATCAGAAGTATACTCCTGTAATTACTTCTTTACATTTGGGTGTTGGGCCGTGGTTTTGGTTGGAAGGCCGCTTTCGAGGCCTAACCCAGTGTAAATTACAGGCTTGTAAGTTTTTTTGGGCCGGATCAAGCAAAATCCTGTTTGGGTGGGCTTGTAAAGGAAATAGCTTTACACTGTCTCGGTCTGTCTAATCCATCTCGTAACAATATTTACACAACAAGGCCACATAAAAAATCGATAATGGTACGCCACGTCGCCACAGGCCGGAAGGACAATTAAAAAAAAACAAAAAAGAAGCCGGACGGACTGCATCGCGCGCCTCGACCGCCCGCGCAACGTCGCTTGCTCCCGCCCGCACCTGCACCTCGAGTCCGGAGCAGCGTCCGGACAGACGCCGCATTCAGACATCCAAGCGTTAGTCGCTCCGATAAAAAAATTAGGAAAAATTTAAAGACTGTCATTATAATTCTGCTAAATTAAAGATATGCTATGTTGACTCATATATTATTGACTTGTGTGAACCTCATATGTCATTGTGATATCAAAGACATACCAATGTCATTGTCCATTTTTTTATAAAGTTCAAAAGTGGGTTTATAGTCTATTTATCAACTCTATGTAATAACTGTGCAAATTAATAAAATGTTTCTCAAGGCAGATCTAGGCTGAAATTGCTAAGAAAGGAGCGGAGAGGACGCAGGGGCAGAGATCCATGTGTCGCAAGGAGAACAAGCAATTAGTTGCAGCCCGACGTACGCCATATATAATGTCAGTTTTCATATTTTCCTATAAAAAAGGTATATGGCCTAAACCAAACAAATAAAGAAACTAGCTAGCCAACACTCTAATGGCTGAATCCTAAGACCCTTGAGAAAAACACCATGACCATTGTGTTAATTATTGTGATGTCGCGATAACTAAAGTACGACAAGTATGCTTCTCGAGGATAGCCTATGTATAAAGCCAACGGCGGAATGTGTAGGTAAATTAAGTAGGAACTACATCTGTCTTTTTAAGAATCATGGTCCCTTGTGTTTAGACGATTAACGACAATGCTATGTCACTATAACTAACATATATTTTGCAGAGACAAAGTCATTTGAGTTAGGTCATATGTGATGCTAGATGAATGGGCTTAATGGATATTCATGCCCCCAAAATAGAAATCGTTTCGGTTTCAAAGGATGGAGATACAAGTTGAAGACTAGGCTAGGTCTTAGTGCCAAAAGGTTGAGAAGGGCACTAAGTATAGACTAGGACTTTGTTCATCCTTTGACCGTACTATAAAGGGGGGTATGAGGTTAGTAGCTTGACCTAGGAGAGTTTGGGAATGTCGATGTATGCACTTTTGTCACAACTAGTCCTAGAGACCCTGCTAATAGCCCTTGAGATGGTAGGAGCAAAACCCCTTGAAAAGACTTAGTGAAAAGGGTTGAAATAGGGGGAGAAAAGAACTCCGGACCAGTTCAGCCTAGGAGGCGTCGAACCATTGGAGGTGGTCCGACGGTCCTTGACTTAGGCAAAAGCTCTGAGGAGAGAGCTCCGGACAACCTGTCCGGAGGGCTCCGGACTAATCTTGATTGGTCCGGTGGCCCTTGTCAGAGGAAGCGAGTCAGAGAGAAGGCTCCGGACTAGTCCGACGGCTTGGCCGAAGGCTAGTCTGACGCTTCGAGGATGAGTGTTGTTTCAACTCAGTAAGTACCCTGTGTTTGGACCAGAGCGTTGGACCAGGGCTCCGGATCAAGGCAAGTAGTCTGGAGGTTCGTAAATGAGAATGAGTTTTCACTCAGTGAGCTCCCTGGCTTCGGACCAGAGCTCCGGACCAGGGCTTCGGACCATTGAAGGTAGTCCGGAGGTGCCTGGCACAGTTGCAGTTTGAACTAAGAGTGAGCTCCGGACCAGTGTGCATGGTCCGGTGGTGTGGGCTCTGGACTAGTGTCACACCCGTTTTTACAAACAAAAACAAGTGCATAAAAGGCTCATGTGCACCCAGGAATAGTCGCACACATGAGTTGACAAATTATAAAATGTACCATCACAGTGCTTATTACATAGCGAATAAATATTCATTACATAGTCTGAAACAAATAACTTTAACTAAACGAAGATATCTGCGAAAGCTCCATGGGGATTGGTTGACTGGTTGACATCAAGTCTAGTACTCATAGCGGTAATCATCAACCCAATCTTCATCTGTGGTGTTTGAATGCAAGGGTGAGCACATACGTACTCAACAAATATAACACGGGGTTCATGAAGCTCAAAAGGAAATGCATGGTTCATAGCGGTGAGCATTTTAAGTAGATCAAATTCATATTAATATCAACAATTTCCAAGGTAATTTGCATAAGCTCAAATATCCATGATCATAAAGTAAATGACAATGATACAATAAATAAATAACACTTGCATAAGCCACATAGAAATAAGAACCCAATAATTCAGTGAGTTTTCCGAGCCGCTCGTGTCCGTGAGCACGGTTATCATGATAGTTTTTAACTCTGATCAGAGGTGTACATCTTTACCCATGAGTCATGTTGCCTAGATGCCCGGGTTAATTACTCCCAAAACACTGCCAAGGTGAGCGGGCAGGGTACACTATGAAGCCTTCCAAGGGTTCGTCTAACAAGTCAGGGCCGCAAGGTTCGTGGCAGGGGGATGTAGAGCCAACCTGTCTACGGTCACACCCCTTCGCGGCTATGCCCATAGATTAGGAACCACACTATAGCCGTCTTGGCACGCTCCTATTTGCGTCACAAAGGTAACCACTGAACAAGCTAGAAAAGGTCCCCATACTGAGCTAAAGCCAGAGCCATATAGCCCTCGTGGTTGTACTGTATATCCCAGATTTTGCCGACAGATAAGCTCCTATAATCAAATGTTGCTAAAAGTAGTTTTATCATTATTGCATATAGTCATTAACAAGTTAAGATCATGTACATCTGATATGAGATCTAGCAATACTAATCATATGTGGTGGATCAAAGCATAGGTGACAAGGTAAGCAGGATATCAATCTCTATGATCAAACTATGGTCCACAAGGAATATCATGCATATGAATTATATTATTTGTGAATAGGACAACAAGGATAATCCCATGTTATACTTGCCTTCTTTGAAAAACTCTCGCTGATCCTGCTGGTCTTGATCAAAGAAAAACTCCGGCTCTTCAACCGGCTGCTCAACGTCTATACCGATCAACAAACAACACCATTCAACCAACAGACAAACATACACGAAGCAAACAAGGCTATGATTAGAACAGTACACCAACAGTAATAAAACAAGATGAAAAGTTTATAAAATTAATCTACGTATCACTACGATCACATCGACGCTTCGAGCACGAAAAACGGAACTAAAACGGCAAAGTTAAGATTTAATCAAGGTTTCCTATAGAAAGATACTAAATTAAATCTAATCACGAAATTAAACATTTTAAAATCTAACTAACAGTGGTATTAACATAAAGAAAATTTTATTATGAATCTAACGCAATTCGAACGGGTGAAAACGGATTTAAAACGAGAGAGTTATAGGTATTTGAAATTGAATGGCAATTCTGTAAATAGAAATTTTCATATAATTCTCAAATAAAGAAAATGCCGAAAGGAAAATACGCCTTCCAGAGAGAGAAGCGTAGAGATCAAAGGCGCCTTAGGACTGCGGGTTGACACTTGAATCATGCCAGGGGCTCTTTCACAAGATACCAGATCGAAGGGGTATCGGCGATCCACGATCGTCGATCTCGGATTGAAGGGCCGAGATTAGAAGGGGGAAAGAGAGCGGCGACGCCGGTAGGGAACAGGGAGGTGGCGCGGCGGTCCTCCATAGCCGGAGCTATGGAGCTCGGCGGCGCGAGGCGAACGGGCCATACAGGCCACCATTCGGCAAATCGAGGGCACCAGGAGGGAGAGGAAAGGAGTGCGAGCTCACCGGGGTGATTTGCGCGGGCCGAGGTGCCGCGGAGAAGACGGACGACGCGACGGGGTGGCACGGGGGTACCTGCTCGTGGTGACATCGCGGTGAGGGCGGTGGAATGTGGAATTGAGAACGGGAAGGAGTTTCTGGTTACCTCTACTTGCTCCAAAGGGAGATAGAGGTCTAGAAGAAGGACCGAGGAGCTTCGAGGCGCTCCAATGGAGGCGGCGGCGGATTCTACGCTCGGGAACGGCACTGCGGCGCGGTTAGGGTGCCAAGGGATCAATACATGGAAAAACTGACGTGAGGGTGGGTTTGCTAGATGATTTATGGGGCGTAGGAGCCTTCTTGAGCAAGAAATCCCGAAGAACCGGGATTGGATTCGAGCTCTGCTCGGTTACGGGAAGAAGAGGAGGGAGGCGCTGACGCGTGTGATGAAGACATCCACACCAATGATACATCCACGACATCACGAGTACCAGTTTCTGGTCCTATTACTCGCACTTGTGCTTGTCAAATTAATCATCAAGTAAGTTTGCTCTTGAGTTCCTGTCCATCATATTTAGACCATGGAGACGCGTGAACTCTTGTTTTGGTTAGGAACCAGGGAGAGGACCGAAAGGGACAAGGATTCGCGGAGGCTAGATTCGGACTCGCGGAGGCTGGATTCGGATTCCAGACAGCTCCAACTTGTGATGGTCACCACGGTCGCATACGGACTCGGATTGGGGTTTTCAAGTACTTCATGGAATCCTTATGAAGTCTATTTTCATACGGATCTAGAATCAAGTCCATATCTGTTCTGAGGCAGCCGCAATGACCGAATTACGACCGAGAGCTTTTCTGTCCAAAGGTGCTGCGTCACCTTAGTTTGGTCCAATGGGTCGTGTATCAGTTGGGTCCATTAGGGACGCGTCCTAGGGTTGGAAAACGACCCCAACACCCTGGTGGTCGTCCTTCCACCTTTATATACTCATTAGCCGCCACCAAGAACAGTTACGTTTTGTTTCATCGAGTTAGCTATTGCTGCCGCCTCTCAGTGCGCATGTTGGATCAACCGTCCGTCTGATTGTCAACAGAACCTCACCATATTGTGTTCTCAGATTGAAACCTTCATATTCATCTTGCAATTGAGTGCTTGTTTCATCTTGTTCTTGCTAGTTCTTCGATTGCTTGCAGGACGGGAGCCCTAGTGGCTGGTTGTCGCGCCGTAAGATCACGACAACCATTGGAGGTGGTGTATCGGTTGCTAAGGCGCAGTGTCCTTGGACGGTTGTAGTCGAGCCGTGAACGTCATCCCCATCCACCAATCGAGTTATCCACTTTCTTTCATTGAAAGATTGGATCGCGAACCCTACGGGTCGTCATCTGTTGGTAATCAGAGCAAGGTTTATCGGTGAGAGACTTCCAATTCTTCGCAAAAAAAAATTCCCATAGTCTAGAAAAGCCAAAAAAAAGTAGTAGATTAGTTTTCCGTAATCCCATAAACCCGTTGAGCCTTTTTGCTAGTACTACTTAGTTAGGGCTTGTTGAGTCGTCGGTTGCATCGGTTGTGTTGAGTTGCTGGTTTTAGTTATAGTCCTTTAGAGTTTCGAGTTCTTGTCACGTTCTAGTCCGAGTCTAAGTAGATTTTGTGGCTGTCAAGTTTGAGTCTGAGTTGTTTTCTATAATCAAGTTCGATTCGAGTTCGAGTTCTAGTTCTACCCGTATTCGCTGCTATAAACTCTGAGTCTGAGTTGTTTTCCATAGTTGAGTCCGAGTGCTACTCTGATATTTATTTCCTTGAGTCTGAAATCCTTTCGATATTCGATACTCAAGTCTGAACCATAGAAGTCGTATCATCTTACAGCAAAGCTTACTTTAGAGAGAGAGAGAGAGTGTGTGTGTGGTGATTTGCTCTTTTAATTACCTATATACCCCTACACTTTCGAAAAAAAGTGTGTGTGGTGATTTGCTCTTTTGACATCTCTCTGTTCATATAATCAGTTTTGAGGATCCCCTGAATAAAAAAGGAAAAAAAAGAAAAAAAGACAAAAAAAAGACAAGAAAAAACAATAAGAAAAAAAAAGACAAGAAAAAACAAAAAGAAAAAAAAGACAAGAAAAAAAAGAGAAGGGGGCTGATCTTTGTGTTGTCTCCTTTGATTAGGTGGTGTTTGTGAGTTCCTTTGTGTCCAGGCTCGCGTCTCTAGCACGGTCTAGGCTAGGACCAGCACAGTACCACCTTTGAATGATTATTCAACTTGCTTTTGTGACTAACGTGGTGCTAGTATCTATCCTTGTCCATAACATTGGCCACCTACAGCTCCACATATTCGACTACAACTTGACAGGTGTTGTGCTTACGGTACCGATACATTCACTTCCAAGGTTGCAGGCTTGCTGGTTGTTGCCCCTCTTGTTTGAGCAAGGTAAGAACTAGTAAGAGCTTGAGAAACAGGTTGAGAGCGAGTGCCTTGCTGTAGCTACATCCTAATAGTTGTAGGGCTTTTATTTCTTCACTTGTATTCTTGTTGTTCTTGTCTTTTAAACCATGTCAGGAACAGAGGACAATAACCAGATGCCACAAATGCCACTCACCAAGGGCATCATTCAACATTTTACAAGACAAGTGCAGCTGCACGCAGATGGACTTGATCGAGATTTACAGGTGACCAATGAAAAGATTGGGCAGTTGGAGTCCGCCCAACTCACCACCACCACCAAGCTTACAAGAGTTGAAGCATCGATGGCTCGTATGGACAAAAGCCTTGTTGCTCTTCTACAATGTTTTGATGACTTCCACATGAACGACAAAGAGAAGAATGATGAAGGCAACAAGGACGAGGAGCGGGTCGAAGATAATGATGAGGATGCTTACTCTAGAGATATGGATCTTGATGACAATGACCTTCATGATCGATGTCGCCTACACTTAAATCGAAGAGGTATGGATCACCGTCGACGTGAGGTACACAATAACAATGATGCTTTTAGTAAGATTAAATTTAAAATACCTCCTTTTGATGGCAAGTATGATCCTGATGCATACATTTCATGGGAAATTGCTGTTGACCAAAAGTTTGCATGTCATGAATTTCCTGAGAATACACGTGTTAGGGCTGCTACTAGTGAGTTTACTGACTTTGCTACTGTATGGTGGATAGAGTATAGTAAGAAAAATCCTAGGAACATACCACAGACTTGGATGCTTTGAAAAAAATCATGAGGGCTAGATTTGTTCCTTCTTACTATGCACATGATTTACTACATAAACTACAACAACTAAGACAAGGTGCTAAAAGTGTAGAAGAGTATTATCAAGAATTACAAATGGGTATGTTGCGTTGTAATTTAGAGGAGGATGAGGAACCTGCTATGGCAAGATTTTTGGGTGGGTTAAATCGTGAAATTCAGGACATCCTTGCATATAAAGAGTACACTAACATAACCCGTTTGTTTCATCTTGCTTGTAAAGCTGAAAGGGAAGTGCAGGGGCGACGTGCAAGTGCTAGGACTAACTTTTCTGTAGGGAAGACTTATTCATGGCAGCCCCGTACGACTACTACTACGACTACACTAGCTCCTACTAGCGATAAGCTTCGTGCTACTCCAGCGAATTCAGTGGCGAAGACGGTATAGAAGCCTAGTGCAAGTGCTTCGTCCGTGGCATCTACAGGTAGAACAAGAGACATTCAGTGTCATCGATGCAAGGGATATGGACATATGATGCGCGAGTGTTCAAGCAAGCGCGTTATGATAGTCAAAGATGATGGTGAGTATTCATCTGCTAGTGATTTTCATGATGATACATTTGCATTGCTTGCGGCTGACCATGCAGGTAATGAAGAATATGTGGAAGAACATATTAATGCACGTGCAGCCGACCACTATGAGAGCCTCATTGTACAGCGTGTGCTTAGTGCACAAATGGAGAAGGCGGAGCAAAATCAGCGACACACGTTGTTCCAAACAAAGTGTGTCATCAAGGAGCGTTCATGTCGCATGATCATTGATGGAGGTAGCTGCAACAACTTGGCCAACAACGACATGGTGGAGAAGCTTGCTCTTACGACCAAACCACACCCACATCCATATTACATTCAATGGTTAAACAACAGTGGTAAGGCAAAGGTAACTAGACTTGTGCGCATCAATTTTTCCATTGGATCCTATAATGATGTGATTGAATGTGATGTTGTGCCTATGCAAGCTTGTAATATTCTGCTAGGTAGACCATGGCAATTTGATAGGGATTCTATGCATCATGGTAGAGCAAATTAATATTCTTTTCTATACCATGATAGAAAAATTGTGTTGCATCCTATGTCTCCTGAAGCCATTATGCATGATGACGTTGCTAAAGCTGCAAAGGCTACAAGTGAGAACAATAAAAATGCCAAATCTGTTGTTGATAAGCAAACTGAGATTAAATTGAATGGGAATTGTTTGCTTGTTACTAAATCTGATGTTAATGAGTTGAATGCATCCACTTCTGTTGCTTATGCTTTAGTATGCAAAGATGCATTGATTTCCATTGACGATATGTAGCATTCCTTGCCTCCTGTTGTAGCTAACGTTTTGCAGGAGTATTCCGATGTTTTTCCAAGTGAGATACCAGCGGGGCTGCCACCAATACGAGGGATTGAGCACCAAATTGATCTTATTCCTGGTGCATCTTTGCCAAACCATGCGCCATACAGGACAAATCCGGAAGAAACGAAGGAAATTCAGCGACAAGTGCAAGAACTACTCGACAAAGGTTATGTGCGTGAGTCCCTTAGTCCTTGTGTTGTTCCTGTTATTTTAGTGCCTAAGAAAGATGGTACATGGCGCATGTGTGTTGATTGTAGAGTTATTAATAATACCACCATTCGATATCGACACCCTATTCCACGTTTGGATGATATGTTGGATGAACTGAGTGGTGCTGTTTTGTTTTCCAAAGTTGATTTGCGTAGTGGGTACCACCAGATTCATATGAAATTGAGAGATGAATGGAAAACTGCTTTCAAAACTAAATTTGTCTTGTATGAGTGGTTAGTCAAGCCTTTTGGGTTAACTAATGCACCAAGTACTTTTATGAGATTAATGAACGAGGTTCTGCGTGCTTTCATTGGAAAATTTGTTGTAGTCTACTTTGATGATATATTGATTTACAGCAAATCTATGGATGAACATCTTGATCACTTACGTGCTGTTTTTAATGCTTTACGAGATGCACGTTTATTTGGTAATCTTGAGAAGTGCACCTTTTGCATCGATCGAGTGTCTTTTCTTGGCTATGTTGTGACTCCACAGGGAATTGAGGTTGATCAAGCCAAGGTAGAAGCTATACAGGGATGGCCTGTACCAAAGACTATCACACAGGTACGGAGTTTCCTAGGACTTGCTGGTTTCTATCGCCGTTTTGTGAAGGACTTTAGCACCATTGCTGCACCTTTGAATGAGCTTACAAAGAAGGGAGTGCCTTTTAAGTGGGACAAAGTACAAGAGAACTCCTTCAACATGCTGAAAGATAAGTTGACACATACACCTCTCCTCCAACTTCCTGATTTTAATAAGATGTTTGAGCTTGAATGTGATGCTAGTGGAATTGGACTGGGTGGTGTTTTGTTACAAGAAGGCAAACCTGTTGCGTATTTTAGTGAAAAATTGAGCGGGCCTGTTCTAAATTATTCTACTTATGATAAGGAATTGTATGCTCTTGTTCGCACATTAGAAACATGGCAGCATTACTTGTGGCCCAAAGAGTTTGTTATTCATTCTGATCATGAATCTTTGAAGCATATTCGTAGTCAAGGGAAATTGAACCGTAGACATGCTAAGTGGGTTGAATTTATTGAATCTTTTCCTTATGTTATTAAGCACAAGAAAGGGAAAGAGAATATTATTGCTGATGCTTTGTCTAGGAGATATACCTTGCTGAATCAACTTGATTACAAAATCTTTGGATTTGAAACAATTAAGGACCAATACGTTAATGATGCTGATTTTAAAGATGTGTTGCTGCATTGTAAAGATGGGAAAGGTTGGAACAAATTCATCGTTAGTGGTGGGTTTGTGTTTAGAGCTAACAAGCTATGCATTCCAGCTAGCTCTGTTCGTTTGTTGTTGCTGCAGGAAGCGCATGGAGGTGGCTTGATGGGGCATTTTGGAGCTAAGAAAACAGAGGACATACTTGCTGGTCATTTCTTTTGGCCAAAGATGAGAAGAGATGTGGAGAGGTTTGTTGCTCGTTGCACGACATGTCAAAAGGCTAAGTCACGGTTAAATCCACACGGTTTGTATTTGCCTCTACCTGTTCCTAGTGCCCCTTGGGAAGATATTTCTATGGATTTTGTGTTGGGTTTGCCAAGGACTAGGAAGGGACGTGATAGTGTGTTTGTGGTTGTTGATAGATTTTCTAAGATGGCACATTTCATACCCTGTCATAAAACGGATGATGCTACTCATATTGCTGATTTGTTCTTTCGAGAAATTGTTCGATTGCATGGTGTGCCCAACACAATTGTTTCTGATTGTGATGCTAAATTTCTTAGTCATTTTTGGAATACTTTATGGGGAAAACTAGGAACTAAGCTTTTATTTTCTACTACATGTCATCCCCAAATCGATGGTCAAACTGAAGTTGTCAATAGAACTTTGTCTACCATGTTAAGGGCTATTTTAAAGAAGAACATTAAGATGTGGGAAGATTGTTTGCCTCATATTGAATTTGCTTATAATCGTTCACTGCATTCTACTATAAAGATGTGCCCATTTCAGATTGTATATGGTTTCTTGCCTCGTGCTCCAATTGATTTGATGCCTTTGCCATCTTCTGAAAACTAAATTTTGATGCTACTAAGCGTGCTGAATTGATGTTAAAACTACATAAAACAACTAAAGAAAACATAGAGCATATGAATGCTAAATATAAGTTTGCTAGAGATAAAGGTAGAAATGAACTAATATTTGAACCTGGAGATTTAGTTTGGTTGCACTTGAGAAAGGATAGGTTTCCTGATTTGAGAAAGTCTAAATTGATGCCTAGAGCTGATGGACCATTTAAAGTGTTAGAGAGAATTAACGATAATGCCTATAAGCTCGATCTACCTGCAGATTTTGGGGTTAGTTCCACATTTAACATTGCAGATTTGAAGCCGTATTTGGGAGAAGAAGACGAGCTTGAGTCGAGGACGACTCAAATGCAAGAAGGGGAGGATGATGAAGACATCCACACCAATGATACATCCACGCCATCACGAGTACCAGTTTCTGGTCCTATTACTCGCGCTTGTGCTCGTCAAATTAATCATCAAGTAAGTTTGCTCTTGAGTTCCTGTCCATCATATTTAGACCATGGAGACGCGTGCACTCTTGTTTTGGTTAGGAACCAGGGAGAGGACCGAAAGGGACAAGGATTCACGGAGGCTGGATTCGGACTCGCGGAGGCTGGATTCGGATTCTAGGACACCTCCAACTTGTGATGGTCACCACGGTCGCATACAGACTCGGATTGGGGTGTTCAAGTACTTCATGGAATCCTTATGAAGTCTATTTTCATATGGATCTAGAATCAAGTCCATATCTGTTCTGAGGCAGCCGCAATGACCGAATTACGACCGAGAGCTTTTCTGTCCAAAGGTGCTGCGTCACCTTAGTTTGGTCCAATGGGCCGTGTATCAAGTTGGGTCCATTAGGGACGCGTCCTAGGGTTGGAAAATGACCCCAACACCCTGGTGGTCGTCCTTCCACCTTTATATACTCATTAGCTGCCACCAAGAACAGTTACGTTTTGTTTCATCGAGTTAGCTATTGCTGCCGCCTCTCAGGGCGCATGTTGGATCAACCGTCCGTCTGATTGTCAATAGAACCTCACCATATTGTGTTCTCAGATTGAAACCTTCATATTCATCTTGCAATTGAGTGCTTGTTTCATCTTGTTCTTGCTGGTTCTTCGATTGCTTGCAGGACGGGAGCCCTAGTGGCTGGTTGTCGCGCCGCAAGATCACGACAACCATTGGAGGTGGTGTATTGGTTGCTAAGGCGCAGCGTCCTTGGACGGTTGTAGTCGAGCCATGAACGTCATCCCCATCCACCAATCGAGTTATCCACTTTCTTTCATCGAAAGATTGGATCGCGAACCCTACGGGTCGTCATCAGCGTGGGGTCGGCTGGTCAACGGCTCAAAGGAGGAAGGGAAGAGAGATCCCGCCGATCTGCTGGCCCAAGGAGCTGGGCCGGCTTGGGCCACGCGTAGAAGAAGAGGGGCACTGGGTCGAGTAAAGAGAAGGAGCTGATGCCGAGGCCCAAAGGAAGAAAAGGGGAAGGAGGGATCTGCCCCGAGTTGGGCCAGCAGGGCCAAAATGAGAAAGAATGATGGAGAGGGAAAAGAAATGTTTTTTCCTATTTCCATAATTGATTTTATATATCCTTTTTCAAAACAATTTCAAAAAAAAGTTTGGATTCTTTTCAAAATCACTCATACAAAAACAACAGGTGCACCAGCATGTATGCTCAGTCATGTTTCTACATGATAATTTTAATTCACCAAACCATATATATTTTATTTAGATTAAATGCATATATACTAAAAGCATAACTAGATCAATTTAGCACTTTTCAAAACAATGCAAATTTTGGGGTGTTACAAATCTACCCCCGTTAAAAGAATCTCGTCCTCGAGATTAACTGGCTTACTCAAACAACTGTGGGTATGATTTCCTCAGATCACCTTCTCTTTCCCAAGTTGCTTCTGCCTCTGAGTACCGATTCCACTGAACTTTACACATCTTAATTACTCTGCTTCTGGTTACTCTTTCTGTTGTCTCAAGAATCTTAACTGGATACTCTTCATAAGTTAAATCATTAGCAACATTAAGATCATCTAGAGGTATTTGCTCTTCTGGTACTCGCAAACACTTCTTAAGTTGTGACACATGAAACACATCATGAACTCCAGATAAATTCTCAGGCAGTTCCAACTGATAAGCAACTTCCCCATGTCTGGCTAAAACTTTAAACGGTCCGACATACCTTGGTGCTAGCTTACCTTTCATGTTAAACCTTTTTACACTTCTCATTGGTGATACCTTGAGATAGACATAATTACCGATATTAAAAGACAAGTCTCTTCTTCTATTATCAGCATAACTCTTCTGTCTCGACTATGCTATTCTCAAACTTTCCCGGATCACTCTCACGCGATCCTCAGCATCTCTAAGTACATCAGCACCAAACACTTGTGTCTCACCTGTTTGATTCCAAAACAATGGTGTTCTACACTTATGACCATACAGTGCCTCAAATGGTGCCATCTTGATACTCTGTTGATAACTGTTGTTGTATAAGAACTCTGCATAAGGCAAACTCTGATCCCAACTAGTACCATATTGCAATGCACAAGCTCTCAACATATTTTCCAATATCTGATTAGTTCTTTCAGTTTGACCATCTGTTTGGGGATGATATGCAGTACTAAAGTTCAACTTAGTTCCCAAAGCTCTATGTACACTATGCCAAAAATTTGAAGTGAACTGAGTACCTCTATCAGACACAATCTTCTTTGGAACTCCATGCAAACATACTATCCATTCCATATACAACTCTGCTAACCGAGCACCATTGTACTTTGTCTTGACTGGTAAAAAGTGAGCTACCTTGGTCAGACGATCAACTATTACCCAAATAGAATCATAACCTCGCTGGGTACGGGGTAACCCAACAATGAAATCCATACCAACTTCTTCCTACTTCCATTCCGGTATCTTCATAGGTTGCAACAATCCAGCAGGTCTCTGATGTTCGGCTTTAACTCTCTGACAAGTATCACACAAAACTACATACTTAGCTACATCTCTTTTTAATCCAACCCACCAAAATTTCTCCTTCACATCCATATATATCTTAGTACTACCAGGATGAATAGAGTAAGCAGATTCATGAGCTTCACGCAAAACCATTTGCCTTAAAGCTTTATCATCAGGTACACATAAACGATTACCAAACCACAAAGTTCCATTATCATCCATGCGGAAACCAGGTGACTTACCAATTACCAGATTCTCTGCTATCTCCTTCAGCTTCTCATCCTGCAACTGACCTTTTCGGATCTCCTATTCAAGTGTAGGTTTCATCACCATCTCTGCTGCATTGACAATGAAACCCAAGTTCAAGCATTCAAACTCATCACACAACTCATCTGACATGGCTGACATAAGCAACTCATGAACTCCACTCTTTCTGCTGAGAGCATCTGCAACCACATTAGCTTTCCCAGGGTGATAATGCACATCTAGATCATAATCCTTGATCAGTTCTAACCATCTGCGTTGTCTCAAGTTTAGATCAGACTGGGTGAAGATATATTTCAAACTCTTATGATCAGTATATATGTCACACTTATGCCCAATCAGATAGTGTCTCCATATTTTCAAAGCATGTACTACCGCAGCAAGTTCTAAATCATGAGTAGGATAATTCAATTCATGTTTCCTCAACTGCCTAGATGCATAAGCAACAACTCTACCTTCTTGCATAAGAACACATCCCAAACCAGTACGAGAAGCATCACAATAGATAGAGAAACTCTTACTCAGATCTGGCAGTATCAACACAGATGTTGTAGTCAACCTCTTCTTCAACTCTTCAAAGTTGGCTTGGCATTGATCAGACCACACAAACTTGGCATTCTTCTCCAATAAGGTTGTCATAGGCTTTGCGAGTTTTGAAAAGCCTTCAATGAATCTTCTATAGTAACCAGCTAAACCAAGAAAACTGCGAATCTCAGTAACACTAGTTGGTGGTTTCCAATTCAATACATCTCTCACCTTGCTGGGATCAACAGAAATACCTCCATTAGAGACAACATGACCAAGGAAAGAAACTTCCTTCAACCAGAACTCACACTTGCTTCGCTTAGCATACAACTTGTGATCTCTAAGCTTCTGCAATACCAATCTCAGATGTTCAGCATGTTCTTCCTCCGTTTTAGAGAACACCAGTATATCATCAATGAACACAACCATAAACTTATCCAAATACTCCATAAACACCTTATTCATCATGTACATAAAGTATGCAGGAGCATTGGTCAATCCAAATGACATAACAGTATACTCATACAGACCATACCTTGTGGTGAAAGCTGTCTTTGGAATATCACTAGCACGGATCTTCAATTGATGATATCCAGAACGAAGATCAATCTTTGAGAACACACAAGCACCTCTCAACTGATCAAACAAATCATCAATTCTGGGCAAAGGATACTTGTTCTTGATGGTAACCTCATTGAGCGATCTATAATCAACACACATCCTCTGACTACCATCTTTCTTATCAACAAAAATAACTGGTGCACCCCATGGTGAAGAACTAGGACGAATGAAACCTTTTTCTTGCAATTCTTTTATTTGTTTCTTAAGTTCTTCTAGTTCTTTTACCCCCATTCTATATGGTCGTTTGCTATGGGTGCATTACCAGGTAATAACTCAATAAGAAATTCAATGTCTCGGTCGGGTGGCATACCTGGCAGTTCATCTGGAAAGACATCCTGGAATTCATTCACCACTGGATCATCCTGGTTAATTCCATCATCAATCTGATTCACAACGGCTGTCTCTGGCTGCTGCATAACTACATCAACACTGATCTGGTCACCCTTCTGTGTAGTAAGAGACACCGTCTTCTCTTTGCACTGGATCACTGCCTGATGTGCTTTCATCTAATCCATACCCACAATCACATCAATGCCAGAACTTCTCAGCACAACTGGACTAATCAAAAAGTCTACCCCCCTTAAGGTTAGATTAACTGAGGGGCATTTATGAGCAACTTGTATAGGTCCTCCGGGTGAACTTACTAACATGTGGTTCTTCATAGCTATCATGGGTATGCTTTGTATGGTAACAAATGCTTGCGAAATAAAAGTATGTGATGCTCCAGAATCAAAAAGAACAGTGACGGGGATGGAGTTGATTTCAAACGTACCCAACATGACCTCCGGGGCCTCCTGAGCTGACGCAACAGAAACATGATTCACCCTTCCCGAGTTAGGAGTCCCTTGAGGTCTTCCTCTACTACCACTATTATTGTTCTGGTTCTACTTCTTTGGACAGCTATGAGCATAGTGTCTAGGATCTCCACATCGGTAGCATACTCTTGGAGTGCTGGGCTGAGGTGCACTATTCTTAGCAGGAGTAGAGCTAGGGTACCTTGACGAGGAGTATGGTTTCCACTCTGAAACTGATAAGGCGTGCGCTGCTGATTCTGAGCATTACCCTACTGGTACTGAGGCCTTTGTTGACTCGGATTGCGATTCCACTGGCTAACAGACCCTTGGTACCTCTGCTGAGAACCAGTATGAGAGTTGAAGCGGGGCGAGTATTGCTCCCAGATGATTGTGCTCTTATCTTCCTCTTCTTGTCCATGTCCTTGTGCTCATTGTCAAGCACAATGGCACGGTTCACCAGTGTCTGAAAGTTTGGGTACACATTACCCTTCAACTGCAGCCTAAGATCATAGTATATACCCTTGAGGAAGTGGCGTTGCTTATCTGCATCATCTCTCACTTCATTAGGAGCATAGCGAGCCAGTTGAGAGAATTGATCATGATACTCACTGACTGACATTTGTCCCATCCTGAGATTATGGAACTCTTCCTGCTTGAGCTCGATAATTCCCTCTGGGATACGACGAGCCTTGAAGTCTCTGGAGAATTCATCCCAGGTGATAGCAGGAGCATTCACAGGACGTGCAGCTTGGTAAGATTCCCACCATGTCTGAGCTCCACCTTGGAGCTGACCAGAAGCATACAACACCTTCTACTGGTCATTGCACTGAGCAATGTTGAGCTATCTCTCCACTGCCCTCAACCAATCATATGCTTCCAAGGGATCAGCAGCGTGAGAAAACACCGGGCGATGACCTTGAAGGAATTCCTGGCGCTTGTTGACAGGAGTTGCAGCTTGGTTAGGCGGGTTCTGCATAAATTGCATCATCGTCTGCATGAGTTGTCCCTGCATTGCCATCAGCTCTTCCGTAGTCATGGGTGCCTGAGGAGGTGGTGGCGGTGGATTCCTGTTGGAACGAGGCATCTGTGCTCCAAAACACAAATACTTATGTTTAGAACATTTCTTACACCATCAAAATCATATTATATGCAAATCTGAAATTTTCGGGACGAGAGATTCTGACAACACTGCAGTAAAACGTCCATAAATCAAGTTACAGATATCCTATGGAGTTGGTTCTAGACTTTCTGGAAAGGTCTCGAAATTCTCTACAACTTTGTTTTAACCGACATTCCCAGACTCAGAAGTTAAAATTGTGTAAAACAGCAAAGAACAGATTCTGTTTCAGGTTCTAGACTGCGCAGAAACATCGACTTGCAACAGGCATATCTCTTAAAATATAACAGCTATAAGGGTGATTCCAGTTGGACATGAACCATGGGTAAGTCTAATTGTTCCCAGAAACATTTCAGGAATTTCGCATGATCAGATCTCGAGATATAACAGAGACTTTGCCTACTGCTCCAGAAAACAACAAGGACAGCACAGGAAAAACCCAATCCAACTATATGTATAACATTGATTAATTATTATTAAACTTTGGAATCTTGTAGGTATAACCACAAGATTCCCGCAAGAAATACAAAGATCCAAATCACACATTCACATAATGACAATTAATTCAAGCACAAAGGTTTCACATTACACCAAAGACTTGACTACTAGACTCAACTGCGATGCTATTCCCACTTCTGCTCAAATGGGGGACATCCTAGAAAAGGGAAGACATGTGATTAAAGGTCATAAAGACTTTGATCAAGATAAGGCTAGAAACTTAGTTAAACCAAGCGAAATACAATATATAAGGTGTTAAGAAGTAGCTCAAAGGAAGCTATCAAGGAGGTGATAACTAGACAAGGATTGAGAATTAATCAATTCAAAGGACAAGGTTGAAGAAAATAGTTTTTGTAGCAAACTAAACTTTAGATAGAGACCAGAACTACTAGGCTTGCGTCCTACAGTCAACACAGACTTTGATACCAATTTGTCACACCCGTTTTTACGAACAAAAACAAGTGCATAAAAGGCTCATGTGCACCCTAGGAATAGTCGCACACATGAGTTGACAAATTATAAAAAGTACCATCACAGTGCTTATTACATAGCGAATAAATATTCATTACATAGTCTGAAACAAATAACTTTAACTAAACGAAGATATCTGCGGAAGCTCCATAGGGACTGGTTGACTGGTTGACATCAAGTCTAGTACTCATAGCGGTAATCATCAACCCAATCTTCATCTGTGGTGTTTGAATGCAAGGGTGAGCACATACGTACTCAACAAATATAACATGGGGTTCATGAAGCTCAAAAGGGAATGCATGGTTCATAGTGGTGAGCATTTTAAGTAGATCAAATTCATATTAATATCAACAATTGCCAAGGTAATTTGCATAAACTCAAATATCCATGATCATAAAGTAAATGACAATGATACAATAAATAAATAACACTTGCATAAGCCACATAGAAATAAGAACCCAATAATTCTGTGAGTTTTCCGAGCCGCTCGTGTCCGTGAGCACGGCTATCATGATAGTTTTTAACTCTGATCAGAGGTGTACAACTTTACCCACGAGTCGTGTTGCCTAGATGCCCGGGTTAATTACTCCCAAAACACTACCAAGGTGAGCGGGCAGGGTACACTATGAAGCCTTCCAAGGGTTCGTCTAACAAGTCAGGGCCGCAAGGTTCGTGGCAGCGGGATGTAGAGCCAACCTGTCTACGGTCACACTCCTTCGCGGCTATGCCCATAGATTAGGAACCACACTATAGCCGTCTTGGCACGCTCCTATTTGCGTCATAAAGGTAACCACTGAACAAGCTAGAAAAGGTCCCCATACTGAGCTAAAGCCAGAGCCATATAGCCCTCGTGGTTGTACTGTATATCCCAGATTTTGCCGACAGATAAGCTCCTATAATCAAATGTTGCTAAAAGTAGTTTTATCATTATTGCATATAGTCATTAACAAGTTAAGATCATGTACATCTGATATGAGATCTAGCAATACTAATCATATGTGGTGGATCAAAGCATAGGTGACAAGGTAAGCAGGATATCAATCTCTATGATCAAACTATGGTCCACAAGGAATATCATGCATATGAATTATATTATTTGTGAATAGGACAACAAGGATAATCCCATGTTATACTTGCCTTCTTTGAAAAACTCTCGCTGATCCTGCTGGTCTTGATCAAAGAAAAACTCCGGCTCTTCAACCGGCTGCTCAACGTCTATACCGATCAACAAACAACACCATTCAACCAACGGACAAACATACACGAAGCAAACAAGGCTATGATTAGAATAGTACACCAACAGTAATAAAACAAGATGAATAGTTTATAAAATTAACATGGAAAAACGGCACTGCGGCGCGGTTAGGGTGCCAAGGGATCAATACATGGAAAAACGGACGTGAGGGTGGGTTTGCTAGATGATTTATGGGGGCGTAGGAGCCGTCTTGAGCAAGAAATCCTGAAGAATCGGGATTGGATTCGAGCTCTGCTCGGTTACGGGAAGAAGAGGAGGGAGGCGCTGACGCGTGGGGTCGGCTGGTCGGCGGCTCAAAGGAGGAAGGGAAGAGAGATCCTGCCTGATCTGTTGGGCCAAGGAGCTGGGCCGGCTTGGGCCACGCGCAGAAGAAGAGGGGCACTGGGCCGAGTAAAGAGAAGGAGCTGATGCCGAGGCCCAAAGGAAGAAAAGGGGAAGGAGGGATCTACCCCGAGTTGGGCCAGCCGGGCCAAAATGAGAAAGAATGATGGAGAGGGAAAAGAAATGTTTTTTCCTATTTCTAGAATTGATTTTATAAATCCTTTTTCAAAATAATTTCAAAAATAGGTTTGGATTCTTTTCAAAATCACTCATACAAAAACAGCAGGTGCACCAGCATGTATGCTCAGTCATGTTTCTACATGATAATTTTTATTCACCAAACCATATATATTTTATTTAGATTAAATGCATATATACTAAAAGCATAACTAGATCAATTTAGCACTTTTCAAAACAATGCAAATTTTGGGGTGTTACAACTAGTCCGACGCCTACGCAGAAAAGGGAAAAGCAAGAAACGGCTAGTTTTGGAGGTGGAGACTATTTATAGGTGCCCATTTCATCCCAATTAGCTCTCGTGGCCATTGTTACACCTGGAGGAACCTTGAGAGAGTTCTTGGAGAGCCAAGTGCCTAGAGAGGGAGAGATTTGAGAGAATCTATCATGTTCTTCCCTTCTAGAGTGATTAGGAGTGACAAGTGTGCATCCATCCACCTTCCTAGCCTTGAGTTGGTCAAGTGAAGGTCTTGTGCTTGTTACTCTTGGTGTTCGACAGCACCTAGACGGTTTGGTGGTGATCGGAGGAAGGTGATCGCCGGAAGATTGTTGGCGGCCCTTCTCCAAGCTTCTATGATCGGTTGTGGGTGATTTACCGAGCCAGAGTGGCGAAGAATCAGCTCGTAGAGAGCACTCATTCCTTGCGCGGGATTGAGGGGGAGCCATACCTTGCGAGGTGCTCCAACGAGGACTAGGGGGGAGTGTCGACTCCTTGATACCTCAGGAAAACATCGCTGCATCAAGAATTCTCTTTCCTAACTCTTTACATTTCCTCTCTTACTTTCCATCTTGTTCTTACCGTTTCCACTAGAATTGCTTAGGTTGTTTTTCATTTCCATGAACTGCTACCGCTTTCTAGCTAGGACACATGACCGGTAGGCACTAGGGGGTGATTGACATTTGATAGGTTTTCATATTTGCTTTAGAAATTTAAAACAAGCCCAATTCACCCCCCCCCTCTTGGACATCTTGATCCTTTCAATTGGTATCAAAGTCTTGTTGCTCTAAATTAGGCTTCACCGCCTGGAGCAAGATGTCCCATGGGGATGGACCGCCACCCATGTTCGATGGGGATGACTTTCCTTATTGGAAAGTCCGGATGGAGGCCTACCTTGAGGCCGTGGATATCGGCGTTCACAAAGCCGCCACCATAGGCGGATCGGTGTTCGCCGAGGATCCCTTATTTGAGAAGAACAATGCTAAGGCGAAGAACATTCTTTTCCATGGCATTTGCAAGAACGTGTTCAACCGTGTGCGGAATTGCAAAACCGTGCATGATGTTTGGACAAATGTTTGTGCACTACACGAGGGGGCCAAGTGTGAGCATGAGGAGCGCTACCACTTGGTCATGGCTAAGTTGAATTCCTTTACCATGCTTTCCAATGAAAATGCTAATGAGATGTATTCACGTCTTAACATTCTTGTAGAGGAATTGAATGGCCTTAGGCTCACCCAAATGTCTCCGCCGGATGTGGTGCGCAAGATTCTTTGTGTCCTGCCAATCGACATGTAAGGCCACATCGTCACCGTGCTTCACCAAAGAGATCTCTCAATATCTATACCGACACAAGTGTTAGGCAAGATCAATGCTCATGAGATGTACATGAAGATTGGTGATGGTGGCTCTTCATCCTCCACCAAGAAGAAGGAGAAGGAGCAGGACTTGGCCCTCAAGGCTTCCACCAAAGACAAGTGCAAGATCCAATTGGTGATTGAGGACTCAAGTGAAGATGATGAAGACAACATCGCTCTAATGGTGAAGAAGACCACCATGATGTTGAAGAGGCTAAACAAGAATGGAGTCAAGTTTGACTCAAAGAAGAAGAAATTCTTCACAAGATCTTCAAGGAAGCTAATCTCCCAAATGAAGTGTTTCAATTGTGGCATTCTTGGTTATCTAGCTCATCAATGCCCCGAAGAGAAGAAAGATAAGTTCAAGAAGAACAAGTTCAAGAACCACAAGAACAAGAAGGGTGCACAAGATGACTCAAGTGATGAAGATGACAAGAAGAAAGATAAGCCATTCAAGAAGAACAAGAACTTCAAACTTTCATAAGAAGAATAAGGATGGCAAGGCTTACATTGTTGGTGATTGGCTCACCGACATTGAAGACTCAACTGACTCCTCCGATGAGGAAAGTGAAGAAGAGAAGGTGGTCGCTTTGGTGATTGGTTCTTCTACTCCACCGCCACCTCCTCCATCATCTCCGGGCTCATCCTCTACACACCTATGCCTCATGGCTAAAGGTGACAAGAAAGTACAAAAAGAGGATGATGATGGTGATTCCTCTAGTGATGATAGTGATGATGAAGAAGCACCTTCCTATGATGAACTAATTAAAATTTGCAACAAATACTCGGACATCATAAGGAAGTACAAAGCTAAAAATGACAAACTTCTTGTGATACAAGAAAACTTGCATGCTAAGCTTGATGCCTTGTCTAGTGCTAATGATGTTTTGAATCTTGAGACTAACACTCTCACATCTAGCACTAGGGAGCTCAAAGCCTCTCTTAAGCAAGCCAATGAGAAACATGATAAGCTTGAGAGGTCATCACAAGAGCTCCACACAAGGTATAACTTGCTAAAAGATGACTACAATCAAGTGAAAAGTGATCATGGCACACTAGTGGTAGCAAATGAATTGCTTACTCAAGATCTTGCTACACATGTTGCTACTAATCCGTATGCTAAGTGTGCAAGTGCTACCTCTTGTGACACCTTGATTGATGATGTGGCTCTTGAGCAAAGTGCTGAGTGCAAGGGCAAGAGAGTTGTTGAAGCCGACAAGTATGATGATTATGTGAAGATGAGGGAAGAGAACTCCAAGCTCAAGGAAGAGCTAATCAACCTCAAGGCAAACAAGCCCTTCACCATCAGGTCGACCAAGAAAGAAGAAGACAAGGATGCTACAACCTTGATCAACTCTCTTAGAGAAGAAATTTTCAAGCTCAAGAATGACAAGACCAAGCTTGCAAGTGGAATGGAGAAATTCACCAAGGGCCACAACCTTCAAAGTGAACTCTTGATGAACACCATCATGAAAAATGACAAGACCGGTATTAGGTTCAAGGAGAATCAAGTGATGAAGGCCAAGGTCAAGATTGAAGCCAAGAACTATTACAAGAACAAGTAAAATGGCTACAATCAAGAGAAGGCAAAGCCAAAGCCAAGAAGATGCTTTGAGTGTGGTCAAGTTGGACATTTCTCTTATGATTGCAAGACTCCACCTCGCAAGACCTTGCCCAAGCACACTAGACCATTTGCTCATGATGCTCACTTTGTCATCAACAAGGATTCCAAGAGTAGACCACTAGTAGTGTTTCTTGGTCCACCAATGAAGAACAAGCCTAAAGTACTTTGGGTTGCTAAGGAGTTGGTTGACAAGGCAATGGGGCCCCACACTAAGGGGGTTCCCAAACAACAAGCTTAACTCCAAGTTGCTTGTGTGTAGGTGAACTACAAGACCGGTGGAAGTAATTGGGTGATTGATAGTGGTTGCACTCAACATATGACCGGTGACCCCCGGATGTTCACTACACTTGATGAGGATTGTGCAAATCAAGACAAGATTACTTTTGGGATAATTCAAAGGGAAAAGTTAAAGGCTTAGGCAAAGTGTCTATCTCCCAAGATCAATCAATTTCCAATGTCTTGCTAGTGCAATCATTGAGCTTCAACTTGCTATTGGTTGGTCAACTTTGTGATCTCGGTTTCTAATGTCTCTTCACTCCAAGTGAGGTTGTTGTGACCAAGGTGGATGATTCATCATTGATATTCAAGGGCTTCTGACACAACAACTTGTATCTAGTGGACTTCACTTCCAATGAGGCTAACTTGCAAACTTGTCTATTCTCCAAGAATTCTTTGGGTTGGCTATGGCATAGAAGATTAGCTCATGTGGGCATGTCAACCTTATAGAAGCTTGTCAAGAAAGAGATGGTTAGAGGAATCAAGGATGTGGTGTTTGAGAAGGACAAATTGTGTAGCGCTTGTCAAGCCGGCAAGCAAGTGGCAAACACTCATCCAATCAAAGCTTTCATGTCTACCTCAAGAGTCCTAGAGCTGCTACATATGGATCTATTTGGCCCTACCACTTATGCTAGTCTTATAGGCAATCTCTATTGCTTAGTGGTAGTGGATGACTATTCTCGGTACACTTGGGTATTCTTTCTTCAAGACAAGGGAGAGACACAAGGCATCTTCAAGAAGTTTGCTACAAGAGATCAAAATGAATTTGATGTAAAGATCAATAAGATTAGAAGTGACAATGGCACCGAATTTGTGAATACAAAGATTGAGGATTATTGCGATGAAGTGGGGATCAAGCATGAGGTATCCACCACATATACTCCACAACAAAATGGTGTTGTAGAGAGGAAGAACCGGACGCTCATAACTCTAGCAAGGTCTATGCTTGATGAGTACAACACTCCGGAGAAGTTTTGGGCGGAGGCAATCAACACCACTTGCTATGCGGCAAACCGTCTCTTCGTCCAAAGGATATTGAAGAAGACCCCCTATGAGCTTGTCAATGGGAAGAAACCGGATATTTCATTCTTCCGGGTGTTTGGTTGCAAAGTATACATCTACAAGAAGCGCCAACACTTGGGTAAATTCCAACGGTGATGTGACATTGGTTTCCTTGTTGGTTATTCACTTAAGTCCAAGGCATACCGTGTATTTAACAAAACTACCGGCTTAGTTGAAGAAATGTATGACTTGGAATTTGATGAAACTAATGGCTCCCAAGGAGCGCTTGAGGATATTGATGTAGGGGATGAACCCTTGAGGGAGGCTATGAAGAATATGCCAATTGGTGCTATCAACCCACAAGAGGTGAAAGAAGTAGAAGATGATGGCAATCAAGATCCTTCTCCACCCCGCATGCCTCAAGTTGATGAAGAAGAACAAGTGAGGGAAGCTCAAGAAGACACTCACATCCCTCAAGATCAAGCTGAGGCAGCGGCGAGGCCGAAGCAACCAATGTTGAAGCACCACATCCCCCTCCTCAAGAGATCAATAGAAGATCAACACCTATCCTTCAAGCTCACCCCCATGATCAAATCATAGGGAGTCAATCAAAGGGAGTTATGACTCACTCTAGACTTACATCTTATGTTGAACATCACTCGTTTGTTTCCTTTTGGCGTAAGACTTGAAGCCATCCGTATCCTTTTGGCGTATGCTTCACATCACAAAATGAAACTCTTTCAAATGGATGTGAAGAGCGCCTTCTTAAATGGTTTCATCAATGAACTTGTCTATGTCTCACAACCTCCCGGGTTTGAAGACCCAAATTTGCCTAATCATGTGTATAGGTTGTCCAAGGCTCTCTACGGATTGAAGCAAACTCCAAGAGCTTGGTATGAGAGGCTAAGGGACTTCCTAATCAAGAAGGGCTTCAAGATCGGGATCATTGACACAACACTATTCACCAAGAAGCTTAATGGAGAGATCTTTGTTTGCCAAGTATATGTCGATGACATTATATTTGGGTCAACAAACCAAGATCATTGCAAGGAGTTTGGTGACTTGATGTCCAAGAAGTTCAGGATGTCAATGATTGGCGAGCTAACCTTCTTCTTTGGCTTTCAAGTGAAGCAAATGAGAGAAGGAACCTTCATCTCTCAAGAGAAGTACACTCATGATCTATTAAAGAAGTTCAAGATGGAGGATTGCAAGCCAATCAAGACCCCCATGCCTACTAATGGACATCTCGACCTTGATGAGGGAGGTAAACTAATTGATCAAACTCTCTATCGTTCGATGATCGGTAGTTTACTTTACCTCACCGCATCTAGTCCGGATATCATGTTTAGTGTGTGTATGTGTGCTAGGTTTCAAGCAAGCCCTAAGGAGTCGCATCTATGTGTGGTTAAAAGAATCCTTAGGTACATAAGGCACACCCCTAGCATTGGTCTTTGGTATCCCAAAGGAGCTCCCTTCCAACTAGTTGGCTATTCCGATTCGGATTATGCCGGGTGTAAGGTTGATAGGAAGAGCACCTCAGGTGGGTGCCACATGCTAGGAAGATCACTTGTTTCTTGGTCCTCTAAGAAGCAAAACTGGGTGGCATTGTCAACCGCCAAGGCGGAATACATTGCCATGGGAGCAAGTTGTGCACAAATCTTATACATGACCCAAACACTTCTTGATTACGACGTTACCCTAAAAGATGTTCCACTTTTGTGTGATCATGAAAGCGCCGTAAAGCTTGCTAACAACCTGGTTCAACACTCTTGTACCAAGCACATAGATATTCGCCATCACTTTCTTAGAGACCACGTGGCTAGGAAAGACACACACTAGTTGGAGTTAAGAGCGAAGAGCAATTAGCAGATATCTTCACTAAACCACTCGATGAAACAACCTTTTGTAGGTTGCGAAGCGAGTTAAATGTGCTTGATCATTCAAACTTCACTAAAAATGAGCTCGTGTGAACCATCATGCATTCATATGTAATATAATATGTTTAATTTAGTAATGCACATAGGCTTGGCTAACGCGGTTGAGATAACTGCCCTCAAAGCGTGTGACAAAGCTTAACCGCGGTTTAAACTTGCAAGCAACCTAGATTCAAATTCCGTATTGCATAGCATATGCATGTGTGTTGCTTCTTGCTTTCTTTTCAGTCAAGTTTGATCATCCTCTAGGTTCGTCACTTAGGGGGAGCATTCAAAGCTCTAGTTGTTACTAGTACCCCTCTTGTGCCCCTATGGTGATCCTTGGAGCCTTATTGAACTATTTTCCTATGAAACTAATTCTAGCCTATGACAAACTAGTTCTAAAATTGAGGGTTTGAGAGATGGTTCTTATGCTAAGTCCAACAAGTGTTTCTTTCTGCTCTTTTGTGTTGGTACTTGGCTAAGAGAAAAGATTGGAGAGAAAATCAGGAAAATTCAAAGCAATTCAAGCTCCAGACTACCCTCCGGACCACCCTGCTTAGTCCGACGCTAAGTAGTCCGAAGCTCGGTCACTCCCTGCGTGAATTCTTCCAACTCATAGAATCTCGTCGGACCACCTGTCCGACGGTCCTCCGGACCATTCCTCAAAAGTCTGGTGCTCCAGTCAGCGCCAAACAGTCGGTCAACTGACCTGTGGACTACTCCCGTTAGTCCGACGGGTCATCTGGAGCACTAGTCCGAAGCCTAGGTGCTCCTTGCGTGAAAGTTTTCTTTTCTCTAACTCTGTCAGAACCCTCCGTCGAACCCTCCTCCGAACTATGCTCAGTAGTCCGACGCTCTGTTTTAATGTGTAAATCCCCCTCGGGCAGTTCTGTCTTGGCAGTTGCTTCTCCCCCGAGTCGTACGCTGCGCCGCCGCTTCGCCATAGCTCTCAATCCGCCACCCTCGCCCGCGCCCACGCCCTGCTCGCTGCCAGTGGACCCCTCACTGGAGCGCCGCCACCACACCTCCGCGCCTCCCCTGCCTGCTCTGCTCTCCCCTCGTGCAGCAGTAGCAGCGCTGCCATTTGCGCCGCCTCCACCAAGCTTGCCGCCGAGGAGCCCCCTCTCCGACGACCAAGCCTCACTCACTGCTCCCTCCACCATGTCAAGCAAGTCTCCCTGCTAGGGTTTCACTCCCCATTCCTCATTGCCAGCCACAGATGCCCCCTTAGGGTTTCCCCAAACCCTAGGAGGATTTCATCGATTTGCCTTGCCTTTTCTTCGATTCGGACGTCGTCGACCTCATTCGTTCACTAGGGTATGCTTGTGATCTATTGATTTCGTGTTTTGTCGAGTCATGGATTATATCATGTCCTAGATCAATTCTATTCCAAATTCACTTACATTGTTGCCAATTGTAATTCGCAGTTGGTACTCATCCTTGAGGAGTGTGGTTTAGAGCTTGACGTGCTTTGATTAGATACGCTCGCTTACCTCAGGTACCATGGCAGTTATTCACTCTATTCTTATCTAGATGCTTGCTTCCATACAGTATCTTATCTCTAACGTTTATATATGCTTAAAATATATATATATATATATTCTTTCTAGCAGCGTCAGTGGTAGTGAAACTCGGGGCAAAGCTCGCGAGTATGGATTGAGGCAAAGCCTCAGGAGGATCAGTCCAGTGGCTTGCAGGCCCCTTTGTCAGTTTATTCTATGATTGCAGTTGGCAGTTGATTGTGTTAGAGGCTCTTGATCAGTATTGGCAGTTGGCTTGTGTCAGTGGTTCTCTGGCGGTGGTTCTTGTCAGTTGGGCAGTGGATCTCTTGTTGATCAATGATGGCTCGTGGCAAGGCTGCTAGTGCTGATTCTGGTGATGACTCGCCTCCCCCTCCGCATCCTTCTAAGGCGAAGGGGAAGGCAAAGCTTGTTGAGAAGCCGAAGAAGAAGAAGTGAAAGCTTACAGAGGCAGAGAAGGCTGAGGCAGTTGCAGATGTTGCGGACCGCGCAAAGCGAGGTGGTCGCCGAGGTTCAGTTCGATTTGGCACCCCTCCGTGGGTTCTTCCTACTCCTCCAGCTCAGTCAGAGTCAGAGACAGTTCCGACAGAGGAGTCAGAGCCTGTCACTGAGGCTCTTGGAGAGTCGTTGGCACCTCTTCCCTGGGGGCGTGTCACTCGCTCTCAGGCTGCTCAATCTACTACGACATGAGGTGACAGTGCACCTCAGGGCACCTCGGCAACTGCTCCTACACCTTCAGTGCACCTCGATCTGAGGGATCTCACTTCCAAGCAAGTCAAGAAGCTTCGATTCGTTGAGCTTGAGAAGTGGTGCCCTGATCAGCGTGACCCCAGAGCTTCCCTAGGATGACACACACCTCTCATGGAGGACTTCTACAGAGCAGCCCAGCTTTCCTGCATTCAAATACGCCCTCACAGAGTCTGCTCACTTGAGAGTATCGTGGCTATAGCTGGAGAGGAGATCCGCCCCTACCTCACGTATCTTCCAGGACTCGCCGACCTCCTTGGTCGTTCCGGAAACTACATTGAGTGTTGGGTGCGTGAGTTCTACGCCTCAGTGTGGATTGACCCGTGTCACAACTATATGCAGTTCACTTTCTCAGGCGAGCGTCATAGACTTTACTTGACTCAGCTTAGAGAGGTACTCCACTTGGCTACTTCAGATCTCTACTTACATGATATATGCTACAGTGGTGTCCTCTGATTAAACCGAGACATTCACCCCTTTCCGAGCAGGATCGTCTCATTACAGGCATTACAGAAGTAGTACAATAATTTAATTTACATTAAAGCAGCGGAAAAGATATAAGTCATATTACAAACCATAAGTTTTGAAAACATAACTTAAGTGTCATACGAATATATTACATCAAGCTAGTGATAAAAAGAGTTATGTCACAACCAACTGAGGTACTCTGCCCAAGAGTCACACAACTACGTTTAATCCTCATCCTCCTCAACATTAACTATGGTCATGCAGCACGGAGCTACACAGACCGGGGTTTCAACTTCATCTACAACAAGGGTTAACAAACCCTGAGTACTGGGGTACTCAACAAGACTTAACCGACAAATAAATTGTGGAGAATGTATAACAGTATGCAGGTCATGGGATTCAAGGTGGGGTTTCTCAAGAATCAAGTATTTTGCATAAATGAGCATTTATAAAAACAATTGAAATTGGTTTTAGTTCTCATAAAAAGTTACTCAAGTACCGATCTGAAGTTATGATCAATAACGAGGCAACAAACCATATCCAAAAAGGAATCATCATGTATCCAATTTAAGTTTTATTAACTACGATATAAAAGGTAGGGTTATGTTTCCATATCTGAGGAACACGACGATTCGAACCGATTAAACCCAGCTGGGGCTTCCCAACCACACGCCATATGCAGCACTAAAGCACACATATAACTACCTTTCCCTAGATCCTCCAGCCAAGACCGGGGTTCCACCACTCGAGAGCACAGTACACCTCCATCCAGTTCCTCGAACTTGTAGGGTACACGCTACTCTTGCCATCTCTTAACTTCCAGTGCGGATTAACCGTTCTTAAGACTGGAATAGCCAGAGTCCAGCTTCTCGGAGTATGTGATGGTACTCCAAAGTCACAACCCTTCTACTTTTTACAACAGACGGTTCCTAATGACACAGGCGGAGAGAACCCGCTCACCAGTCACCACTGATGGCTCCCAAACACCGTGTCCGCCCGGTCCCAATTATTACTTCCATCAAAACATTCCTTTCTCAAAAAGTGCATAGCCATTTGCCGCAGCAATACGCTATGTGTGGATGACCGGAAATCACCCACTAGTTTTTATTCTAAGCATACTAAGATGTGAAAGTAACTTGCGTATTTAAAACAGGTATCAAGGTACAGGAATTAAATACTTCAAGGATCAGGCTATGCATCAAGTAGGAATTTTGATAGAATAGTAACCATGCAATAATTAACCATAGGTGTATTTAAAGAAAACTTTGAAATACAAGGTAGGGTTTGAATGCACCGGGGCTTGCCTTGGTTTGCAGGATAAACAGTCTCTGGTTCAGAACCACAGATATCAAACCCAACCTCGTAGTGTTGATTATCCAAACCAATAATGTGATGGACCTCTCCACCAACAATATTATCTACAAAATAGTGATATGCTGAGATGATGCTTAAATGTAAACATGATGCTTACACATACAAAAGCATATGGCTAAGTGATGACAAATTAAGAGTAATTATCTTGAGTACAACTTTCCTTCACTTAAGAAAAGAAAACTAGTTCATTAAGTAATTAACCAATTCTTGCTTAATTAACTATTCCTTTTAATAATTACATCCAAAAGAACTAACACTCAACATAACATCAAAGACATGTTCATAACTTTGTTTGTCACTGAACAATGACACATGTGTAGCAAACAATCCAAAATCACCCAAATTCCATAGTAATTAGGGTTTCTAAATGATTCTATCAATTATCTATTAATTAATTAACTAATCATGTTTCAAAAGTTTGTCCAATGGACCTCAAACTTTTTGTACAGCAAGGTATAGTGACATACAGGTTACATAAATATTCTCATAATTTTTGTAATTATAAATAGAGCATGAAAATTCATTGAAAATGGCTTTTATATTTAAAGTAGACATTTTTATAGAATTAAAAATGTACTGGACAGTATCATATTATATTTTTATTAAATTCTACACACATCAAAGAGTATACACAATTAATTTCATGATTTATAGACATACAGAAAAATAGATACAAAAATAACAAAACACATTACTGTTCACAATCAGAAAATAGAAAATCAAAATTGCTGAGTCACTGACGATTGGGACCCGTGTGTCAGTTCTTCCTAACCCTAACCGGCGGTGCCGATGACCAAAGAACATGGCAGAGCGTTGCCGTCGATGATCAACTCTAACAACTAACACTCGCGTTGCATTCTACGCTTCAACCCGAACCTATCGAGGTACAACATGCCTAACTCTATCCCTCACAGAGAGCTCACCGGCGACAATGGCGGAGCTCATCGCTTGGCCACGATCACGCCGGCGAATACAAGCTGTAATTGACTCAACCAAGAACCTAGAACTACTCAGTAACTCGCCATGAGCATGAAGCGCTCGCTAAACGATTCAAACGACCCTTAAAACATCAAGAAAGACTGCGCCGGCGACCATGGCGCACGGCGGAGCTCTGGACAATATACGCTGGCTAAACCAAGACGATAATCGAACAATTGACTCCATAATCATAACCAGCACACTACTACGAAGCTAAAACAACCATCAATCGAAAGAATAATCAAGTAACAAGCTCTATCGACGATCGGCACCGACGTGGCGGCGCAAACTCGTCGGCGCAACGCGGACAGAGCATTAGAGCTCAAATTGAGAAAAACTAAGCACCTAGGGACTATTAGTGGCTCACCCTGAAGTTGACGCTCTCGCAAATGCGGACGGAGATGGCGCAGAACGGCCGGACGACAGAGACAGTTGCGGCAGAGAAGATGAACAATGGCAACGACGCGTTCCAGAGGCTACGGACTGCCATTGATTCAACCAAGAGGTGGGTTAGAACCGCCATTAGATAAGGATCAAGAATCAAGCAACAAAATAGAATGAGAGCTCCTGTGTAGCTCAGACAACATGAAACCCGAGAGGCGGCGTGTCCGCCGGAGCCGAGGAAGACGACGCTACGCCGGGCGTTTCGGTGGCTTAAAGCTTCAACCAACATGTTTAAGCTTTGCACAGAGACATTGCGAAGCTAATGCAGTAGCTGGATGAAGACGATGGTGGTTGGTTTCATGGGAAAAGCTCGTCGGAGCGGAGACGGTGCACGGTGGCGGAAGCAGAGAAAGAAGATCGACTTGTGCTGTCCTCTAGGGTACTTATAGGAGTCCATGGATAGATGGATAAGGATCGCCTCAACGTCGCGAAGCTCGTGGAAGTGTTTGGGCGCAATGAGAAGCCTTGAGAAGGACGGCAACGCCGACCTTCTAGGCGCCGACCGCCATGAGCGGCGCGGTGGACGACAGCTACCCTCGTGGCACTGTTCACCCTATTTACAGAATTGCCATCAACTGAATTTTGCAAAATAGACCCCTTCCACTCAGTTTTAGGAAAAAGTGTAAACATGAAAGTTATTCCAAATTTCAAAATCTACAACTTTGTCAATACCAACTTTTTCAGATTTGGCTTAGTTTTCAAAATAGAAATTTGAATTTGAATTCAAGTTTAAATTGAATTACCCCCTTTATCATAACTCTGTATTTTTTAATATAACTTCAAAATCTCCAAAAACAACTTTTGTTATATTTATTCTGATCTACAACTTTTCTTTAACACTCATATGCTAATTCCTTATAGTTTTTGAATTTCATATTTGGGGCACTATTTATCCCCCTCTGATTAGGGTTTCTGGAATTTGCTTTTAAATTTAATATTCAGAATTTATCATAAACAAGCACAATCTAATTTAAGCACATACAAATAAACTTGTTTTAGTTCAATGCATAACAAAATTCTCAAATCATATGAATGATGCTTAATGCATATGATGACATGGCATATTTTAATAATTAAACACCAGAGGTGTTACAACCGGCTACAAGGAAGGATTGACAAATATGCAGCAGTATCTACTTACTACACTTGTCAGTCAGACACCGTTCGACGTTGCTGATTTCATCATGTCAGAGATAGAGGATGTCGTGTAAGATGGGATCCGTGCACGCCATCAGATGCCATATGCTCATTGGATATGTGCTATCATTGCTTTGAAGCTAGAAGGATCCAATCCTGGAGTTCGTTCTTTGATTGACCAGACTCAGACTACATTCCCAGATTACAAGATTCTATCTACTATGGACAGTCAGTTTGGTAACTGCGTGCTTCGCCAGGTCAGACTCAGGATAGCACCTGCTGATATGGATGAGGTGGATGCCCAGGATGAGGCTATCAGAGGCATTGAGCAGCAGGAGCTCCAGGACTTGGAGACTCAGGAGGCTGAGGTTGACACCTCATCGGATAGCTCAAATGTCGACTTCTAGCCTGTTCCAGCTATGCCCCCACGGGCTCATGACACTGAGGCTGGTGGCTCTGGTTCTGCCTCTGAGACCATGATGCTCAAGATACTTGACCACATTCAGGAGCAACAGGGTTCCCTAGTTTCTGCAATTACTCAGGTTCAGCAGAGACAGGATGAGATGCAGCGGCAGACTGAGGAGCGTCATGAGGAGCTACATTTATAGATTCAAACATGACACCTTGAGGTGCAGCAGCAGATGCTCGCGATGCAGTTAGAGTCTCAGCGCCTCCAGCTTCAGACTCAGCAGATTCAGCAGAAGAATATGACTTTCATGGCACACATGATGAAGTGGACTGGTGCTCCTCCTCTTGAGTTCCCTATAGCGCCATAGATCCAGATGATGAATCAGACTCGGCCATCTCAGTCAGCAGGCCCCTCAGCGGTCCAGTTTCCACCTCTTGGCCCAGTTTGGGCTCTCAGCGGACACCAGGTCCTTCAGTGGCCCCGTCAGTGTCAGCCGGACCGTCTGTCACTCCCACCCCAGCCGTATAGTCTAGTGGACTTCAGGGTGCAGGGCTGACCATCCCGTTCCAATCACCAGCTACACAGGTCACCCAATGGTTGGATACACTTGGCTCGTCGCAACAGTTCACTCCCCTCACTACCGGCTTCACGCCGATGACCTCTACTTTGGGTTTGACTGCTCGAGACCTTTCTGCTTCGTTTAGCGACATTACCGGCCAGCCATCCCCCACTGGTGAGCAGATAGCAACAGAGCTTCATACTGAGCCAGCAGACCAGCACCGCTCTTGAGTTGCTTCGTCTGAGGCCACTCACGATAGCCGGGTTCCAGTAGTGTCTACTCCACCCGGTGCTATCTTGACCGATGCCACCGCCGTCACCTCTACTCCTGTTCAGCCCGAGCAGCCACCGGTCCCTGAGACTCCAGTTGAGTCAGTCCCTGAGGCACAACTAGACACCGCAGCTCCAGAGGCACCGACAGAGACAGTGGCAGCAAATCCTACTCCTACTCCTATCCCAGCTACAACTCTAGACACTTCAACAGCAGAGTTAGCCGGCACGTCAGCTTCTGTCCCCCAGACCGCTCCGCTTCCCGCTCCAAACACTCAGGCGGAGGACTCAAACGACGACGATGACCTTGACGAGTTCCTTCTACTTGATCGTGCCACGGCTGCTTCCACTCTGCCTCCAGACGCTTAGACTTTGGTGCTTAGATGCCAAAGGGGGAGAGGGAGAGTCAAGTATGGGCTAGCTTCAGGGGTAGGGTGAGCTAGTAGGATTCGTTCTTTTGATGTGTTAATACTCCTTCATGCATCACGTTTACCGTCTTTCATGCATTGTGATATATGTGTGTAATGTTTGAGACTTGATGGTTGTGTGACATGTGTGTGAACTCTTATTTATATATCATGTCACTTGGTTATGCTATATTGCTTCTGTGCTAATCTCTGATCTTTTGGCTATAGCATATCCTTTGAAATCAAGTACTTTTCTCAATTCATATCTTTTGTGCTTGTCATGGCTTGAATGGTTTAGGCATGTTTATGTCTTTCTTATCACTAACACATGCCTATCTCATGTCAAGTCATGTTTCTCTTATCAAAACTCACTCATATTCTATACTCGAGCTTGTATTGTCGTCAATCACCTAAAAGGGGGAGATTGAAGAATCATGGTCCCTTGTGTTTAGGCGATTAACGACAATGCTAGGTCACTATGACTAACGTGTATTTTGCAGAGGCAAAGTCATTTGAGTTAGGTCATATGTGATGCTAGATGAATGGGCTTAATGGATATTCATGCCCCAAGATGGAAATCGTTTCAGTTTCAAAGGATGGAGATACAAGTTGAAGACTAGGCTAGGTCTTAGTGCCAAAAGGTTGAGAAGGGCACTAAGTATAGACTAGGACTTTGTTTTTCCTTTAACCGTACTATAAAGGGGGGTATGAGGTTAGTAGCTTGACTTAGGAGACTTTGGGAATGTTGGTGTATGCACTTTTGTCACAACTAGTCCTAGAGACCCTGCTAATAGCCCTTGAGATGGTAGGAGCAAAACCCCTTGAAGAGACTTAGTGAAAAGAGTTGTAATAGGGGGAGAAAAGAGCTCCGGACCAGTTCAGCCTAGGAGGCCTCGGACCATTGGAGGTGGTCCGACGGTCCTTGACTTAGGCAGAAGCTCTGAGGAGAGAGCTCTGGACAAGCTCCGGACTAATCTCGATTGGTCTGGTGGCCCTTGTCAGAGGAAGCGAGTTAGAGAGAAGGCTCTGGACTAGTCCGACGGCTTGGCCGAAGGCTAGTCTGACGCTTCGAGGCTGAGTGTTGTTTCAACTCAGTAAGCACCCCATGTTCGGACCAGAGCGTCGGACCAGTGCTCCGGACCAAGGCAAGTAGTCCGGAGGTTCGTAAATGAGAATGAGTTTTCACTCAGTGAGCTCCCTGGCTTTGGACCAGAGCTCCGGACCAGGGCTTCGGACCATTGAAGGTGGTCCGGAGGTGCCTGGCACAGTTGCAGTTTGAACTAAGAGTGAGCTCCGAACCAGTGTGCATGGTCCGGTGGTGTGGGCTCCGGACTAGTTCAACGCCTACGCAGAAAAGGGAAAAAGCAAGAAACAACTAGTTTTGGAGGTGGGGACTATTTATAGTTGCCCATTTTGTCCCAAATAGCTCTCTTGGCCATTGTTACACCTGGAGGAACCTTGAGAGAGTTCTTGGAGAGCCAAGTGCCTAGAGGTGGAGAGATTTGAGAGAATCCATCTTGTTCTTCCCTTCTAGAGTGATTAGGAGTGAAAAGTGTGCATCCATCCACCTTCCTAGCCTTGAGTTGGTCAAGTGAAGGTCTTGTGCTTGTTACTCTTGGTGTTCGATAGCACCTAGACGGTTTGGTGGTGATCGGAGGAAGGTGATCGCCGGAAGATTGTTGGCGGCCCTTCTCCAACCTTCTGTGATCGGTTGTGGGCGATTCACCGAGCCGGAGTGGTGAAGAATCAGCCCGTAGAGAGCACTCATCCCTTGCGCGGTATTGAGGGGAGCCATACCTTGTGAGGTGCTCCAACGAGGACTAGGGGGAGTGTCGACTCCTCGATACCTCAGGAAAACATCGCTGCGTCAAGAATTCTCTTTCCCTAGCTCTTTACATTTCCGCTCTTACTTTCCGTCTTGTTCTTACCGTTTCCACTAGCATTGCTTAGGTTGTTTTTCATTTCCATGAACTGCTACCGCTTTCTAGCTAGGACACACAACCGGTAGGCACTAGGGGGTGATTGGCATTTGATAGGTTTTCATATTTGCTTTAGAAATTTAAAACAAGCCCAATTCACCCCCCCCCCTCTTGGACATCTTGATCCTTTCACTTCTATCTTCTAGTTTTTGCAGTGCAAGAAAAATTTATAGCATTCAAAGGATACAAATACATTTGCGTAAAACCTTAAGAGAACTAACCTACACTCTTCATAGACTCATTCACTTTCTTCCTTGATTGAGATGGGTGAAAGAGACACATTGGTATTCCCCATTTTACGCAACCTTTCCAACATTAGGTTATCTCGACCATGAACATAAGTCAAACACACATAAGCTAGCTCGATATGACAGGGTTGAACATCTCTAATCAGAAGCCCCTACTCTTCTACCAAGAAAACAACATCAAAGTCAAGCTCATTACCCTGAAGTAGAAAGAAGTTAGTGGTTGTGACCATCTCATTGCACGACTAAGTACAAGAACTAGCAACAACATGCACCATCAATTTATAGTTAGGGATTTTCTCTTGTAAACCATGATCAATAGAGGAGCTTGATCATAGGGTGTTCCATTTTTGGAAGAAGTGGGATTGGGGGCAGAAGTAATTAGGGTTTTCCACTAATGGAGCATGGTGGTTTCTAATATTGAACTCCTCTACTTCCGGTACATCGGCTAAGGAAACCGAGAAGGATATCATTTTGTGAGACAATTGAATCATATCCATTGTTAGTGAAATGGAGAGAGACCAATGGAGAATCAAACCTTGTGCCATCTCCTGAGAAGAGAGAAGCACCCTCCGAGCCTAGATTTTGGCAAAAACACTAAATGGATTTGAAGATTGGTGGGATGCTAGCACTTGCCCAATAGAAGGGGCTCTAGGAATAAACCAATTTGATGCTAGGGACATAGTTTTCTTCCATTTATACCCAAGATGTAGAACGAAGCGGCTATATATACCCAGGTAAAACATGCATGGCACTTAATAGCATTTTTAGAAAACCATGTTGAATTAAGTGCATTGGCACTATTGGATTTAGATTTGTAATTGAAGTTGAACTTTAGGTCCCTTTTGAGCATGAACTAAACTCAACAACTTGGCTTGAAAAGAAATTCTAACAAACAAGCAATAGTGTTAAGTCAACTACACTTGATGTTTGTTAATATTGAACTAGAAAATTGAGCCCTTCAATTCTTGTCAAACACCGAGTGAGGAGGAAGCGCAGACAATCAAAAGCTGAAACCCAAGCTAATTTCTTTTGCCAAATTTCTAAGAGCTAAATATGTGATGCCTCTAAATAAAATAAAATGATAAACTTATTTAACTAGATGCATAGCAAGTGGGTTCACTAAGTATTTATACGTTAATGGAATTGCAAAAGATCCTTGGTCTATGAGATTCCACATCATTGGATTTTTTGGTCATCAAGTTCACAAACATTGTTCTTAATATCAATTCATTCCAATTGGCTAGATTATCACCAACCAGTGCCCTACAAATAGTCAAATTAAATGGTATAGAAACAAAACTATGAAAAATTGTAATATTTTTTTCTTACCAATATTATATAAAGTTACGTATTGTTCTTTGAAAGCCAAGTTTCTCTCTAAACCTAATAAGGGCCCTATTGTGTAAATTAAAAGAAGATAAACCTTTTTTTTTTGTGAAAATGGCAACTTTGCCAATGTATATAATTGCCCAACCAACGTATCAACTATCTCTACTGCTTGTCTGTTTGCTTATAGTAGTGATATAATCTTTAAAAATAGCAATGGTATGAAGCAGCTAGGATACATATGGCTTCTCTAAGCTGGTCTTCAACATGTGATTCCTAATGGAACAACATCTAAGACAATCATGACAAATATTAGGTCAGGCCCACATTTTTTTCTACTAGCACTTGTTCCTAATGAACCTCCTGTGAAGAAAATCATTGGCATGAGGAAACACCGATTTTGTACTAGTGAACGATCTTGACCGTTAATACATCGAGACAGTAACTAGAGCAAGAAAACAAAAGACATGCCTCTAGGGATTAAGGAGAGAAGAAGCCCCTAGGGCGCGCATAGTCAAGGCCTTCGTCTACACCACCGTTGGTTCTCTCCCTTTCCCCTCCGGCAACTCCCTAAAGGCCAGAGAAAGTGGGGACCCATCTCTCTAATAAGTTTTCTAGTAGATCGAGTCATGTTAGGGTTAGGAGTCCCTCCATGCTATGCATCTTTCTTGGTATTGGGGATTTGTCTCCTTCTTTTCGGCAATGGTGAGGAGGTAGGATGGATTTTGTTTCTCCATGGTGACTTTGATGAAGATGAGGATGACAACTATAGTGTTAACACTTCCTTGGCATGATGACATCAGGAATTAGGTTTCCAGATGATGACATTGAGTCTAAGATGATATTGCCGCCATGGAATAATTTATCCTATCCCTTTTATATTTTGTTGTCACTAGATCTTACCACAATGGAGGACCAGTGAGAATAAGTCTACCTCTCAAGCCGATTAAAAGTCTTGAGTTGGGAAGATTCAGATTGGTTTTTCTTACTCTTTGGTGGTAGAAGGAAGAAGAATGAAGACACAATAAAAAAAGTTAATGCTCAACTTTGCTTACAAAAATGTTGGCCTTAGTTTGTTGGGCACTTGTTAGCCCTATTGCTGAGTGTTTGCCAGTGGAGTCAAATATATGATTCATCATACATGTTTGAGATTGAGATGTGGAGCTACACTAAGGGTTGGTACAATATAGATGAAGAATAGTTTTTGGGTACACATATTGTACTCGGTCCGTGTACTTGCAACATGTTGATGTACTCACCTCTAATTTAGGGCCTATTTGGTACAGCTCACAATAACTTCATGAGCTGTTGTAAGCTTTTTTTTGTCAAACATCTATTTCCAAAACAATTTCATGGGCGAAACTATTTTTCTTCCCCTCCTACAAAGACATAAAGTGGGATGACGCTAAAAAATAGCTTATCTCACCTCTCTTCCTCATTTCTCACTCATATTCATGTATAAAGTTGTTGGTGAAGTTGTTTTGCCAAACATTTGTTCCAAAATAGCTCAGCTTCATCTAGAAAGTTGCTCATGAATTTATTTTCTAAAAAACTAGGTGGATACCCCGCGCTTTGCTGCGGGTATTCCAGAGCCATGGCGGGCCACGGGCCAACTACGACGGCTGGGGGAGTGACCGATCTTCGGTGGAGCCTAGTTAGAGGTTCCTTGTAAACCTTAGTGTTTTTGAAGCATTTCACCCCGAGGTTTCACTCAAACGAACCCTCTTCCCATAATATACCCGAGGGGTATCTCCCCTCCCAAGAGTTCTGGTAGTTTTATGTATGATTTCTTGAGGCGTTTTGGAGGACCTCAGAAAATCAATGTGATATGCAGTTTTACCACATTTTTGCTCAGAAACACTCACTACAAGAAATCTGTTAATCCATGACAGAAAATTTTCATCACGGATCAGCTAAAAACCGTCACTATGCAGCATCTGTGATGGTTTCAGATATCGTCATGGATTGAACCCTGTGACGGTTTACCACATAACATCACGGATTAAATGAATATGATCTTAGACCATCACAATAGAGCCCTAGACCCAATGAACCCAGCCCAACCCCATTTTCTGTGATGAAAAAAAACCATCACAGATGAATTGCCACATCATCATAAACGTTTGCATGGATGCTTACGTGGATGATTCGTGATGACATGAACATCCCAGCCAATTTGGTAACAGCCCAACATCAAATATGGACTATTTTTTAGCTTGCTTTTAGCCCATATTCATTTTGGTTTAAGCCCAATATTCAATTTATTTTTCAGCAAATTATTATAGCACATACAACATACATCCCATTGTTATATCACATACATCTCATATAGACAACCTCATTTACAGTTACATAAGAACATAATCTAGTATCGAACAGCATCAGTACATCAGTTTTAGTTACATAAAAAATATTGCTAATGGACAGTCACAAAATGACAAATATTGTGGTCCAAAGATATGGCAATTATCAAATCCTCAGTGTCAACATCTTAGCGTCTGACTCCTCTAACTACTGTTTCCAATTGCTTAAATTCAAGTTGTAGGCACATCTGCATAGGCACTTGATGCATAAAAGAACCTGCCAGAGAAACAGACAGAAAATTAACTTTGTTTCAAGAGATGAGGACTAAATTAGCTTCAGTTGGAGACCTGCTATTGTACCAATCTGCCTCTACTCATGGCATACAGTTCATGGCAGAACAAAGATCAAAATGTTTTTTAAGTGTTATTTTTTATACTAAAACTAATCCACGAGTGTCTGTTGTTTTAGTTCTCTTTCATGCATACGAACATAAATAGTCCAATAGTCAAACTGACAATGGAATCACAATAGTCAAACTGATGTGTACAAATTAAACACAATAGGCATAACTCCTTATTCTACTCATCCGAAATGCACTGCAATTGATCAGTTTTTTTACCAAGGTTTCAGATGCATACCTACCATACTGGTGGTCCCACGGTCATAGGATACCCTTCATTATGGCACAGGCAAATACCGCACTAGCCTAAAATTAAACAAATTCAGTTTATCTTGAAAACAAAAATGGGATATGACATAAAAAATAATGATTAGTTAAATAAACATGTGAAATTTATGAGACCTACTACTGAACCAAGGAATACAAAAAATTACTAATCCTAGTGTTCTATAGATGGAAATTAAAGTGAACGGGCATGCAAAGTGACCTATCGTTTGTATCCAGCATTACTCAAAACAAGGATATAAGAATACAGGCAAATTCATACTACTACAGAACTTAGCAGTGTGTGTGGCAACAACCCAACTTGGCAGTCCATTGACCATAGCAGAAAATTGTAACTAGCAATTGCTAAAGCCCATAGGGAGTCAGTCAGCTGATTCAAACAATCCTATATTATCAGGTTCGCACAATCTGAAACATCAGCAGTTCAGCACACAATGATCTCTTTTTTCCTTGACCAAGAAAATATCAACATGCCCCCAAATTAAAAAATGAATTGTCCTAGACTGAACAAATTAAACCATAACTGTGTGAATGCCTAAGTACGAAAGTGCAAAGGCAAAGAGAGGCTTGACACACACAGTAGCATAACTAAAGTTTAAATTTGGCCACTTGAAACAAGCATTTCTATGTAAGACACACCGCACATATCAGACAATCTTTACCTCTCATCAGACACATCGTTCAGCACTCAACTCCAATCTCAGCTACAAACAGAAATTCAAAGGCATGCTAATTCCTCACACCAAGAACTGGCTGCTAACCACGACACGGGAGCACATGAAGAGAATATAACTAACACCCCGTTTGGATGTAGATATTTAGACCTAGACATTGGAATTGGTACCCAGTTTTTCCAATTCCATTGTTTGGATATCTTTGGCATTGGGAGACAGAATTGAAGCCCATTTCCACAGTATTGGGCTACAACTAAATCTACCCACCTTCAATACTGAGCTCCAACCCTTCGTATTGGAGAGAATCGTGAAAACACACCTTCTCTTCCTCCGAGCCGTCGGCGACAACCACCCCTTCTCTTCCTCCTCATGGCCAGCGGCGAGCACCCCCGGCTCTTCGTCCCCACGGCCGGCAGCGAGCACCGCGGCTCTCCTTCCCCGCGACCGGCGGTGAGCACCGCGACCAGCGGCGAGCACCCCTTCTCTTCTTCTCCATGGCCGGCGGCGAGCACCCCTTCCCTTCTTCCCTGCGACCGGTGGCGAGAAGCCCTTCTCTCCTTCCCCGCGACCGGCGGCGAGCACCGCGTCTCTCCTTCCCCGCGGCCGGCGACGAGCACCCCTTCTCTTCTTCCCCAGGGCCGGTGGCGAGCATCCCTTCCCTTCTTCCCCGCGGCCGGTGAGGAGCACCATTCCTATCCTTCTCCGCGCCCCTGTCCTCCTTCCTACCTCCGCACCTGAGGCCCCGTCCGCTTCCGCCACCCAAGCGTGCTCGCGGCCGAGGCCAGGGCTAGCTCCGCGCACGAGCGTGCTCGCGGCCGAGGCCGCCTCCGCCTGCGCACCTAGGTCAATCGTGAGTGGGATGGGGGAAGAAGACGAGTGAATTCTAGATGTGCACATCCAAACATGAATTGGTATTTGAGGTTTCACTCGATTCCAGATTATGAATTCTTTTGCATCCAAACATTAGATTTGGTATTTAGTCCATTTCCAATGCTAGTCTGATTTGGTATTGGTACTCAATACAATTCCAGTACCTCAATATCTACATCCAAACGGACCCTAAAGCTTGATATAATAATATTTGTGCTAGGGGGCAAACGACCTGCGGCTATATGTTGCTGAGGCGCCCCTGCATAGCACTCGCTTATGGCAGAGGCATGGTCATGGCGGAAGCAGATCTCTTGGCTCTGCAGCTTCTGCACGTTGCTCACCACCGCCTCTTGCATTGGCCTCTTCCTAGCCAGCACCCGCCACCTGCTGCACGGGCTGACGGGCACAGACTAGCCAAGATCTGCCTCGACTCCATTCCCAACCTCAGATCTAGAGTGCAGGGGACGACCGGAGTAGGGTGGCATCACATGGGGGCCAGCAGGCGGCGACCCAGTGAGGTGGAGCTCATGTGGGGTGCGGGCTTGACGACGACGACACTTGGGTGGGTGGCACGACCGGGGACAACAGCATCGTGTGGGAGTCGCCATGGGAACGTGAGGGGTGGGTGGCGGCTGGTGGGAGACCGGACAAGGGGGTGGATTTAGGTTTTGCGACACTTTATATATGCAAACAGTTTTTGGGTCTTGGGCTGGATATCCATTGTGCTAGATCGTGTATGGTTAGTGGGATGTATGATTAGTGACGTTCCTTGAATCCGTCAAAAAAAATTCGTCACGGATTAATAGGTTTCTTGTAGTGACTGGTTTCGGCCATGGAGGCGCACGAGAGAGTTATCGAAATATATCCATGTGGGGTCTTGTTTTGAAGAGTTTCTTGTGAGGAACACCATGGTGTAATTGGATTTTAATTATGGTACTTGGTTTAGGTGCTATGGCTTTTTTCCTATTTTAAAATGAAATAGCTAGTGGGGAGATAAGTGAGGGTTAGTGGGCTGATGACATCACCTGATGTAAGATGACATCACTTTTAGCAAATAATCGAACCTGATTGGAGGGGACCCTCTGAATAGGTCTTTGCAATATAAGAGTAGTAGATAGTTTCCCTAGTGAAGCTGAGTTGTGCCAAATAGATGTTTAATTTAATTCTTCTTTCATGAGAAAAGAGTGTTAATACATCATGTGGTCCTCATCATGATTGAACGAAGCATACAGTGTATATACATATACGCATGCGTGTGGATGCCTTGGCGCTAGATCTTTCTCGCCCCTGCAGTGTCGAATTGTTTGGTTATAGCTCGGGCAGCGTAAATGGAATGGAATTTGTGGATGTTATCGTAAGACATACAGACCATTTAAACTAAATTCATTTGCATTTGTATTACTGTTGCAGGAACCAAATATCACCTGTATTTCATTTCCAAAACAAGCAAGTATGCACATTTTCGGGATTTTTCTCTCATGAGCGAGGAGTTGAAACTTTATCGGAAGGCGTCCATGCAAGTTGCTACGGATCGCGTCAAACTGTTGATCAGTCTGTCGCTATCTTGGCCATGTAGCAAGAGAGGTCACATGGTGAGCCCATGCAGCTGCATCGGGCCATCGGCTGGATTCATTGCCTTGGAAACGTGCAAAACTGGGCCTATACCTGCAGCAGCACCATGATGTGTACAGGTTCGTCTGCGAGAGAATGCGATAAAAGAATGGGTCCTTTAGATTTGGAGGGATCTCTCTCTCTCTCCAAAGGGCTAATTAAGGAATATCCCAGATTAATGGAATGGCGCTAGGGGTCGAGCAATTATGTGCATAGATCCATATGTACTTGTTGTCTTTTCACCGTAGTATCTTACATGGAGTGATATATACATTTATTTAGGAGCTATGTCAAGCAATTATGTGCATATCTGTTGACAAATCTTAGCGTCGTACAAAAAATAGAGATAAATCTTTATCCTCGGTAACGGCGTCAGAAATGTTTGTTGGTATTTCTTATGACTATTGGATAAATCCGCAAACGCACAGATTATACCGTTGTAGCACTTCACCTAGGAGTATTCCAAGGTATCGTAATTTATATTATCCCAAGGAAAAGCTGGGCTAGAAATGATAATTATAGAGAGATCCGAGAGAGCACCTTAACTTAGTACCAACTAGTATAGAGGGGTAAACGATATATATGATAGGAAGGGGTTGATGAATGAAGAAGCTACGGTAAATGATACTTAGAACGGACAAGATAGATTAGCTAGGTGGGAGGATAACGAGAAGAGTATAGGGACTCCTAAGCAATTCACTCTACTTCAATATACTTAGCTAATTAACTAGTCTAAGCACTATAGTTTGCCTCCTCAATATAAGTATGCTAGGCGAGGGAATAGATCAGTAGGAGGACAAAACTCCTATCGGACCGCGCCCTCTTCTTACGGGGGTCTTACCTTTTAAAAACTTGCCTAAGAACACTTGGTGGAATACAAAGACTAGACAAGGCTGTCACCTCTTGCTAGCTACCACAAACAATCCGTGCAGCAAGCGGTAACCAAGGATAAGGTGATGTATAAGCACCATGCTTACACACAACTTATTACTTTGACTACAATCTATAATCAAAACATCCTATGACAGGCACTGATCGCATACAGAAAATGCCACAAGGATCACAAACTATGAATATAAAGGCTATTAAAGAGCAAAAGCATATAACAAGACTATATCTAGTATAGTAATGCTCAAAGTAAATACTAAGTAAAGTAGAGAGAAAGGATTATATATTGATAAAGGTAAAGTCTTACAAAGAAGAAAAGATACAAGAGCTACACCAGACTTCCCAAAAGACAACTCCGGAAATCCCGAGCAAGATCGACTCAACTCTAACTCCCACTCTAGACTAACTCCTAGAACAATCTAAGGAATACAGCTTGTAGGCTTCTTCACCATGTGTACAGAGGGGGGTATGGTCCTCTATTTATAGTAGGGAGGTGGAGTAGGGGCTACTCCAGCGCCACGTCAGCGATCCAGGGCCTTCCATTCTCCACCCTTGGATCAAACCGCCTTAGATCCGACCAAGGGGTGGATGGTGTGGATTTCCACCATGTGCCAAGGTGTATGGCGGTTGGAGGGGTCCAACCGACCCTTAGAGGCGGTCGGCCGACCGTCCCTATGGGCAGTGGGCCCTCCTCTGGCCTCCTAGTGGTGGTCCCACTGGTCAGGGACCAAGTGGACCCTCTTGGGCCCAGATGGGGGGTCGGCCGACCCCCCCTTGGGGTGTCTGGCCCACCTCGGTCTCCCAGCTGCTGGTCCCACCTGTCATGGATGTTGGGTGTTGATTCTGAGATGTTTGTCACGTTTATCTCCTTGGTGTGGGCCTATGGATCCATGTGCTATCCATGTGAGCCGTTCAGAGAAAACACAGAGTGATCCAAGGGATGGAAATCACTCTAGGATGCTTCTCTTAGATCATGGCCGAGAGGGGAGCTAGGTGGGCCCATAGGGTGGTCGGCTGACCCCATTTGTGGGTCCCACTGGCTCTCATTTGCTTCATTTGTTCATTCCTACACTCAAACACTCATGGACATGTGGAACTAGTTATTTGATAAATTATGCTCATGATGTGTTTGTTTATCTCTGATCCTAAGATTGGTGGCATCATTTTAAGTATATAAAAGTTTATCATAATTTGTGCCAACAAGATCCCCCAAGCTAAACCTTTGCTCGTTCCGAGACAACAATCAAACTTAGCTTGATGGATTAGGATTTGCTACTATGCTTCATATTTCAAGAGTACTAAATCTACAACAATCATACTTCTCTTTTGAATGAAAAAATTAGCAATAAAGACTCACCCATATTACCTTATCGTGGGGCTTATAGCTTTATCCTTTGTCTTGATATGTTGAGAGATAGAACAACTTGACTTTAGCACTAGTTTTCTCATTCTTTCACAAGTTTCATATCGGAGGTTTTTGCAAGATTTTGTAAAGGAAAACTTAGTGTTCCTCAAATGGTACTCTCGAGTCGTTCATAAGGTGTATGATTCCTCACCAAGACATATATCAAAGTTTGCATTCTTTCATAATATCTCTAAAGCTTATGTGGAGCTATAGGTAGGGATCAAAGATGTAGCAAACTTACCTTGCATATATTGTAAAGTCAAATTCCGGATCCAAGGAGAGAAGTGTCATACTCTTAGATCAAGACGTGCAAGTGTGTGGAAACATGACAAATGATCAATACTCCTATATTTGGATGATCTCTCTTTCCTAACTTATTATTTTGAGACATATCTATCATAATAATAAAAAAAATTCAAGGAGCTTTGAAATGCTCATAAATTTGGGACTTTAGAATGCCCTTGATTTTTTTTTCATAATTTTGCATAGTCTATGTCTCATTAACTAGTAACAAACTAGAGAGAGTTTTTTTTTCTATTAGAGCATGGAGCATGAACTATGTGGAAATGTATGGCATGTTTCTGCATACTTCCAGTGTAGAAGCAGCATGTATATGTGGAAATGTATGAACTATGCAACATGTTTCTGAGCTCTACTGTCTGAACCTACAAGACCTCTTTGTCCAATTCCTTGATCTAAATCAAGGGTTAGCTTACGGGTCCTATACAACTGAAGTTGCCTATTTGGAAGAGACACCTTAATTGTATGACCACTATAAATTATTTTAAGTTCACCGTTGGCATCTTTTTTAGCATGTTGGTAAATGTAAGATATTCTTCTGAGATCATAGCTAAAGGAGAAGAGATGTAAACAAAGGGTTGCGTTCCATTTAGCAAGTTCATAGATTCAGCAAGATGAGTAATTAAAGATGTAAACTGAATAGATTCATTACTCTCAATTGAACTTTGCCAAAATTCCACTAAGCATTTAACATGAGAGATTTGAATTTTGTTTACCATGGCATAAAGTAATTTTAATGCCATGTCACTTATCAAGCTAGCATTACTTCTAGGAAACAAAGTCATTTTCATCCAAAGATGTATGAAACGAAGGGTTGGATTATGAATTTCCTCAGGTCTAGGATTTGAACAATCATTAAGAGCAGAGATAGAGAACCAAAACTTCCTCTTGTTAAATCTATGCATGGCAAGGTCAAAATCTATCAAACATGAATTTTCAAAGCCAAGAACAACACTTAGATAACTCCAAGTTAGATTATAACTTTGATTAAATATGTGAAAGGAAATTCCAACATTAGAGATTTGGAGAGAGCATAGGAATTCTATAGTAAGCAACTCAATTCCAAACTCTTCTATTTGCCAAAAGCTAGACCAACAAATAGTGGAAAAGATAGTGTTGAATTCGTTGGTCATACCTGCGTTGGAGAGAAGATTCGGATCCAATATCCTCGTGTGCTCGAAAGATTGATCCCGAAGAGAGAGATATCTTTGGTACCCTGGTTGGTCGAACCAGAGACCGCTCTGTTGATCATAATTCCTCATTAGGGGCACCATGAATGCCCCGATATGAGGTGCTTCTGTTGGCACTCTTTCCTCCTCCTGAGGTGGTTCTGCGGTTTGGACGTTCTCCCAAGTGTATCGGGCAGAACCTCCCCTTCTTCTTCCTTGGGAAGTATCATCGGATTGGCGGGAGCATCGGGATGAGCTCCCACTCATGGCTTGTTTCATGCGGATGTTATCGTGTTCTTCATCTTTTAGAGAGGAAGAAGGACACAAGGGCAAGACTAGGGAGAGTGTGTGAAGTGGATCTCTAGTTTGCCTTGTGGGGATAAGTTTGGGCTAAGGGAAGTGGGAACAAGATATCTTCTTGTGGACTTAGAGGGAGTAATACTACTTCTCTTGAGAGCTAAGAACTTCTCTTGAATGAAGAGAGGAGAGAGCAAGGCAAGGAGAGGCTTGAGCTGAATTCTGGTGGAGGTGTGAGGGAATGAGCTCTCCTTGCATGGGGTTTTATAGGGGAGAGGAGATGCCACCAAGGGAGCACCATGGAGTGGTCGGCCGACCACCCATGGGCATACCCCTTGGGTGTCATGATCACAAGCCTTAGTGGATGTCTCACACAAAGCAAAAGAGAGGGAGAGGGTGGCCATAGGATGGTCGGCCGACCCCCTCAAAGTGGGGATTCCACTCATGCTTTTTCTAGTGCTTGGTGAAAGGTGAAGCATAATTTGTGATGTGATCAAAAGCTAAGTTAAAGTGGTCAAGATTCTCCTCTTTAAACAAAGAGTAGTGGGGGACAAAGGTATGTCATGCTTTGATTGAAAGTGATTGATGTGTTTTCTTTTCCAAAGCATGACAAAGTGAAAGTGATGGATGTCATGATTCCCCACTTTGGACATGGAGTAGTGGGAGACAAGGGTGTGACATGCTTTAACAAAGAGTGATTGATGTACTTTAAAGCATGACAAGACAAAAGAGATGTCTCCCAAAGTAAGAATCTGATTTTTGGGAGTCCCACTACTCAAATCATGAGGTGCTTGGACAAAGGATGGTGGAGAGGAAAAGATGGATGGACAAGGGGATCATAGGGTGGTCGGCCAACCACCCTAGTCCTGCATTTTTTTCTTTTATAAAGGTCCCTAAATGATCCTTAATTAAATAAGCCAAGATAGGGGGCATATGGGTGGTCGACCGACCACCCTTATGACCCAACCTTTTGTCAAATTTCAGAGCTAAACTAATTCTCAAGTTTTATTTATACTAACTTTAGTTTTCTGAATTTTAAGTATGAAAGAAATTAAGGTTTTGAACTAAATGTAAGAAGGAAAATAAAATATAACTACCGATTTACCTTTCGGCGAAGGCTCCTTGATTTTTTAAGTCCTCGGAGTGGGACTCTCCTTCTTGTTCATTCCTCAGGTGCACTTGATGACTCCGGAGGCGGAGACCGTGATGTGTGCACCTCCTTTGCTTTCCAAGCCTGCCTTGGATTAGTGGGTTCGTCCTCCTTGAGTTCATTGATCTTGGCCTCCGGGTACTGCTTCTTTTGACGCGAGGCTCGAACTCTTCTTCTTAGTGGTTGTGCTTTAGCCTGTTTGTTAAGCTTATAACCATTGAAAGCACATTTTACCTTGTGACTTGGGAATTGGAAGTGGATCTGGCCCGATCCAACGTAGATGACCGCGTTGCTGGTGTTGAGGAAGGGCCTTCCCAAAATGACGGGGACTTCCACATTAGCTCCCATGTCGAGGATGATGAAGTCGGTGGGGATGTATTCATCTTGGATGTTCACCAAGATATCCCTTGCTAGTCCCTCGGGAAACCATATGGTTTGATCTGCCATCTGCAAGCGAACACATGTAGGGACCAACGGTCCTCCTAACAAGTTGTAATAAGTTACCTTAGACATGATGTTGACGCCTGATCCGAGGTCGCAGAAGGCGGTGTGGAATGTCTGTTGTCCGATTGAGCACTTGATCATCGGGTGGCCTGGATCTTCCTTCTTCATGATGAAGGGAGGATCGACAAGATAGCTCCAATTGGAGAGAAGTGGAGGCTTACCGAACTTTGTTATTATCATGTTCACATGCTCAATGGAATCCTCTGGTTTCCCAGGAATTTTACCTTGTTCTAGAGATGGCATAACTGCTGCTAATTGAGCTAATTGTGTTTCTATCATTTTATTAAAAAAATTGTTTTTTCATAACATTTTTCATAGCTGTTGCTAATTTTCTCGCCAAAACTTTCAAGAACTTTATCAGTGGCAATCATCTTTTTATTTATACCATTATTAATCTTAGATTTCCCAAGAACAAGATCTTTTAATGAAGGTTGGTTATTGTAAGAATTGTAATTATTGTAATTGCTATTACCTCCATTACCTTGGTAGAAGGGGCG
>CM039123.1:20250574-20324995 GCA_022036555.1 Microstegium vimineum
TCCTCCCCCTTCCGATCCATCGTGGTGGTTGCTGCCCAGAGATGACCCCTTCCCTAGCCCTCCTGAGGGCTATGTCGTCTCCTTCGTCGAGTTCCACCAGCGCGGGCTGGGCGTCCCCCCACATCCCTTCTTCCGAGGTTTGCTCGACTACTATCAACTCGAGCTTCATCATCTCAATCCCAATGGTGTTCAGTAGATTTCGATCTTTGTGGCCTTATGCGAGGGATATTTGGGGATCGAGCCTCACTTTAATCTGTGGCGACGGCTATTCTCCGTGGATTTCATAAGAGGACGACCTATAGGCTGTGCCGGTATCAAGCTCAGATCCGGCCGCGCGGGAGATTTCATCGTTGTGCCCACCAGGTCGGCGAACAAAGTCTAGCACACATCGTGGTTCTACCTTTGCAACGATGAGGACGCCCCGTTTCCTGGTTACACCGAGACGCCTCTCGCCACTCGTCTCGACAGCTTTTACTATCGAATCGACACCAAGGCCTTGAAGCGGCTCGACGACGCCTTCCGCGCTATTCGAGTTTTGAAGGACGCCGGCGTGTCCTCGCGTGACATGACTGGTGGTTATTTCTCCAAAGGGGTGGTTCCTCTGCGTCAACGGACGCGGATGCTATTCCAGATGACCAGGGACGTGTCTATTGAGGGAACGGTGACCGCTATTGAAGTGGTGGACATGGACGCCGTCGTGGAGCACGTTCGTCTCGTCACCGGGCGGACTGATGCGGCTTATCCCGTCGACGGCGTTCCCCGGATGCTTCCTAACCCGGGCACGCTGACTCTGGTATTTTTTACCTTCCCTTTCTTCTTGCTAGTGGAGCATTGCCTCTCTATCCTTCTATTGTCGACCGATTGGGGTGGTTTTTTGGTAGGTTGGTCGTGTGGATGTCAGTCCCAGACGTCCCCCTCTCCTGACTGCCGCGTCGAGGCGGGCGAACAGGGAGCGCAATGAGGAGGGTCAGGCGCGGAAGATTAGGAGGAATGGCCGTCACGTTCGGAATTAGGACCGGAAGAGAAGGGAGGAGAAGGGGGAAGAGGTTTCGTCGATGTCGGAGGACACCGATGACGAGGACGAGGATTCCACTGATCCAGAATGCTCTCCTTCCCATGAAGCAGGTGGTTCGTCATCGCAACCTAGTCCCTCGGGATCTTCTCTGGGTGCGAGTTTGTCAGAAACGGCGGAGGCTTCAGGCGATGTAGTGGCGCTGAGCTCGGGGTTCGTCCCGGTGGATCCTGTTGTGCCGGTGCCAGAAGGTGCACCCGTGACGACGTCCTCTACGCCTCTTACTGAGGCCATTCCTGTTCCGACGCCACCTGCCGCCTCCGCACCCCATCACAACATAGGAGTCGGAGACGAATCACGGGGGTCGGTCAGCGCCGAGAGCTTCTTCCCGTAAGCGTAGACCCTCGTTTCTGGGCTCGATGCTGTCCGATGCTTGGCCAAAACGTCTGGCGCTGGCCCTGAGGTAAGCCTAGTCCGATCGGCTTTGTTCTTCGGTGAACTTTTGTCTCCTGTGTCATTGTGTATTTTCCGCAGCAGTAGTACGAGCCGCCAGACTTTGGCTCCGGCGAAGAGGTTGGCAATCTTGCACTCCCAAGGCTCGCCCGAAAGTGTGGAAACTCGCCCATCGGGCGGCGCCGTCGAGCTAGTGGGCCCGAGTGGCATTGGGAATAGGGCGGATGCTGCTACTTCGTCCGAGGTCGGCGTTCCTGATGCCGGTTCCCCCTTGGTGGGAGTCCCTTCGTCGGAAGCTCCCCCGGCGGTCGTTCCGCCACCGTCCCCTTCGCCGGTCACTAGAGTCGTTTTGTTCCCGGTTCGCATGTTCGTGCCCAGTGTCCCAACTTCGTCTCCTTCCGAGTCCCGTCCGAGTGTTGGGGTCGGCCTCGTCGAGGCGCTGGAGATGATTGAAGTCCTTCCTCCCTTTAAAATGGCCCCTGGGGAGGTGGCTGCGAGGCCTCGGAACCGGCCTGACCATTCCATCGTTTGGACCCGCCAGGGCGACTCCGGAGCTGTGTTTGTACTAGATGATCGGCTCGAGAATTCTCGTCGGCAGGCGGTTCACCAGGGCGTACAAGATATGACGAGGATCTGGGAGGACGTCGTGACTCCTAACGTAGAGGTGATATGCCCTGACTCTTGACTCGGTCATGCTTTGTTTGTGGTGCCTTTCTTACTCTCTCTCTCTTTTGCAGGCGATATGCGAGAGCAATATCCTCAAGTCGGCTTTCCTTCGTGGAGAATCTGGGGTCTGGCCTATTGTTGCCGAGAGCCGTCGGCAAATCGCTGTCTTGGAGACCGAATTGACTGAGGCTTGAGGGCAGGCCCACGACGCGCATCAAGCCAAGGAAAATATGCGTCGGGGGTTCGAGACTCAGGTGGCCGCTTGCAAGGCCATCGAGGAGAAGCTGAAAGACACCGAGGAGCAGTGAAGCACCTAGATCATGCTCGGAAGCTGGCCCTTGAGCTGACGGAAGTGGAGAAGAAAAACCGTTGTCAAGCTGAGGAGGAATGGGACAAGCATCGTGACTCCGTTTCCACCCTTGATGCCGAGTTGCGGCACGAGCGAGGGGAGATCGGTCGACTGGAGGCCCAGATCCGGTCGCTGACGGAGGTCATCGACCGCTCAGTTCGTCTTGAGGAGGAGCTTGAGGGTACGCGCCTTTCTCGTCTTCATTTTTTGTTACTACTTGCTCGGTCGATTAACCTCGTACTTTCCAGATGTCAAGGTCGGGTAAGTTTGCAAGCGGCCAATGAAGAACGGCTCTGGAAAGAGGTTGCCGAGGCAAAGGCGCTCGCAGCAGAGTCCTCTAGCTCTCGGGCGGGCCTCGAGGAGGATTTGATCTCCGCCCTTCGAGACCTTAAGGTGCCCGTCGACCCTGAGAGATCTCTTAAAATAGTCATCTCCAGACTACCTGGCCTGGTCCACGAGTTTATCAAAACAGCGATGAAAAAGGGCGCGCTGAGGGCAGTGTCCGTTGTGCGTTCTCATTATCCCGAGCTTGGCTACCCAACGATGGGCTTGGGGTGGTGTCCTGATACCACCCCTTCCTTAGCAGTCGAGATTGAGAGAGAGATGGAGCCTGTCGCGGCCAGGATGCTTCGCACGTTGGAGGACAAGGCCGTCAGTGGAGAGGGAGGCGACGATCTCAACGAAACCAAACAGATCCCCAATCATTGATCATTGCCCTTTGAGCCTTTAAATGGCTTGTATTTGCGTTGGAACGGTTGTTACGGATTTTTGAACATATTTCCTATGTTGGATGTTTTATGTTTCCCATGTGTCGTGCAACTCCATTGTAGGGAAATCAGACGTACTTTTACTATCTCTGAAGACTTCAGTGAGTTGTTTTAATCTACCGACGTGATTAACAATCCATAGGTGTCCTTTAAAATAGGAGAGACGGTCGTGGTGATTGCCTATCAAAAGTGTCCGTAGAGTTTGACCACCCGGAGAAGAGGGGAATGGTGGGGTGGCTCCATGTACCTCTTTGTCGGACGACCGTTTATTGATGCCCGAGGTCGCGCGCCGCCATGTCGCCGAGGACGACCAACGTCTCGCTTGACGGGGCGCTGCCGTCACTCCTTCCTCCATCGCTTCTCACGTCGTCACTTCTCTTTTCTACCCATCTTTTCTTCTTTAGCCCCCCCATTAAGGAACCTCTTAAGGAGGTTGCAGTCCTTGAGGAGGTGGTTTACGGGAGTTGCATGGTTTGGACAGGATTGTTCCAACATTTTCTCAAAGTGGTTGCTAACCTGCCCATTCTTTTTCCACATAATTCCCTCCGCCGTCGTAGCGGATCACGAGTCGTATCATGACCGTTCTCGTTCCTCCTTCCAAAGACAAGGTGAGGGTCCCACTTTGGGGCGGCGATCCATGCCTCGGGAAGCGATGTCGGTCGCCTTCCCACTCGAGGTGTGGTCTGTGATGGCGTCGAGCGAGCCTCTCGTCATCTTAGGCTCTTTTCGCCCCATTTTACGGATCGGAGACTCGCGGGTCGCCCCTGATAGGAATGCGGAAATGATGTTGCCACCGGTTGCGCCAGGGAGTTCGTGGCACCATTGGGGAGGATGGTGGACGTACTCGCGGAGAGTCTCGCCCTGTTTACATCTCTGGAGGCGCTCGGGGCGCTCAGGTCGGATGTGGGTTCCCCGGAAATTCCCGATTAAGGACTCTTTCAGGTCTCCCTAGTTCCGGATTTTTCCCTTTGGAAGGTACTCCAGCCACACGCGCGTGGCGTCTGAGAGGTAAAGCGGTAGGTGACGAATTATGAAGTCTTCGTCTTCCGCCCCGCCCGCCTTGCCGGCGAAACGATAGTCCTCCAGCCAAAATCCAGGGTCGGAGAGCCCGGCGTACTTCCGGAGGTAAGTTGGTGGCTGGAACCGTATCGGGAATCGTGTGGCGTGTATACGCGGGAAAAAACAACGCGGTCTAGTGGGCTCTGGGATCAAAACTCGGTCCTTGCCGGGCTCACGTCGTCCGCCCTCGTGTGGGCATCGCATCTATCCATTGTTGTCGTTCTGCCTGCGATTGTTTCCCAGGTAACGTGCTCCGAATTTGGGGCGCCGTCTAACGGGAGCCTGGTCTCTTGCGGAGATCTGCCTTGGTCGCTCTCGAGTAGAGTTCTCGAGGGGTGGTGTGTTTCGCATGCCAGAGAGAGCCAGGTCCTCGTCGATCAGGAAGTCATGAAACGACTCGATGGTTCCCACGAATTCGTCGCCGGGAGCGTGAGTCACCCTCAAAGCGATGAGCCACTCGAGGATGGATGCGGCACTGACAAGGTCGAACGGGTATGTTACTGGGACGCCCTCCTCCAACGGTGCGCCTCCTTCGATTTGGATGGCCGCGTCGACATGAGAGAGTGCCTGTCTTAGCACGCGACTCAGAGAGGGTCGTGGTGCCGTGTAGGCCTTGGTACACCGGCGAGGCCTGTGTCTGCGAAGGAGTGGACGGTCACTATCTTCGGAGGACTGTTCGTTCGAGGCGTAGTACGTCATCCGTCCCATGGCAAGTTTCTTCCCCGCACCGTGGTCAGGGAAGGGGTCGTCGGCACATTTCTCAGTGTCCTGGTGGACCCCCTCCGTCGCGGTGACGACTCCAAGGCAACCGTCATCCGTTGGCGTTTCGTCGCCGTCGGAGCTGGGGTCCGAGTCTAAGAGGTAGTCATATTGGGAGCGCACGAAACGCATCATGGCATGTTCGGCCGCGCAGTCGATTCCGCGGTCTGTCGTCGTCAGAGTCCCCCACGCCGCTCATGAACGCCTCGAGCGGGTGGAACCCTCTATTGTCGTCCTGGGGGGGTTTCTTCCCCAAGTCCGGTGAGGTTGGCTCTAGGGCCTCGCGGCCTGAGGGTCTCAACCGGTGCATCCCTGCATAGAGCCGGGGAGCCCTCGTCCGAACGGGTCAGGGTATCAATGACCTGGTCCGGCGAAGGCAGCACGCGGGTGAGGGTCCCGTCCGGGGAGCAAGCGAACTCCAGGCTTCCAAAGCGGATGAAGGAGAGCCCAGGGCTGTCGGAGTTGCGGGAGGCCATTCGAAACCACTAAAGCGTCGCAACACGCGATGCGCCCTACCTGGCGCGCCAACTGTCGGTGTTTAGAAACTACCAACAAGTAAATTTGTACGCGTGTCAGGTTCCGAATGGTGAGACAAAGAGACAAGAGGATTATACTAGTTCAGGCAAGAAATCCCTACGTCCAGTGTGTAGCTGCTCGTGTTCCTTATCTCTGCTTGGAGGGGGTTACAAGCTTGGTCGAGAGAGGGGGTATGAGCCCCAAGTCTCTGAGTGCGTTGGTGTATGATTGTGTTCTAGCTCTATGCTTGTTGTTCTTCGATTGTCCGATTTATGTTGTTGTCCCCCCTCATCCTCCTTTTCTAGTAGCAAGGATGATGGGGGAGTTACAAGCGTGCACCGAGGAGTATATTCCTGAGAGGCGGTGCCTTTGCCTTCTCCGAGAAGGATGCGGAGTACCCATAATACTATATTCTTATTGTCTTCGTACTTGGTCGGAGGCTGGGTGTCGTGTCGGCCTTCCACCGCTTCGCCGGAGAATACGAGGGGGTCCGGTTAAGCCCGTAGTGGATAGAGGCATGGATGCCTACAACTCCGTCGGTCGGTACAACCGTTTGTACCTTCCCCTAATTCTTTTTGCGTACGGTGAGATTCCTCCACGCTTGGCCAATGGACTCCATTATTCAGAGGGTCTCACTTTACCCGTTGTACTCTCGTTCGATGAGCTCCTGTAGGGGCCGGGGATGTGTGAGGCTGTCTCCGCCTCGCGAGGGGCATGATTCCGTCCTGTCCAGGTGCCTTGCTTCGTCCCGTCCCGATTGGGGAACTTGACATGTCTTCATTTGGGCAGGAGCCAGGGTGTTATCATGAGCCCCGGATTATACGGGGTGTACGATTCTATGTGGTTATGTACCTCCGTTCTTATCTTATAGAGAGCGCGACGTCGGCAGCTAAGGACTAGCGACCTTATCCCTTCGTATAGGGGTAAAGAGGTCTTTCCTCTACTGTTGACACGTCTCCTGGGACCATCGGCCTTTCCGTGAAGGCACGGGTTGGTTTAAGCCAGGGAATGCTGACGTGGAGGGAGATATGGGCACGTCTTCCCTCAGGACATCAGGCGAGGCGGAGTTGAGCCCGCCCAAGGCACGTCTTCCCAGGGCACGTCTGCCTAGGGCACGTCTGCCTTCGTGGGCCGACTAGGTGGCGACCTCCACGCTTTTCGTCCTGCGGGCCGATGGGCCGTGACGGTTTGCCTCCGATGGGCTCCTCGCTCCCCCTTAGATGGTTGTTGATTATTTTTGAAAATGTACCGTTAAATTAGGTACCCGACAACTGTCGACTCTGACGTCGACTCAGGATATGGTGCAGGCACTAAACTGAAAACGTGGAAATGGAATCCCTGTGCTCCCCTCTTCTCCCTCCCTGGTTAGCAGAGATGGATCATGGCACATGAACATAAACATGAACATAACTATAAATCGCATATACTACATGGTATCGGTGCCGGTCCGGCATGTGGTGAGCAAGAAATGTTCCTGCCGACGTCGGCGCCAGCTGTGCTGCACATGGAGTGGAGCTCAATTTCGAAGGAGGGCAGACCTCCGGCCTAACATGCAACATGCTAACCTAACCAAAAAGTACACACTAAGATTCTGATCTGATTCTAGAAGGAATGGATGGAGCCTCTAATGATGGATGATTGCTTAATGACACATGTCGGCTGCCCACAAATCATATCGGCAATCACATGTTGAAGATGCTACAAATTCATAGCCCAAGACAAAGGCTGGACTTCTGACGAAGCGAAGCGGAGGCCCATCGCCGGGAGGCTTGGGCCGGAGCGAAGTGGTACGGTTCATAATCCCGTCGCTAGGGTTCCACCGAGATTAATTCATTCATTATTCTTGTAGGCCGCCGCACGGCGTTGTAACCAACTTTGATAATAGTGAGGAGTGTTTGCTGGCTGGCGCCCGTGGTTTTGTCCCCTTCGCATTGGAGGGGTTTTTCACGTTAAATCTTGTGTCTCGCTGTGATTGATCTTGTGTTCTTCGTCGTATTATCCGTCGTCATTCTCAACAAGTGGTACCAGAGCTGTGGTTGCAGATTAGGGTTCCATGTCGACGTCAATGAAGTTCGATCTACCACTGCTGGATTACAAGATGAGGTTCTCGCTATGGCAAGTCAAGATGCGGGCATTTCTGGCGCAGAAAGATGACTATGATGAGGCGCTGGAAGGTTTCGGGAACAAGTCCAAGGCTGATTGGATTCCTGAGGAAAAACGAAAGGATCGTAAGGCTCTGTCCCTAATTCAGCTTCATCTATCTAATGATATTTTGCAAGAGGTGCTGCAAGAAAAGAGTGTTGCAGAACTCTGGTTGAAACTAGAATCGATCTGTATATCTGTGTTCAAGGAGATCGTAGCCGACCTAGTGTCGATGAAGGTTAAGTATGATGATGAGGACTTAGGTCTTTTACTGTTATGTTCACTGCCAAATTCGTATGCTAATTTCCATGACACCATACTTTTGAGCCGTGATGAACTAACCCTTGGGGAAGTTTATGAGGCACTCCAGTCCAGGGAGAAGATGAAAGGCATGGTGCAGTCTGACGGGTCATCGTCCTCCAAGGGCAAAGCGTTGCACGTGAGAGGCAGATCTGAGCATAGATCCTCCAATGATAGCAATAGTCGTGACAAGAGCTACGATGGCAGAGGCCATTCCAAGTCCAAGCCGCCTAAAAATTTCTGTAAGTATTGCAAAACGAAAAACCATTTTATTGAGGATTGTCTGAAACTTAAGAATAAGGAGAAGAGGAAAGGCAATCATGATGGTAATGCTTCTGTTGTTTCTGGTGCTGAAAATTCTGATTCTGGAGATTGTTTGATAGTTTTTTGCTGGTTGTGTTTCTAGTCATGATGAATGGATACTTGATTCTTCATGTTCATTTCATATCTGCACTAACAGAAATTGGTTTCGTTCATATAAGTCTGTGCAGAAAGGAGATGTTGTGCGGATGGGAGACGACAACCCGTGTGACATTGTGGGGATTGGCTCTGTTCAGATCAAGGCACATGATGGCATGACACACACACTGAAGAATGTGAGGTACATACCAGAGATGTCCAGAAATCTCATCTCACTCAACACGCTTGATGTAGAAGGTTTTCATTATTCTGGTTCAGATGGCATTTTGAAGGTATCAAAAGGTTCTCTTGTTTGTTTGAAAGGTGATCTTAATTCTGCAAAGTTATATGTCCTTAGAGGAAGTACATTACATGGTTCTATTTCCGTTGCTGCTGCTATTACTAATGCTAAACCTAGTAAGACTAACCTTTGGCATATGTGTTTGGGACATATGAGTAAACTTGGTATGACAGAATTGATGAAAAGAAACTTGCTGAATGGCTGCACTTCGAGTAACATGAAGTTCTGTGAGCATTGTATTTTTGGGAAGCATAAAAGGGTAAAATTCAATACCTCAGTTCATACCACCAAAGGTACTCTTGATTATGTACATGCTGATTTATGGGGTCCCTCTTGCAAACTTTCTCTTGGTGGTGCTCGTTACATGCTTACAATTATTGATGATTACTCTAGAAAAGTATGGCCTTATTTTCTGAAACATAAAGATGATACCTTTGTTGTATTTAAAGACGGGAAAGTTATGATAGAAAGGCAAACTGAAAGGAAAGTAAAATTGCTTCGTACTGATAATGGTGGAGAGTTTTGTTCGGATGCTTTTGATGATTACTGCAGGCAAGAAGGCATTGTTAGGCGTCACACCATACCGCACACTCCGCAGCAGAATGGTGTGGCCGAGCGTATGAACAAAATCATCATTTCAAAGGCACGTTGCATGCTGTCCAATGCAAGGATGAGCAAGCGTTTTTGGGCTGAAGCAGCTAACACTGCATGTTACTTGATAAACAGGTCGCCTTCTATTCCACTTAATAAGAAAACTCCCATTGAGGTATGGTCTGGTACACCTACAGATTATTCACAGTTGAAAGTTTTTTGCTGCACTGCTTATGCCCATGTTGATAATGGAAAATTAGAGCCTAGAGCTATTAAATATCTTTTTTCTTGGTTATGGTTCGGCAGTTAAAGGATATAAATTGTGGAATCCTAAAACAGGAAAGACTTTCATGAGTAGGAGTGTTATTTTCAATGAATCTGTGATGTTTAATGATAGTTTGTCCTCAGATCATGTTCCAGAAAGTTGTGAAAAGGAGATGCAGTATATCAGCATGCAGGTGGAGCATGTGGATGATGAGACAGACGTGTAGGTGGAGCCAGTTGATACTCATGACGATGAAGTTGCTGATTATGATACTCATGACGATGTTCAACAGCACTCACCTCCTGTTTTGCAGTCAGAGGAGGATTTACCTATTGCTCATCGCAGGTCAAAGAGGGGTTGTGGACCTCCAGTCCGTCTTATTGAACAATGTAATTTGACTTATTATACTTTGAGTTGTGCTGAACAGGTGGAGAATACTCATAAGCCAGCAACTTATACTGAAGTCATTGGTTGTGGTGACCGTGAGAAGTGGATTTCAGCTACGCATGAGGAGATGCAGTCTCTTGAGAAGAATAGCACATAAGAGTTTGTTTCTTTGCCTAACAAGAAGAATACCATCCGCTGCAAATGGATCTTCAAGAGAAAGGAGGGTTTAACTCCAAGTGAGCCTCCAAAGTTTAAGGCAAGGTTAGTAGCAAAAGGCTACAGTCAGATTCCCGGTATTGATTACAATGATGTGTTCTCTCCAGTTGTAAAGCACAGTTCTATTCGTATATTTTTTAGTATTGTTGTTTCATATGATCTTGAGCTTGAGCAGTTAGATGTGAAGACTGCGTTTTTGCATGGAGAGCTTGAGGAGGATATATACATGGACCAACCGAAAGGGTTCATAGTGCCTGGCAAGGAGAAACTTGTGTGCAAGTTCAAGAGATCCTTGTATGGTTTAAAGTAGTCCCCTCGTCAGTGAAATAAGAGGTTTGATTCATTTATGTTGTTGCACTATTTTAAGAGGTCTAAATATGATAGCTGTGTTTACATCAAGCATGTTAATGGATCACTTATATACTTGTTGTTTTATGTTGATGATATGCTGATTGCTGCCAAGAATAAGGTTGAAATCACTAAATTGAAGAAATTGTTGAGTAGTGAGTTTGACATGAAAAATCTTGGTGATGCTAAGAAAATTCTCGGTATGGAAATTACTAGAGACAGAAATTCTGGTTTGTTATTTCTTAGTCAGCAAAATTATATTTAAAAAGTTATTCAACGTTTCAACATGCATAATGCAAAGCCTGTTAGTACTCCTATTGCACCTCATTTTAAATTGTCCGCTGCACAATGTCCTAGTACAGATGCAGATATTGAATACATGTCAAGAGTTCCTTATTCTAGTGTTGTTGGGTCTTTGATGTATGTCATGGTTTGCTCTCGTCCAGATTTGTCATATGCTATGAGTTTGGTTAGTAGATATATGTCTAATCCTGGTAAAGAACATTGGAGGGTAGTTCAATGGATTTTCAGGTACCTCAAAGGCACAGCAGATTCTTGTTTGAAGTTTGGCAGAACTGAACAGGGAATTATTGGTTATATGAATTCAGATTATGCTGCTAATCTGGACAGACGAAGATCTCTCACTGGTTATGTGTTCACTGTTGGCAGTTGTGCTATGAGTTGGAGGGCTACATTGCAGTCTGTTGTTGCATTGTCTACTACTGAAGCAGAGTACATGGCTAATTCTGAGGCATGCAAGGAATTAATTTGGCTGAAAGATTTATACGCTGAGCTGTGTGGAGTTAATTCTTGCATTAATTTATTCTGTGACAGTCAAAGGACAGTCAAAGTGTCATTTATCTTACCAAAGATCAGATGTTCCATGAGAGAACTAAACATATTGACATCAAGTATCATTTTGTTCGTGATATGTTCGAAGGTGGTAAGTTAAGGTATGCAAGATCAGTACCCATTATAATCCTGTTGATATGATGACTAAGTCTGTTCCTGTTGCTAAGTTTGAGCTGTGCTCAAGCTTAGTTGGTTTAGTGGATTAGCCCCAGAGGCTATTTGGCGCCAGTGCTATTTTCTTGTTATGTTCAGGATGAAGGTGTTGATTTATGCTACAAGGTGAATTTGTCTCAAGGTGGAGTTTATTGAAGATGTTCCAAATTCATAGCCCAAGACAAAGGCCGGACTTATGACGAATCGAAGCGGAGGCCCGTCACCGGGAGGCTTGGGCTGGAGCGAAGCGGTACGGTACATAATCCGGTCGCTAGGGTTTCACCGAAATTAAGTCATTCATTATTCTTGTAAGCCGCCGCACGACGTTGTAACCGACTCTTGATAACAGTGAGGAGTGCTTGTTGGCTGGTGCCCGTGATTTTTCCTCTTCGCATTGGAGGGGTTTTTCACGTTAAATCTTGTGTCTCGCTGTGATTGATCTTGTGTTTTTCATCGTATTATCCGCAGTCATTCTCAACATAACAGCACAGTAATGTCGGCCCAGCCCTACGGCTATGGGTGCCATCCCCATCAGGAGCAGGAGACATGAGCAGCAGCCCCATATGCTTCGTCACATGATCAAGCAGAGAGAGCGCGGGATTCAGTAAGGCTGGAAGTGGTAGTGTGATGTCCGGGACAAGGGTGTCTAGTCTTTGAATTCTGCTATATCTTCTCATCATTAAGTGGGGGTGCAGTGGGGAGAGTGGGGGAATGATAAGATAATGACTGCTCTTGCCATCCTTGTCACGCGACAATTCATCAGCACGATGCGCTAATTAATTTTAGGCTACCAATGCGAAGGCGACAGCTAGCGATGCGTCTCGCTCAGCTCTCGCTTCACTGATGGACCACGCGGGCCTAGGCCTTCGTTGTATGTAGCTCCGATCCACTCCATTAATGGTTGGGGGAACTTACCGAGTAGTACGGCGCAGTGGACACCACGCTCATGGGGGCGGCGCCGGCGCCCGCTGGGCGGCGACAGCGCGTAGAGCGCGGCCATGAAGAGCTGCGTGGAACCGGTGCCGACGAGGACGTGGTAGCCGTCGACGGCGGCGTTGCCGACCAGCCGGTGCAGGACGTTGCCGACGTCAGAGAAGTAGCTCATGGTCTGCCACCCCGCCGGGATGACGATCTCGGCGGCGGCCCCCGTCCCCCGCCAGAACTCCTCGAACATGGTAGGGTCGCCGCTGCACCCGACAAACCGAATGTCAAAGCCATATATACTAGTACACTACTGTATATACTCTAAATACTGAAAATGAAGCATCGATCAAACAACAAGTTAATAGGTGCATGAATCGCCGGCAAATCTGCGGTCTCTCGGGATAGGTAGATTTGATCCGCGCACCGGAGTTCATTCTCCTCCTCCATTGACACCAACATTGCACAGGGACGACATGCCCCACCCCGCAGCCGCAAATTGCAAATATAGTAGGGGTGGAGTCTCGACTCTCGAGTGTGGTTGTATTAAATTAACAGCATGTTTGATATGAGAAATGAGGCACTCTCCGTTTCAGTTAATAGCATTATTTTCTTACTACTTTAAGCATCCAAATCTACATCATGTCTAATACAGACATACAGTATACGTTAAGATATGTTTTCTTTCTCTTTTTTGCTTCAGATTTTTCTTTTCTTTGGTTCAAAATTTTCTTACTCTATTCCAAAATATGCACTTCTAGAGTCTCAGTGAGGAGATCGATGCTACTGAGAAATTTGTAAAAGTATAACTGTTACACTTTGAAAAGAGAGAGAGAAGGTAGAGTTAGGTTGCCTTTTACCTAGAGGTGGTGGACAAACTTTCAACTTTGCCTTAGAATATTACCGGACACAATGGGAGTACTCTAATTTTTCTTGTTTATCTTATTTCTAGCGAATTAATCATTAATACTAATATAATAATATAAGGAAGAGTGGTTTTACCGAGTTCAAAGGATTAACTTTTGATATAGCTACACATTTAGAATGAGATGGCTCTCAAATTAACATTTTCTCTAGCTCTAAACAAATTAGAAGATGGGGAGATGATGCTATTGCTAGTGAAGCTGAAGCACTGACCCGAGGAATGAACGAGCTGGCATGCAAACGCGGCAGTGAAAAAACCGGAGGAAAATATTTGAATAATTGAACACTCACTGGTCGAGGTTGATCACCGAGTCCGGCGTCACCGCCGGCTTGCCCATCGACGGCGCCCCGGCCTTGTGCACGAACGGCGCCTCCTTCTGCCTCCTCGTTCTGTTGCGGCTGACGCAATGCATCGGGCAAGCCTAGTGGTGGTGTTGGTGCGACGACGGCGCCGTGCTGTTGACGTAGTGCTGGAGGAAGAGGCCGACGTTGAGCGCGACGGAGACGAAGACGGCGGCCTGCAGGTTCCAGATCGGCGCCCGCTTCATGGGCTTCCAGGCCTGGGCTTTCCCGCGCGGCCTTTTGGTGGGCCGGAGCGCCGCAAGGTCAGAGCCACTAGAGCCAGGCCCCACGCCGTTGGCCGTCGTCGTCCCCTCCCGACGACTCGTCGCCGGCCCGGCCGCCGCGCCGCCGTTGGGGGTGAGGAGGCATGCGGACGGCACCATGGCGCTGGCGCCTTGGAAACTGCCCTCCACCGCCGTGGTGCCAAGGTGTAATGTCGCCGAAGGCATGCCTAGAGTGTGGAGACTGAGAGAGAGAGTGCTCGCGCGTGCTGCCAAGGCCTACAGCTTGCGGGCTCAGAACTCGGCCGGTGGGCCGCTAGCTAGTTAGGAAGCTCCCAGCTTCTTGGGGAAGGAAACGGATGACGGGGAAGAAAAAGAGAAAAAAAGGCTCTTCTTTTGCAAGGAGAAAAAAAAGGTGGAAGTCCGTCCTCCTTGCCAAAGGAGACCGGCTGGCCGGCGATTATTGGGAGCTCGAGCGGCGGACGACCGCGAGCGAAGCTGCTGGAAGCGGCTCCAAGGCCGCTCCTCCTCTCGGAGCTTTGGTTCCCCTCTGATTTTGACTAATTTCTATTGCTGCTGCTGCTTCCTAGCTCACTCTCTCCTGCTACAGACTACAGAGGCCTTCAGGTTCAGCAGGCACAACACAAGTGCATCGACAGGCTTTGCTGGAAACTGAGGATGACAATAATTGAGTTTAACACTGGAGTATTAGCTGAACAGCTGCAGAGTGGGCACCGAAAGGAAGAACAACTAGCTAGGAGAGTTGAGAGAAAAAGAGTGTTAGCGCGAGCAGTGCTGCAAACAATGGAGAAGCTCTCAAAGCTTTAGTGCTGCTGCAGGAACCAGCTAGCTAGGACCTAGGAGGAGGGGGAAGGTAGTGATGCGGCATTTTATAGGGTCGAGGTGGACCCACCAACACCATGGAATTGATCCCGCGGACGGCCACTGTTTGGTTGCGAGGACCGCGAGGGGTAGGACGGGACGGCCCTGGGACGGAGAGTGTTTGGTTCGGGAGTCTATAGGAGGTAGGACGGGACCCACCAAGATGCGGGCTCACCTCGCCTCTGAAAATCGAGGCTTTTACCTGTATACCCTTAAAAAAGATGGTGGCCTCCCTCGTACCCCTGAAAAGATCGTGGTCACTTGTATGGACTTCCCCAACTTAATCGCTACCCACACGCCCTTCCGTCAGTATGAGGCAGTAACGGTGTTTAACGGCTTGGGGAAATGACTCGCTTGCCCCTCGGTCCATTCAGCTCATCTAAACTTTTTCGTTTCCTCTATACCCTTCCCAGGCCCATTGGCTGTTGGCGCTAAAGCCTCTGGCTTTCCCACCAGAATGACTGCTGGTCCTACCTATTTATTGGCGCCAAAGGCCAGATGCCTTGGCACTCTCTTCAGCCCTCTCTCTCTCTCTTTGACAACCATGTCTCAAGGTAGCAATAGCTATGGTGGTGCACCAAGGTGTGTGCTTTGCCCGAACTGTAACGTGCTCGCCAATCGATTCATCTCGACTACCAGAAAGAACCCCAACCGGGTGTTTCACAAGTGCCTGTATTTCGCGGTCTGTGCTTCTACCTTTAGACACCAGGTTCTTTTTCTATCTTTCTTTGCTCACTCTTTATTTTGGATTTCAGATTGGAGGATGTCAATACTACCAATGGGAGGATGAGATGGCTACACCAATCCAAGCAATTCCACTACAGGCAGTGGTAGCACCTGGTGTTTTTCCCACAGCTCATCCTCTATCCATCATGCATGAAGGATCTCAGGCTGATGTACTTGTAGCCCCTGCACCAGTGGACAACATGGTGGTGCAGCAGCAGCAGCTTAGGAGGATTGAGAAACTTGTGTATTTGTGTTTGGTGCTTGCTTTGTATGCTATTTTCATGAAGTAGTGTGGTGGTGTGTGTGAGACAAAGATGTTCAGGATGTATGGTTGTATGGATGAATGAATGAATCAATGAATGGATGAATGGATGAATGCATGCATGTCACAGTTAATAAAAAGATGAAGACAAAGACTTAACAATTCATTCTTCCATCACATAACTTCAATCCTAAAGTGAGTTATCACCAACAGCAAATGGTGTTTGTTCACATCACTTACATATTACAAATAGAAACTAAATTACTAGAGTTTGTCATCCTAAAGTACTGCATGCATGTTCACATCACTTACAGATCACCAACAGATCATCACACTTACAGCCCCAAAAGCATAGCAGTGCACTATAGCCCAAAAAGCACAGCTGTGAACACATGGTGGATAAGTACCCATGTATGTTCAGTTTTGTGATGAGTGATTGCCCAACACTTGAGTGTTTCAGTTTGAGTGGCTTACTACTAATCTTTGCAAAAGCAAATGTGTGCCTATCTATCGGCTTGTGGTGTGCAGGTACTATGCCTAGTGACAATGGTCAATGGCATGGAGAAGGTCGAGTAGAGGCTTGCCGTGCCGATGGACTGAGAGCGGTGAAGGGCGGAAGCGGGGCTCGGACTGAGGGACCATGGGCGCCGGCGGACTAGCTGTGGTGGCTAGTACTTGGCACTGGCGAGTGCGAGAAGACATGGAGGTAGACCGAGTCGACCAAGTCAAGACGGCGGACGAGCGGGTCGAGCGGAGGCTCAGGGGACTCGGAGTCCGACCGGGCGAGGACAAGGTGGCTTGAGTCGAGCGGTTTGGTGGTTTGGGCCGCAAAACCACTGGAGGACGGTTTCCGAGTTTGGGCCTCAAAACTCGGGGTTCGGTAGTTGAGCCGAATGCTACCGGTGGCGGATTTCGCGGGTTTGGGCCTCAAAACCCGGGTGGAGCTTCCGAGGAAGCGGGGATGGCACGTGGCGGAATCCTGGAGGTTGCGTCGAGGCGACGGCAACTCCTGGCAGGAAGCGGGGCCGTCCATTCAAATCGAGGGAGATATTTACCGGAGCTTGGACTGCAATGCTTAGACTAGGTAGTTCACTCATTGTATCTAGGGGGGTCTTTGGGAAATAGCCAAAGCCTCTAATAAATAGAGGATGAAGGGGTATCCTCACCCCATCTCTTGAACCCTAATCACTTTGCCCCAACTCTCTCTCTCTCTAACCTCTCTCTAGTTCATGAGATCCCTAGGTTGATTTCACCAACCTCTGTAAGAACTCGAGTTTGTTGCGAGGAATCGGAGGCCGTAACCTCCGTAAGCCATGGCGGCTTCGATTTCGTGATTGTGTCCGCGTTTTGCTTGTATTCTTCGCATTTTTGCTTTTGCTCCCTCTTTTCCCGAGATGATTTCTCTTTGTAGGGAGTAGCTCTTGCAAATCCGTTTGAACCAAGTTGTTCGTATTAGAGAGGAGCATCTTTGCACTGAAGGATCCATCCTCAAACCTCTCGAGTACACAGATCGGGCAATTTCTTTGCAGCGTTCTTCGTTTTCTCTTTTCTCCCCCAAATCTGAGTGTTCCCATTTATCCGACCCAAATTGAGCGATGATTTCTTCGGGATAGCTCCCCAACTGCACTAGGATCAAGCCTACAAAGTTTGGTTGTAGTTGGTGATCATTTGGTCGAGTTTTGGGAAGATTTGGCGGAGAGAAAATCGCTTTTCGGGGTTTCTGCGCGACTATCGGGGGCGTCGGACGCTCCGAGGGTTTTGCGTCGAATGCTGGTGCGTGCTGACGTCAGCGTCCGTCGCTCGATGTGTCTGTGTTTTTCTGTTTGGCGTCGGACGCTCCTCTGAGTCCGTCGCCGACCGTCCATCGCCTCTGCCATTTCTCAGTCTCTGTCAGGTTCTCTCGAAGGCCGACGGACGCTCGCCTAAGCGTCCGACGCCAACGGACGCTCACCCAAACGTCCGACGCCCTGCCTTCTGCTTCTCTTCTGCAGTGCTCTCTGGAAGGTCGACGGACGATCTCTCTGCGTCCGTCGCCAGCGTCCGTCGCCCTGTCCTGGAGCGTCCGTCGCGTTGTCTTCCAGCGTCCGTCGCCTGTTTTTCTGGTTGTTTTGCTTAGGGTTTTTGCCTCTTTCTCATAGGGGTTGAGAACTCTATCTTGGGGGTTTCCGATGAGTTTTCCTCCACTGCCGTTGAGCTCTCATTTCTCCGATTTCGTCTGAATCCCCGCTCGCGTTGCTCGGGGGAGGTTGAGCCCCAGCAACTGGGTTTGATTTTTGGGAAGAGTGGCCCAAATATTTCGAGAGAAATTTGAGGCTCCCATTGACCCCCCCCCCCTCTGGTCGCCGTTCTCGGTCCTTCAACAGCAGCCCCAAAAAACACCCTAAAAGCAGCAGCAGCCCCAAAAACGCCACAAAAGAATACCTGACAGAACATCAGTGCATGGTCTTCTTGCTCCTAGTATTGGTTGCAGGACTGGATGGACTGGATGGTTGAGCTTCTTGGATTTGCAGCTTCTTTGGTGTCAACTTCCTCACTCCTACTTCTTTCTTGGTGTGCTTACTGTCTGAACAGGGAGGGTCTGAACTAGTTGGCTAGGCTGGGTGTCCACTGTAATGGACTCCTCATGGTAAGGAGCCAGATGCATAGTGATCAATGGTACTAGATCATTTGAACCAGTTCCAGACCTGACACTCAATAAACAACTTGCATTAGTTTCTGTCAAAACATTGTTAGGTGTTGATGGTGTAAAAGTGAAAAGGTTCTCACCTTGTAGACACACTGTTAGGTGTTGAGATGGTTGATGCTGCTGCACCCTTTTGTTTCTGTGAGGTGTTTGAAGAAGAAGTTGACCTCCTCTTCCTTTTGCTGGGCACAGCCTTTGCCACATCATCATTGAATGGGAACTGCATCTGGGATGGCTGGTGAGAGCCCCATGTGTTTGGTTTTGAGTAATTGATGAAACCTACCTAAGTACTAACCTTGGATCTCTAAGTGTGAATCATGAGATAGGTTGGTACATGCCATATGATAGAGCAAATTGATCAAAGGTGATGGTGGCAAGGCTCTAGCATGGTAGTGCAAAGGAAAATAGTGTGAAGGCAAAGGTGATATAGGAACCATTTTCGGTTTGGTGATCAAGACACCATAGAGGGTGTGATCACATTTAGGATAGATAGTCGTACTATCAAGGAGGGAGCTTTCGTGTTTGATTACGGTTATCATGTGCCACTAGGTTCATTGCATTGCAAATAAAAAATCAATTGAACTAGTGAGAACAACCAACTAATTCCAAGATAAATGTGAACTAAAAGCTAACACACGTGCACAAGTGCTTGAATCACTTAGTGTTAGCCCCTTGGAAGCTTGGGAGAAGTTGGTGGCTGAGTTTGAGCAGAAGAAGAGGTCCGGACGCTAGGGTTTGGTTGGGTCCGGACCATCGTCGATGAGTCCGAAGGCAGACCCTGAGCTGGATGAGCTGAGGAGAAGGATCCGGACGCTGTTTCAGGTCCAGACAACGGCTCCGGACAATCGTCCGGAGGGCTGGCGCTCTCTGTTGGTTTCTGGAAGAGGATCCGGACGCTAGTGCGTGTCCGGACAGGAGAGTCCGGACGGCGTCCGGAGTGTTTTGAGGCTCTCGGGAGCTCTCTGCTGAGGTCCGGACGCTGCGAGAAGATGGTCCGGAGTAGCACTGTTGAGTGTGTCCGGAGCCACGTGGCGTCCTCTGGCAAAGGCGCGAAAGGAGCAGTTTGAATCAGGGGCTGACCGGACGCGTAGCCATTAGTCCGGACGGCGCGTTGCGCGCGTCCAGAGGCTGCGTCCGGAGAAGGGAACAGAGGAGTTGTCTCTGCTGAGTGGGGGCATCCGGACGCTGTTGATGGTCCGGACCCCACACTGTTGCTAGCGTCCGGAGTGGGCGCAGAAAGCGTTTTTCAGGGGAAAAACGGCTAGTTGTGAGTGGAGTCTATATATGGTTGTATGGCCGGCCCTTTGGTGTATCTCCTGCACTTCTGCTTCTCTCACACACTTGTGCTTGCTTGAGATTGCTCCACCCACTCATCCTCTTGATATAATTGACATATTCATGAGATATTGAGTGAATCCAAGTGCATTGCTCATTGATTGCATACTACTGGCACTTGGTGATCGTCGTCTTCGTGGAAGTTCTTGTTATTCTTGGAGGTTGCCACCTCCTAGACAGCTTGGAGCGACGAGGATCATTGAGCGGAGGAAGGTGATTGTCTCCGGCTCCGATCGGTGGTTTGTGAGGGGTTCTTGAACCTTCCCCGCGGGAGTTTGCGAAAGGTATCTTTAGTGGATTGCTCGTAGCTGGTGGATCTCTATCTTGTGTTGGTTTTGCAGCACCCGGTGACGGGTTTGGCGTGTGATGCCAATTAGCGCGTGAACCTCCAAGTAGATGAGTCGCTACAATGAGGACTAGCTTGTTGGCAAACAAGTGAACCTCGGTAAAAAATATTGTGTCTCGTTGTCTCTCTACCGAGGATTCTCATTGTCTATCTATTGATTGATTGGTATTCTCTTCGCGGCGGTATAACATTCCTATCTCTAGCTTTGCATGACTTTCTTTACATTCTTGCAAAGTAGAGCCTCTAGCTTAGCTTGTGTAGCTTAGTCTAGTAGCACTAGTTATCTAGCTCTTGTGTGTGACTTAGGATATATCTTGCTAGTAACTAGACTTGTGGTAGGTGGCTTGCCGATCCTAGTAGTGCTAGTGCAAACTTGCTTTTCGCCGTGTTTTATTCTAACTAATTTGCCTAAGTGTTGTTGTAGAAAATTTTAATAGGCTATTCACCCCCTCTAGCCATATCTAGACCTTTCACCTAGGCAACCACAATACTCCTCTCTGTGTTAGCTGTTGCAGCCTTCTTCAATCTCTTCTTTGGTGTGCCCCTGCAAAAGAAAATAGTTCAGTTTCAACAGTGATATGTAAAGCAATGGAAAGAAATTCCAATTCTACTCAGTTTATGTACCTTATTGCCTCAAATGCTTTTATATATTCTGGGTTCCCATTCTTGCAAGTGTACCAGTGATGCCCCAACTGGTGACAGATGGGGCACTCATGTTTCCTTGACTTTCTCTGGCTGCTGCCTCCCTCAACTGCAGATTTCATCCTATTCTTCCTCCTGCCTCCACCAGTTGATTTGAGAAGAGGAGGGTACATGAAAAAGTCTGGATCTGCCTCTGGCCACATGGACTTGTCAGGCAAGCTAGGGATGGAGCCCTCATATGCAAACTTGAAATTGTTGACAGAGAAGTACTGATCAACATAGTCATCAAGCTTTGCACCCAGGGATTGAGGTAATGTATGCAATGGCATGCTTGCATGGGATTCCAAACCCCTGCTAAATCCTACAAGAACAGGTCCTTTCTGCTAGGTTGACCACAAACCTGAACCCAGACCCTACCATGCCTTTTGCACATAGTTCTGCCACTCCTTCAGGTGAGGATGTGATGACATCTATGTCCAAATTGTAGGTTTCTTCTCTAAGCCTTTGCACAATGTGGGGCATAATTTTGCCATTCAGCTTAGCAGCCACCCTCTTCCTATTGTTCCACTTGATCAAAAGCATTTGTATTATAGTGTCCAACAAGTCATCAAGGTGGTTACACTTTTCAGGATTCACCCAGTTGTTAAAGGATTCAACCAAATTGTTTGTCCCATAGTCCACCTTTGACAATGTCCTATACTGGCTCCTAGTCCAAAGCTTTTTGTGGTTCTCTTGCAGATACTTCATGGCTTCTGGTTTGGCTCTTGCCATTGCCTCATAATGTTTGTTAAACATGTATGGGCTCCATGAGTATGAGGAAGCCCATAAGTGATCATCAAAAACTCTACCACTGTACCTCTTCTTGAAATTTGTACTAAATGGTACATACATTCTCTATGTTTAGCTAGTGGTAAAACTTGGCTGACTCCATTCATTACTGCCTGTCCACAGTCACTATGGAATGTCATGCCTTCTGGAGTACCTATTGCCTCCTTCAACCTCTCCATGAACCAAACCCAATTCTCATTGGTCTCTAAATCAATGACACCAATGGCAACTGGATACATCCAATTGTGGGCATCTACTGCACATGCAACACACAACTGCCCCCTATACCTCCCAGTCAAAATGTGCTATCTACTGCTAGATATGGTCTACAACCCCTATGAAATTCATCAACACATGCTTTCAGAGCAAAGAATAGTCTGTTAAACCTGACTTTGTTACCCACAGTGTGATGATCAATGACAACAAAGGAACCAGGACTAGATTATTCTAACTGTGCCTTCAGCCTATACAGATTATGGAAACTCTTATCCCAAGGCCCATAAAGCTCATCCATTGCAATGAACTTACCTTTGTACACTTTCCTGTAGCTGATCTTAACCTTGTATAGATCCTTCAACCTCCTCTTCAGCTCTTTTGGTCCAACATTTGCATCTTCTTTCAACCAGTCCTTGACCTTGCTAGCAACCCAAAACTGAGTAAGCCCAACACCTTGTTTTTTCTCCAGTCTCCTACTGCTCTGGCATCCATTTCCATGTGGGTGTGGGTTCACCTTCACCTGGACAACATTTTAATGCAAGAACATGTTAGTAGCTAGATAAATGGAGGGAAAACAGAACCCAGTCACAAATTGAAATAATACATCACCTGAATGAAATGACCATTAGCTGTAGTTGATGCATGCAGTCTCCAAGGGCAACCCTCATCCCTCATTGAACAATGCACCGTGTACCTCCCTGTATCACTCTTGTCAATTTCATAGTTGTACTCATGTTTAATAGCATGACTAGCTAAAGCAATCTTAAAAGAGGGCATATCGGGGTACATAGTTCCCACTGTCATAGGCGGGTCATCTTTGTCATGCTCCACATCATGAATGTGCTCAGGAGGCTCTATATCATCAAATTCCTCCTCAAAGGATGCATCTACTACCTCATAATCCTCATCACTGCTATCACCACTGCTTTCATCACTAGATATTGATTCCCCTTGGGTCTGAGAAGTGGTAGATGGTGGAGGCTGCTTGGGACCAACATCAATATATAAGCATTCTTCATCAATCCCCACATGCTCATTCATTGGATTCGGGTTAGCAAGGAAATCAGGTTTACTTGGATTGGGTGGCTTTGAGTGGGACTGTTGCCTATTCTTTGGGGGCTGAGACATAGATGGATCTGTTGTGCTTGGTTCTGCTATGCTTGGAACAACAATTGAGGGGGTCAATGGGTCTCAACAGAATGTTTAGGGCTATCAGACTCCCAATCAGGAATCACAGGCTCACTATCAGGACTATGATAGGCAACAGTCAACAAGCATGTTCTGGTGGCCCTATTTTTTCAAACATTTTTAGCATTTCTTGGTCATTGCGAACAGGTATCTGAACTTTACCATGCATGCACCAGTAAAACAATGAAGGTACATGACCATAGGAAGGAGGGTACTTATCAACCAAATCTTCAATGATCCCACTTAACAAAGATCTGTCTGCATCAACAACTTCATTCAAAGAAAACCACTTCGCACGACAATTGGGAGCAATGATCCGCATTTCTAGGTTGTAACTACAGTCTAGGTCCATCCTAGAGATGAACAAGGACATGAAATCAATAAACCTACACACGATTCGGTAGCGCAATACACTAATGCAAGCAACATCAAGACAAGGAGGGAGGGGCGAGGTGAAGGAAGGAGGAGGAGAGGAACTCACCCATCCCGGAACCAATCCGGCCTCTCGCTGGGTCCGTTCCACGCCATGCTTGGTCCGCCAAAACGTCTAGCTCGACGGGGCTAGGGTTTTGCGGGCGGGCCGCCAACACCGACTGCAGCCATCGCCAGATCCACCGCCGCTAGGGTCCGCCGCCGCTTGGGTTCGCCGCCGCTTGGGTCCACCAACGCTTGGGTCCGCCACCGCTTGTGTCTGTCGCCGCCTTTGCTAGGGTACGCCGCCGCTCGAATGAGAGAGAGGCTCGGGGGTGAGAGTGGGGAAAGACTGAGAGAGAAAGGCTCTGGGTAGCGGCCCAACATGTCAGTGGAATAAAGGGCAAGGAGGGCATTTTACTAGCCCGGTCCCACAAGTCAGAGCCGTCTAATGTCGAAAAACAAACAGAACGCCGACGGAAGGGCGTGTGGGTAGCGATTAAGTTGGGGAAGGCCATATAGGTGACCACGATCTTTTCAGGGGTACGAGGGAGGCCACCATATTTTTTAAGGGTATATAGGTAAAAGCCTCTAGAAAATCGAGGGGACGGGGCGGTCCTTGGTGGGAAGACCACGAGTGCCGCACGCACGCGCTAGAGAACGGAAAGGAAAACGAGGAGGGACTCGTCGGGCGGCTCACCGGCCGGAGTTGGGGAAGAAGCGGGCGGCCTCTACCTCGCCGCATCGCATGGCTGCCGCGCGAGCAAGCGCCACCCCGCTGCCGAGCTCCGCCCCGCCACGCCGCGGGCGAGCGCCGCCGAGTTCTGTCCCGCCATCGCACGGGCCAGCTCCGCCCAGCCGTCGTGCGGGCCAGCACCACCCCGCCCCGCCGCCGTGCGGACATGCTCCGCCCGGCCGCCGCGCGAGAATGCAGAGGGCGCGGGAGGGCGCGCGAGCGGGTCACGGGCTGCCGTGCACGTGTGCGGTTTTTTTTTTTGACTTTGCTCGCGTGCCGTTGGGCAAAAGAGATGAGAGGTGAGAAAAAAGAATTGGTACGTGTGAAAACTGAATATCTGTATCACATTTATTCATCTAGAAACAGTTTTTTTTGTGAAATCATTGTAAAAACAGTTGGGTGTGTACATCTCTCTCTTTTGGCACACTGAGCAGCCTCCTATGCGCTTAGTGTGCAAATAGACATGGAATGAGCCCTTTGAGAACCCACCATCCAAAAAAAATGTTAATCTTTCCCGGAACTTGCAATCTTCATTGGGAGCGGTGATAGCATGTTTGTTCTCCATATTTGACTTCTTGTTGCGCCACCGGCCTCAACCCATATTCGCTCTCCCATTGGCTACGATAGGCCGATCGAACCATGACAGGAATTTGTAGTATCCGATATGCATCCACTAGCTAGAAAAAAGATCTCACTAGACCCACATCCCATGTTGAGTCTACCGGGTTAATTAACTCATCAACCGTTTCATAGCAGAAAACGAACTTCATTATTATTATGCAACATATAACGACCAAATAAGCTTTGCACGCATAACGAGAAACAAACAATTGTCGCATAGTTTGCTTCATGTTGATCGAATTTCCCTCAACTATTCTTGAGTTTGCCTCCGATTATATTTTAAACATCTGGTTGACTTTTTTTTATCAGATCCACCTTCTAGTAATCCCTACATTTTATACAAATATCATAACCTGGCCTCTTGCCGAATGGCCCTTTCTGGTATACTTCATCTGTCCTTTAAAAAAATTAATTTCTCGAATCCGTGCCAGTCAAACTTTTTTAACTCTTCTAATCTTATAGAAAAATATAACAACATCTATGATTTAAAATAAGCATGATGTGAAAATATATTCTATGATAAATCTAATGATACTAATTTAATATCATAAACTTTAATGATATTTTCTTCAAATTTGATCAAAGTTTAAAAATTTAACTTAGAACACAACTTGTGAAATCTATTCTTTTAGGGACAGAGGGAGTAAAGATAAAGATAGATTAAAGTTACCGAATTTTCCTACTAGAAGTAAAAGATAATTATTAAAATTACCGATTTTTCCTACTTAGAAGTAAAAGATAATTATTCAGCAAGTCAAAGATTAAATGAAAAAGGATTCGCGAAACCGAGTAGAACATGTTGCATCTCGACCTAACAACCGAAATAAAGGAAACAGAAAATAAGCTAGCACAAAAAACAAGTGCCTCTGCTTTGAAAGTGCAGAGGCCATTATTTGCACGTTCTTTCTGTTATCTATTTGAAAACCGTGTAGAGGGCCACACGGACAAACGAAGCCAGCCATTCGAATTGATTCTTTCCATGCTGAGCATATTGTACTCACTTCATCCGTAAATAACTGTTGTTTTTGTTTTTGAAAAAAATATAAACTAATTTAGGTCAATTTTAATGAAGTTTCATCAAAGTTTCATAAGTATTAAATATACTGATGTGACACTATTTTAATGGGTATGAAAGTTTTATGGGAGTAGAGAGAATGAAACTCCTGTTTTCAAAATATGGCCACATTAAAAACTGTGTCATGTGAAACCCCTATTGAGGATGGCCTTATACTCTCTCCGTCCCTGAAAAATAGATTTCTAGAGTTGTCATAAGTTGTACTTTTTGAACTTTGGTCAAATTTCTAAAAAAGCATTAAAAATTATAGTATCAAACCAATATCATTAGATTTATTATAGAACATATTTTTATATGGTTCTCATTTTAAAGTATAGATGTTGTTATATTTTTCTATAAAGATAGTAAAAGTGACTGACATGAATTCTATAAATTGATTCTTTCAGGATAAAAATACCAATATTTATAGTATATAATTAATATCATATTGGATAGATCGTTGAATCTATTTTATAGTAAATTATTTAGAGATATATATGTTATATATTTTTTTCTATAAATCTAATCAAACAATCAAACTTGTGATAAGAAAAAAAATGATATTTAGAGACAGAGGAGTATATATCAAGGTGCTAGTGCTTTGCTTTTCTTGTTTTCTATTCCTCGCGTCTGCAAAAGTTTATGATGCTTTCTCGTGGAGTCATGGTGTATGATTTAAGAGATTATTATTTTTATATGCAATGCATGCAACGGCACGCTATCATTTCTATATGATTGTACGTGGGGAAAAGATGGCGAAAGAGTACAGAAAGGACTATTCAATCATGAAAAGCATCAATCAGACAATGATACGCCCCATGATCAGAAAAAAAAAACACATACTTGATAGTTTAAAGCATCCGTCCGGTGAGATGCTAGCCGCATTTGTAACACCGAAGTTGCTTAATAGGTGTTGCACTGATACTTCCTTAATCTCGAAGGGTCGGTTCCAACAATACTACTATATGACTTAGAATTTAGTTGGGTTGGAATTGTTTAGATCATGGGTTAAAGTTTAGTTTTACAAAAGAAACAATAAAAAAGATTTTTGTGCTCAATCGAGGTGGGAGCGTAGGCAAATGACTCGCCGATGCCGGTGACCAACGCAAAGGCAGGCAGAGATGCAGGCGGGGCTCGCGGACCTCCACGTTGATGGTGGCCGCCGCGTCGGGCGAGCCAAGGGCGTGACCGCGTGACCCATGCACGAACGATGCCAGGGCGCCGGGCTGCTCACGCCACGCGGCGCATGCATGCGCCGCGGACGAGGGCGCCGGTGGCACGAGGCTGGTGCACGACGGTGGCTCGATTCGGCAGTTCGGCACCGGGACGAAGGTGAACAATATGCAACAGGAGTAGAGGATGATGAGCAGGGGCAAAATTGTCTTTTGATCATAGGAAGCATAATTTTTTATCATTTAGCTCACTCTCATGGTCTGATGGACTAATGTGTTTTTGGACGGTTAGCTAAAGTCTAGGCCACTTTAAACCATTTTTAAGTCCTCAGGAGCTAAAGTTTGAGGTAAACATTAGAATGGGAATTCGAACAGGACTATTGTCTATTTCTTCGTCGGTACTACCTTTTATCATGAAGAAAAATGAAACTTTAGATATATGTTTCTTCATCAGTACTACCTCTGTCCTGGAAAAAAGATAAAATTCTAGATGCATTTCCAGTTAAAATGCTTGAACTTTGACAAAAAAAAACACATTAATGTTTGTGACATAAAAATATAATATAAGTATCATGACGAATCTAATGGTATCACTTAGTACAATAAATATTAATATTTTTATAAATTTAATTAAACTTATGACGTACTAAAACACGATGCTTTTTAGAATTGTTTTTTACTGGGGTAGTACTAGTTTGGTCATGGATGCAGTCCGTCCAGAGGCGCGCGGACGTGATTTGTTCAGATCGGTACGGTCTGTTTGGTTAGCCTTTTTCCGCTAAATATCTTTTATGAATATTACTCCCTTCGTTTTAAACTATAGTTTGTTTAATATTTTTAATTTCAAATTTGATCATTTATCTTATTTAAATTTTTATATAAAACATATCATTCTTTTGTTATAGCTTGCTTATTTAATAAATTGTTATAAGACTTTAAATGTGACTATGTTTACATAAATTTTTTGAATAAATCAAGTGATTAAATTTGGAGTAAAAAAATTAAACGAATTACAATTTAAAATGAAAGGAGTAGTTAGCTTTTTTTCCTTCACTAGAACACACAGACATGCATGTTTGTTAGTATAAATAAAGAACACCTAGATTGTGCGGCGTGCCATATATAATGAGATGACATGTAAGGATCTATAGTTGACTCACCTGATTTTTTTTTGGACCGAAATAGCAGAGAAGCCCCGTACCTATGTTTCGAATTAAATCGATACTTGGAGGTGTTCTTATGACAGTCACTTTTGCGTGGTCTCTCACCACTGGTTGTTTGGATGCACATGTATCTACCTCAAATCATATGGATTGAAGTGGATTAGTGTGTAAATTAGTTTAAATATACTCTAACTCATGTGGTTTGAGGGAGATACATGCACATTCAAACAAGATCTTAACGATCTTGATCTTAACACGAGACATGTTTTTTGTAAGTTCTGTATTAAAAAACGTACAGAAAAAAAGAAAATTATGTCATACTAGATAAGCATATAGCAACACGAAATATAATTAAGGCTATATACTGTAATGAAGTGGTGGTACACAGCGTATGCACCACTAATGGAAAAGGGGTGTTCCCTTAATAAAAAAGTGTATCCTCACGATAAAAAAAGAAAAGAAAACAGATGGAAACAAGATCAAAAGGTGGCTTCTTTTGGAATTGTGACAAATACAACTCGAATATATCCAAAGTATAGTTAGTACTGTTTTTATTTAATTTGCTTGTAGATCTACGAGTAGACTTCGAAAAGGCATGCACATATCTTCTCTATGCCACCGCGCGTAGCACTTCGTTCGGAGAGCAGACTAAAGAAATTAAAGGTCCTCACTTTATCTTTTCTAGAGTATCCTCCATTTTATATTTTGGAGTTGGCGCTACTGGATAAAGCAAAGATCCCATGTACACACTGAACCGTTCTGAAATATAAGAGATTATTACTAGCAAACGTGTCTATACATGTTGTTGTAACGGAAGAAAAAATCGAACATTAGTGAAAAACGCAGATAAAATTGTTTGTTGTATATTTATTTATATTTTACCTTTTTCCTATACGTGGTCTTTTCAGCGTATCAAATTAGAGTACGTAGTTCGCGATGGAGGTCATTACTATTAATTTTTATTTCTATTTTTTCTCTAAAACTAGAAGAGTCTGTGAAGCACTCCATTGCTATTAATTTTTTTTATTTCTATTCCATTTACTTTATGCTTCCATTGCTTTTTCCTTATTTCCTTATTTGTACTTAATACAACCTGTAGCGTTAGCACGGACAAATAGAGAGATTCTATCACTGAGTCTGTAACTATTCCTTTTTCTTTACATATAATATTTTTTCTATTATATATCTGTCATCATGAGTCATGTTAAATATGATTCGTATTGGAAATATTTTTTTTAGAAAGGAATCAGTTGAAAAAAAAAATATTTATCATTCACCACGAGCTATGTAGAAATTAAAATAGGATTTGTATAGAAAATCGGTTGTTTTCGAGTCCAAGTCACATGCATGACTATAGTTGGCCATGCAGCCCGTGGGCCGATGGCACGGCCCGTGGCCAGCTATTTTGGCACGGCCCAGGCACGGCAGGGCCCGGTGGCCACCGTGCCCGTGCCGGCCCGGCCCGAGGCACCAGGCCGTGCCTGGGCCGCCAGCCTGGCCCGTGGCACGGCACGGGCACGGCCCGGTGGAAGAAGATGGCCCAGTGCGGCCCGGTGGCAAAAACAAATCTGGCATGCTACTATTCCTTTCCTAAAGCTTGCTATTACTTTGGCCCTTCCCACTGGATTCCCAAATCCCCACTCTGCCTTCTCCCGCAACGCTCGACAGCCGCACGCGAAGAGCGAGCCCGCGACCGCGACTCGGCAAGCTCGCGAGTCGCAACTCCTCCCACTCGTTGCTTCCTGCCGCTCCGCCTCTTCCCGCGCGACCGCGCCGCCCACACTCGGACACTCGGTGGTGGCCTCGCCGGTGGCCGCCTGGCCGGATCTACCTCCGTCCGCCCTTCGCCCGTCGACGTGCTCCTCTCCTTCGCCGGTCGACGTGCTCCTCTCCTCTCCTTCGCCGGATGTACCGCATCAACAACTGCCTCCTCTCCTCCACTTCTCTGGGGCAAGCCGCGGCGGCCGCCGCCACCTCCCGACTCCGCGCGGCGCGGCCAAGGGAGCTCCCTCGTGGGCCACGGGCCGCTCGACATCTAGGCAGCCCGACCCCCCACGGGCGGCACGGCCCGACAAATTGGCCCACGGGATGTGCCTTGAGCCGAAGGCCAGGCACGAGCACAGCCTAGGCACGGCCCGGCCAGCACGGTGGCCCGGTGCAGCACGACGCCAGGTCGGGCCGGCACGCCACGACGTGCCGCCGGGCCGGGCTGGCCCGATGGCCATCTATATGCATGACTCAATAGGTTTTGGAACCGAACTCCGTATCGTGCTAGACAAAAGCTATTCAAACTTGTAGGAGCACGAATTATATATATAAGTTCGCATAAACTCTCTATTGTCTAATAGTTAGAGAAGAGACGGACAAAAAAATAGATTATATTGACGAAAAAACACCTGAAATTTTGCATATTTAGTATTAGGTATAGAAATTTATCCTAAATCAAATTACTCTATGTTTGATTATATTTATAAATAAAAATACTAAATTATAGTAAAACTACCATATTTGGCATTTCATAATGTATTTAATAATGATAATCTGATATCATCAATTCTATTATTGTTTTCTATAAACATAAACGTTAGATTTTGATAACTTAACTGAAGACAAACTTGATCGTTTATATTTCAGGACACCCATGAACAAAATTTTCTATGCCCATAAAATAGGGGAACTAAATCCCCTAGTATCAACAGCGTTACGGGTAACCATAACAAAAACTCTCACGAAATTTTCCTTGTGGGGTGTGTGTGTGTGTGTTGGGGGGTGGGGGTGGGAGGGGGGGGGGGGGGTGTTAGTGGAAAATCGTAGAAAAAGTCATATTGGAAGGTGATCTTTCCGTTAAAGACACAATTCTCACTTAGACATTGTTTGGTCAATCTCTTATTAAGGGGGTTGGAGTGGATTGAGGGGAATTTTGTTTTGTAGGGAAAATCTCTTTTAGTCAAATCCACATCTATTCCACACCAAACCAAACAAATTACCACCCCTTCCTCGTAGAATTGAATAGTAGAGGTTGGTTCCTTAAGAGTATCTCCAACAGTTTGTCAAAATTTACTTGATAAATATTGTGATTTGATAACTTGGTAAAATGTATAGTAAATTAAAAAATAAGCTCTCTCCAAGAGTTTGCTATTTGGATTTGGTAAAATTAAAATATAGACCAGTATAGTGGAGTTCTAGTTTATAGGGTCTACTTCATTTCAGCGTGTGGGTCTAACTTTATTAAATTCGATTGGACTTATAAAAAATATCAGTAATATCTATATCTCTAAATAAATTTATTATAAAAATAAATTAAATGGTATGTTGTATGCCGACCCTAGAGCCGAGTATATACAGTAGAAAGATACCCCTAGAGCAGCATATGACCGATACAAAATAGCGTGCTCTCTGCCTGACATACGCAACCTGTACATACGCGCTCCATGCATCAACAGGTCTGTCTTTGGGTCCGCGCTTTTTCCCTGCACATACGCAACCTGTACAATACTGAGTATGCATCAGCAGGTCAGAACGTCAGCCAGACAGCCACCATCAGGATTCAGGACTGACAGTGGGCTGGGCGCATCTGCGCGCGCGAGAATGGGCGATGGCAAGTTGGAGATGCTATAAATTCTCATTCCTTTTCCCATAAAAACTTGATTTCACTCTCTAGAAAAATACTCCCTCTGTTCCTCTTATATTTGTTTTTGACGAAACTCCTCTTATAATTAACTTGTATATTTGCCAGTGTTAACGCTACGATTTCTTTAAAGAAATGCTTTTAAAATAACCAATTTATCTTTATAGAGTTTAACTTTCTATAGTAAAAAAAATCTCCAAAGCAAAAGGGGCTGGAGAAAACAAAAGTAGTAAGAGCAACTCTGGCAGGGGCACCTAAATCAAAGACCTTTTTTGATTTTGGTGCTCCCTTACTTTTGGGTGCTCTATTTTTTTTATTTTTTTCCTTCCACTCCAACGGCACCACCCAAATTCAGACCCCCAAATATTTTGATGTTTTTTCCTGTGTGCCATTAAAAAAGATGGTGTCAGCCCCAATGCCACTAAAAAGATGGCTCGGACCCGTGTACCATGACGTTTATCTCTTTTGCCCTTCACGTCATTCCGTCCATATTTGCTCCTAACGGTGTGAAATAGCTCGATCAAAAGACGCATATGCCCTTAGGCCGAGAGGTTCTATGAAATTGTTAGTTTTCCTATGTGCCATTTCTATTTCATACCCATATCCATTTATTCCGTGTCTTGGATTTTTATTCGGATACCTACACAATTCATTAAATACATAATATTTATCAATTAAATTAATATATAATATTTATCAATTAATAAATTACTATTCATATAACTATTTATAATGAAATTACAATTATAGTAGAGATAATTTACATCAATGGACCCACATATTATTTATTTTTTATTATATAAAAAATCTTACTCCCATTGAAAATTCCACCCAACCTACGGACGACGAGTCGAGCGGCAAGGCCGACTCCACGGGCCTGTGTTATGAGTTGTTGATCATAAAGGAGGGAAATGACCTAGAGAAGTTTTCAATTATAGTAGAGATTTGGAAACGAGTGACTAAAGGATTTGTAAACTGCGCTACCTCTAAACTCCCACCACCTTCTTACAATTACCTCAACCAAACGCATGCACTACCAGATGCAAACTGTGACGTCTAGGAATATATCATTGTTCTTGAGATCTTTCTTTTCTGAGAACCAATAGCAACCGATGTTTTGAAAACAAAAGAAGCTTGTCAAAGTTTGATGAGCCAAATGGGCGACGCGCCGACGCCATGTCTGACAAGGCACCAAGTGTGTGGTGGTGTTTGTTCGCTTGACCGTTTTAGTAGCTGACAAGTCACTTGGTTTTTGTTGTTTTTCTGTGAGAGAAAAATATGGTCCTGTTTGGATCACTCTAGCTCGGCTAGAGCTAAAGGTTAGAGTTAGTTTGTAAACTAGCTTAAGCCAACGAGGTGTTTGGATTCAATACTAGTTTGAGCTAATTTGATAATAAATTATTTTTACAAATCATCCAAATATATTTATGTGGGATCTTATTTTAAAGTATTTATTGTAACGAATTCAGTGGTATAATCAGAATTTTATTTGGATGTTTGGTTTGTGAGTTATAATATTTTTTTAGTTGCATATGAGGTGGGTCCTACGTTCCACCACAACCAGCCTAAACTAGCTTAAATAATCACTTCTTTGGGGAGCTAGTTTTTTGGTGGGCTAGTTGCAACTAACCTAAACTAGCTCTGCTGTTTGGATACTTTTGTGTTAGTTGGATACAAACTAGCCTAAACTAGCTCTAGCCTTAAGATCCAGGGACATTGTTTTAATGACCGATAAGCTAAGCGAATAGACTGATAACAGGCACAAAGGAGCCACAGATTTGCCTCATCGAGAAATGGACGCATGCATGACACGTCGGACGTCAGTCAACGCAAAATGCGTTGAACACTGCACAGCGGAGTGGCAGCGATGTCTTGCGATGCAACGCAAAGCGTTGTCGTGCACATGTTGCCTCCATGTAGACGACGTGACCTTTCGTGGCCGCCGCATGCGTCCACCGGATCGGATCGGAAGTCGGTGGCCGGGACGCCGGCCGGCGGGGCGGCGACACGAACCCTGCACCTCATCCCCCACCTACCTCTGTCGCTATCAGATTGATGATAGGTACTCTCTCCGTTCAAAAAAAAATACAATTTTCGTTTTTTAAAAGTTCAAAAAATTTAAACTTTAACTATATTTATATAAAAAAATATTTATTACACAAAATTAATACTATTAAATTAGTTATAGAATATATTTTCATATCAAATTTACTTGGAGACATGAATACTAATATTAGTCTGAATTACATTGACCATCATGAATCTCATATTTGTATTCTTTTGTAAACGAAGAGATTTAGAATAAGGTTTCACTGTGCACTTGGACCTGATCATCCCTTCCCCTCCTAGTTTTAGAATCGTTGTTGATCTAGGGGTTGATTCTGGTGTCATTGACAAGGTGGTGACGACGACGATGATAGTACTTTAAAATAATGTCTCTCCATTCTACATTAACTATGAACCGATGAAATGGTATATTTGAGAGCTTCTCTCCGAGCTTCTTCAAGCAAATTTTATAGAGCCCTATCAAATGGTTAAATGTAACCGGATTCTAGTGAGAGCTGATAAAAATCACTTCTCTATTTATACTAGTAGTTTAAATAGATAATCGTTTTCCTAAAGTGTTTTTAGTTAAAATTCAGTCACTAGTCACAACTAGAAACACTTTATAATGGTAATCGTTTTTCTCACCTGCTCTCTATCCTGCACCTTCACCGGTGAAGCTCAAGATCGAGTTAAAAAGTGTAGCTTTACCAAATTAACTGTAAATTTGTAAATGCAACCACGTGTGTACGTGCGCCAAGCCACTCGATTGCACTAGCTGGAGCGTTTCTTTTTAACTTTCTCCATTTCAAATTATATAAGGTTTTGACTTTTTAAGATATATTAACTTTATAATGTACCTAGACATAAGTGTATATCTAGATGCTTTATAAAATCTATGTATCAAAACGTGTTATAATTTACATGCTTTATTACATTAAAAATAACTTAAATTTTACTATATTTATATATTTTTTTAATAAAATAAGTTTTTAAACTTAGAGTTTAAAAAGCAAACGAATTACAATTTGGAACGAAGAAGGCACTAGCAATAATAATTACTATAGATTAGATAGTCACACGGCCCGTCAGCCCGTTAGGACCAGGCCGGACCAGTATACCCAACCCAAGAGGCCAAACATACCAATACACCCAACCGGACCAGTACACGCCGTGGTTGGGCCGACTAGTCGCCATCCCTTGGATTGCATCACGACGGGACTTGCCTCCCTCCCTCATGAACGTCGCGTCGTGCGTCCTTTCATCTCTCCGCTCGACCGCTCTCCAGTCAGCGCGCACTTTGGTTGTGTCAGCGGTTGAGAGACGACATGTACTAGTAATATCTAGACACTCTCACTCATTAAAAAAACACACAGACAAAAATATAGACAACAAACGTTACTTTCTTCATCCAAAGATAATATAATTCCCCGAATGACGTTGAACGGTTATTTTTATTTATTTATACCTCGAATTGAGTTGTTTTTAGAAAGAGGACACCGGTACAGAACACGCTTTTAACTTCGGTTCATAAGAGCCTTTAGCCCCGGTTTCTGAACTGGTACTAAGGATTTAGGACTAAATGTCCCACCTTTAATCCCGGTTCAGAGAACCGGGGCTAAAGCCTGACCTTTAGCCCTGGTTGGTAATACCAACCGAGACTAAAGGGTGCGCCAGGTGGCGTAGGCGGGCCACGCGGGGCAGCACCCTTTAGCCCCGGTTGGTATTGGGTAAAGGTCCATTTTTTTTCTGGTTTTGGTATTTCTTATTTTGGTTTTCCAATTAGATTAGGTATTCAAATGTGTGTATTCTTCGCTTCTAATACATGTATTCGTTGCTAATACATGTATTCACGCACTTATAAATTAGTTTCAAGCATTAAACACAAATTAAACACAAATAAACTATGAAACTCTATATATAAATATATTATGGAGCTATATATACATAAGTATAATATATATATGCACATAAAATTTACATCATTATCCATTGTTACTTGACTTAAGACACAACCGCTTTCATCACTTAAATCTCATACAGATGTTCGTCTTGATTTGGCTTGAGTGGTTCGGTCGGGTCGTAATAGTAATCGCCTTTAGATTTGACCACTTTATCAAGAAGAAATCCAACAATTGTCTCTTGAATTCCTTTCAGGCGGACTTTTTGCAACACTTGTTGTTGCAACCATTGCGTCTTCAATTTGCATTATAAAGAAACTAAGTGTTAATATACATAAGATTTAGTTAATAGCAACAAATAAATAAAATGGATGTATTATATATACATATCACATACTTGTAGTGTCTGATTAATAGTTCTTCTTGCATACACCGTGAGGAACTCGCAAACGTAGTATCCACACTGATTGTTGCCTGGTGGCTACCTTAAGAACCCACTGTAAGATATGAAACGATTACTATCGTCATCATACGCATATGTTAAAGCATGATAAGGTAACAGATATCCACATAGGTAGAACTTACTTTTAGCAGACGAGGACCCTTTAGTGCCACTTCCAGTTCCGGACAGTGTTTCGGGATGAACCAAGCTCAAACCCTGCTCAATAATTGGATCATTAGTTAATTAACTCTTGTAGTGTAGTTAAAGAGCAGGAATCCATATTTAAAGATCAAAGTTACCCCTTGGTAATGTCTATCATATTTTGGTAATCTCCCAGTGGTTTTCTCAATGAGTCAAAGATTATCAATTGACTTCTTCTCATATCGAAGACTATGAGTATCCAGTGAAAACTGCATTTGTTTATAGAGTCAACATATATATATCTTTATGCTGAATTGAGTAATAAGTAAGACAAATTGTGCAAACGATAACAACACTCACCCAAAGTTGTATGGAAAGAGTATATATTCTCTGGTCTTTTGGTTGACCAAGAACCTCCGAAAATTCCTCTCCGTTTGAGGTATCCATTGATCGCGGGGAGTGTTTGGATCCGAGAATATGATTGATGGATCAATGAAACCAATATTCGTGTCTCCGTTACGTTTGAGCAATAACATCAAGAATCTGCATATATATGTTTGAGGATAGTTAGTTACTATACATATACATATGCTATAGTCCGATTACTAAAAGAAATGATCACTTACAGACAGTAGCAGCTCATCAGAGATTTGTCTAGAGCGTCCATATGGCATAGTTGGTGGAGCTCACTAAACGGAACAAATATAAGGTCATCGCCCCGGAAGTAATGTTCTTGTCTAATTCTGACGCAAATGCAGTCGTCATCTGGGTTTTTGGTACATGCCTTCATGTACCACGAGTTTAACTTGTGCATTTGCGTACCAAGTTCTCTGAGGGCCCACGGGCTGTACAGACTTCTGCCACGTACATAAGTTCTCTTCCACTCATCGACTACAATGGCATTTACGATGAGTGCATTTCCTAGAAATTGAGTCGCGGGTAGACCAGCTCCTGACAAGAACTCTTCCATACCATCATAATTGACCCTGGGGCCACTGTAGTCTTCTAGCACGCTCATGTTTGAACCATATTGATTCCCAACAACTAGCGGGGGCACTAATTGATTCGATTGTTCCCCGAGCTGTGGGACACTCTTCCCTGCTCTTCTCTCTTTATTCTTCTTCTCGTCAATTGCCTTTTTGAGAGTGCGGTCATAGTCCGATAGTGGAGAACTCTTCTGAGCATCACGTAGCTTTCTCTTCTTTTCTTCCACCGCTTGCCTTAGAGCTGATTAATGTAAGAAGAACGGTTGTTTAGCTTGTTTCCTTGCTTTACGGTCGTCTTCTATTTTCTTGAAATGCGCGTCCACTGAGGCCTTTACTGAAGTGTCTATTTCTTCTTCAGTCTTCTCATACGAAAGTATCTGAGGAATCTTAACTTTCCTTGTAGATTGCCTCTTTGCTTTTGGTTGGGCGGCCGACACCTTTGCTTTTGTGGCGGTCCTCTTCTTTGGCGATGGGGTCGGTGTTGGCGTTGGAGACCGTCGTGGAGGCGATGGGGCCGGTTTTGGCGTTGGAGAACGTCGTGGAGGCGATGGGGCCAGTTTCGGAGATGGAGACCGCCTTGGAGGTTCTGGGGACGAAGCCGTGTCGTGCATTTCACCATCATCATCCCTCGCAACAGGGATATTTAATTTGTTGCCACTCTTATCGTTTACACGAGCCCGTTTGCCACCTTTGTACGCGCTCCTAATCTTTTGCCACTAAAGTGACCACGAACTCTAATTTTCTAGACATTTTGGTTGCGTGGCATGCCAACTCAGCTGTCGACTGTGGCAGGGGCATGCAAAAAGACTACGCTGCCCCCTTGCCTTATCTCTTCACCACCGAGTCGGACTGGGCCGGTCATTCCCGTATCCACTCGGCTTCTTGCGTGGTCAGCGGGTCAACCAGCGCCGCCGCCGGCTCTGGCTCCTTGTCCTTAACCGTCCTCCTCCGCGGCGCCGGCTCTGGCTCCTTGTCCTTGACCTCATCCTCCGTCGCGGTGATCTCCGAGGTGGACCCGTACGACGACGTAGACGCCAGGGACGAGTAGGACGAGTTCGACGTGCTCGTGGCCATGACCACCGCCGCGCGCCTTGCTGTGGTCCTCACGGACTTGGCGGCCGCCGCCGGAGGCATAGCGCACAGCACGACCTACCTCGCCGCCTCGTCGGACGGCGGCGCCGGCACGGCCCGTCCGGAGCGCGCGCACCAGGTGCCGATGACCTCCTTGAGCGCGACGTTAGGAATCACGGTGTTCGCGCCCCCGGCGTGGACACCCGGGGGTAGGAACGCGAGCTCCGCGCAGGCCTAGAGGCAGACCCGCTCGAAGGTCTTCCCTGACGGCAGTATGACGGGGTCCACCATGAGCGCGCCGGAGACCGGGCACAGGAACTCCTCCGGCACCGCCTCGGCCGCCCACGCCTCAGAGCGCGCGTTCAACAAGGACGTGTTTGTTGGGCCCGTCCTCATGGGCCCCGCCGTCGGCGCGCTGGTGGCGTTCGCGTCGGAGTCCAGTTCCCCCGCGGCGCGGCTGCGCACGCTCAACGGCCTGGTGGACGCTGTTCGGAGCCCTCTGGTGGACGCCGCCGCCACGCGCGGGAGGACGCGGACAACGTCACGGCGTTCTAGGGCCAGCTACAACAGCTCTTCCACCTGCACGACGCCGGCATGGACCAGGCCTTCATTGACGTGCTCTTGGTGTTCCTCTACCGCAACGTCGTCGGCGATGTCGGGGGCGGGTACGGGCGCGGGGAGGGCAAGGACCCGTTCGACTGCGCCGTGTGCCTGGGCAAGTTCTCGCTCGATGACCAGCTCCGGCGGCTACCCAAGTGCAGCACGTGTTCCACCTCGAGTGATGCAACACGTGGTTGTTGTCCCACTCCACCTGCCCACTCTGCCCCGTTGTCATGGTGCTCGAGTCCGACAGCACCCGCGACGCCCGTGTCCAAGTCGCGCCGCCGCGGCGCCATGTCGGAGTGCGTTGCCATTCCTAGCAACGGCGCACAAGCAGCAGCAGCCCGACACGGCCACGGCGAAGCTCGCCAAGGACAGCTTCTCCGTGTCGAACGTTTGGATGGTGCCAACGTCATCCAAGAAGGACCCCGACGCGGCCGGCGAGAGGCGCGCGGTGTCGTTCCCGTGGACGGTGAGCAGCAAGGATGAGGGAGATGACAAGGACAGGAAGAGCGGGAGCGAGGCTGACTGGAACCTGGAGGCCGGGAGTTGCGGCGGCAACAGGGTCGTGTCGTCGCTGGCGGAGGACAGGCCGTCCTTAGCGAGGAGGACCCAGCTCTGGGTCGTCGAGACACGGCCACAGAGCCCTCTGGTGGACGAGCTCCACGCGTGCGGCGAGCTTCCGCAGCTCATCGCGCTGTTTTGCGCGCCTGACCTGTTCACCCGTGTCCCTACGCTCGGCTTCGCGCTACGGCGACCTGGGGACGGGAGCAGCCGGCCCGACCCGACTTGGTGGTGAAGAGATAAGGCAAGGGGAAGCGTAGTCTTTTTGCGTGCCCCTGCCACGGTCGACAGCTGAGTTGGCATGCCACGCAACCAAAATGTCTAGAAAATTAGAGTTCGTGGTCACTTTAGTGGCAAAAGACAAGGAACACGTACAAAGGTGGCAAACGGGCTCGTGTAAACGATAAGAGTGGCAAAAAATTAAAATCCCCTCGCAACACTATGACCAGCAGGTGATGAATGCTGACTTAGGTCTCTGGGTGAGGTCCTGCAGTGAAAACAACGAGTGTGAATAAAGTATCGCTATTTAAGCCAATACAAAGTGAAAAAGAGATAGGTATAATTCACTTTCATTCGCACCTAGGATGAGGAGGAGGAGGCGGCGACGGTACAATAGGAGGTGATGCCCCAGGAATAATGATATAGCGCTTGCGCAAACAAATAAATGTCTTCTCCGCTTGTCCTAAAGTCGTCTCCCCATCACCTCCTTCAATATCAAGCTTAACATCACGATGACCTTTTTGAACTCTATCCACCGAGACACGAGCATATCCAGCTGGTATTTTTGACCCATGGCATATTGGTGTCTTCGTAGGGTCGATAGGAGATACAATACCGGTAGCCACCATGATTGTGGTAGCCCCCTCTGGAATGTGCAGCTCACATGGTGTATTTGGTTCTGTGATGTCATCCACGGGGAAGCGTAGCTTTGCGTCATCACCAGGTTGAGGCACTTTTGTGGAAGCACAACTGCTTTTCAACTGCTAAATCCACTTGCCTTTTGATTTCCTCGCTCATTCCAGCTTCAAGTTTTTCTTCTTGCTCTTACGCTTGAATAGCTGCTTCGCGTGCTTCACTAAGCATTTGTTGCATGCTATATTTCATAGCTTCCTCCTCTCTCTTCTTTCTCTGGCGGCTTTTATATGTATCTTTGTCTTTAGGGAAGGCATGCTTCCACAGCACCGTGCCATAGCCTCTCGTTCGCCCTCCGTGTTCAGCAGTCCCCAGGGCATATGTCAGCTCATCCCTATCTCTATCTGGTGACCATACTCCTTGTTCCCTCAAAGATTGAGCGTAAACCAATTTCCGTGATGCTTCTGTGAGTCCTTCAGTATACGTTAATTTCCCGGTCTGAGGGTCGGCCTACCCCGTGACCAAAAAACCACCACTTACCGTGCTCAGACCAGTTACCTGATTCTGGCTGGATTCCCCTAGCTTCAAGGTCCTCTTCTGCTTTTTTCCACTTAGGAATGGCAATAATGTAGCCACCTGATCCCAAGTGATGGTGGTATTGCTTTTCTTGGGCATTCTGTTGGTTCTGTATCGCTCGTGCTGCGCCCTCTTCGGATGTCTTGTAAGCTACAAAGTCATCCCAAAATGGTCTCAACTTGACGTAGGCCTTATTGTTGAAATCTGGAGTCAGGTTCTTCTTGATAAATTCATTGTGAAATTTCTTCTTCCAGGCCTGGAATTGTGTTGCCATCTTCTTCATAGCACAGTCCCTAACTCTCTCCTTCAAAGCTTCATCTTCTGTATCGAGCGAGAAATGTTGAAGGACTTCTTGCCAAATTAGTTCCTTGTCACGATCAGAGACAAAGCTAATTTCAAGTTGTCCTGTCCTTTGCCGCCATTCACGAGCACTGATCGGAAGCCTATCCCTTACAAGGTAACCACAGTGGTTGGAAAATTTATGTGCATTTGGTCCAAGTACTGCCCCTGTTTCCTCATCGAATTCCGTGATAATGTACCGACCCTCCAATAGCTTCTTCGGGTCTCGTACATTTTTACTCTTCCCCGTAGTTGTCGTTGATGCAGACGGCTATGTATGTAGACACACAAAACTTAGTGTAATTATTTTGATTTTCATGTATACACAAGAGATTGTAGACATATATATACCTCGTCAAAATTGTCTTACACGATATTTTCTTGCTCAACATCTTGTGCAAAGTACTGACTTCTGTCATCTACTTGATTGGTGTCGTCATCTACTTGATTGGTGCCATCTACTACTTGATCAGTGCCATCGTTGATCATTGAAAACAAGAAAGCCTCCATGTCATTCAGGTCGTCCATTTCTGCAACTATATATAGTGTAAAAGGGTTTAGACACCCTTAGTGTGTGTGTGTGTGTACACCGTAAACAAGATAAGTGTGTAAGACTTAGAGTAACCAACCGGATTTAGGGTAGACACTTAGAGTTAGGCACTTAGTCTTTGTGAGACTAATAAAAGGGTTTAGGGTAGACACTTAGGGGTTTAGGCACACTTGGGGTAGACACTTAGTCTTTGTGTGACTAATAAAAGGATTTAGGGTAGACACTTAGAGTTAGGCACACTTGGGGTAGACACTTAGTCTTTGCGTGACTAATCAAAGGGTTTAGGGTTTAGGGTAGGCACTTTGAGTTAGCCACTTAGGATATATATTTCTCTAACAAATGAAAGATCTATACAATTAACTACAAATAATGAAAGGTATCTATTTCTCTAACAAATGAAAGCTTAGGGGTTTAGGGTAGACACTCAGTGTGTGTAAACCCTAAACAAGTGTCTAACACTTAGGGTAGACGCATATATATTAAATCAGCACTTAGAGTTATTTACTAGTAATATATATAATGAAAGGTATCTATTTCTATAACAAATAAGAGGGTTGTATACATAGTTTATTAGCAATATAATGAAGATACATATATATCAAATTATATATAGCAATAATGGAAGGTCTATATTTCTCTAAGTGCTAAAATCTATTTCTATATCAAATGAAAACTCTATACATATTTTACTAGCAATATAATGAAGATACATATATATCAAATCAATATATAGCAATAATGGAAGTCTATATTTCTCTAAGTGCTAAAATCTATTTCTAAAACTAAAATCTATTTCTATTTTATTACATACAATTCACCTTCTTCTTCTTCCTTTCTTCGATCTCCTCTTCACCTAGAAAAACATACATAAAATGTTAGTGTGTGAAAACAAGAAACTAATAACATACAATATTATCAATTTTCCTATTTTTTTCTAACAAATCCATTTACAAATTTATAAAATCATTTAGTAATTTTTTTTTCTTTTTTTTTTTTCCTTTCTTTCTTTCTTCTCCCTAGCTACCTTCTTCCTTCTCTCCTCTTTCCTTCTTTCCTCTTCTCCTTTCTTCCTTGTAATTTCTTCTTTCTTTTTCCTTTAATTTCTTTCTTCTTTCTTCTTTTTCTCCTTCAAAGCCGGCGGTCGGCTCGGCCGGGCGCGGTCCTGGCCGGGCTCGGCGCGGCGGCGGCCGAGAATGGCGCACGGACACGACGGGAGGCCGACGGCGGCACCGGTGGCGCAGAGCCGATGATCGAGCTAGGTTTGGCGGCGGCCGGCTGTGCAGCGAGAGGCCGACGGCGGCGCGGCGTGCGCGCAGAGGAAGGAGAGAGGCGCGGCGGCGCGGCGGGCAGAGGAGGCGGCGCGATGATGACGGCGGCGGCGTCCGCAACTTAGTACTCCGCGAGATCGAGATTGAAGACGACGGAGGAAGGAGAGATTGGCCGCGGCTTATATAGGAACCAACCTTTAGCCGCGGTTGGTATTACCAACCGGGGCTAAAGGTAGCCCCGGTTGGTAATACCAACCGCGGCTAAAGGTGTGTTTAGGCGCCAAACGAAATTTCCAGTGGGATCTTGTATATGTTTTGGTATTGTATATAGTTTAATATATCTATAAATTGTTCTAGTTCTTATTAATTGCATAATAAATAAAATACATGCCACAAAAAGTTTTAAAAAATAGCAATTACATTTTCTTTTGCTTTATTGTACACTAGAAAAATGTATAACATAAAATCTTTTACCTTTTTTATAATATCAAATATAAATGTATCTAACCATTAGAATTTGGTTAATGCAAAGGTATATTGTTCAATTAATAAAAATAAAATGCTTGGTTACTAACAGGAAATTAGTTTATGCATTATTTTAATGTTAAACTTTTTGTGTTTCGCCATTCATTGTCCAATTATACGACAAATAAGTTTACCCTTAAATATAAAATTGTTAATGAGACACTAAATGACCCTATATGAAAAACTTTTGAATACAAAGGTTTTATAACTCATCAACATCATTCATTTTAGAACTAAACTTTTTCACTGACAAATGTAGATCTTCATTAGTCACTAAATGACTAAAAAAGAAGTATTAGTAAACATTAATTAGTCACTAAATGCAAAATTGACCAAATACAAATGTAGATCTTTATTTATTTGACCAAAATGACCAATACACATGTCACTTGATCGACATCACTGCTAAGCTAGCTACATCAAGCGGGCACAGTAGTGATCTTCTTCTTGACATATGTCCCTTGGTCATGATCATGCCGTAACCATGGAGTGTTCTCGGCATTTAGAAGGATGCTTGGGTCTTTGGTCACACTGAATGGCGCAATTCGGTCATCCCTTTCGTAAAGTTCTGCCATGTCTGAGTTGTTCTCAATTCCTAAAATGTTTCTTTTCCCTGAAAGAACTATGTGACGCTTGGGCTCATTGATGCTAGATTTGTCATCGTTTTTTCCTTTCTTTGGTTTTGTAGACATGTCTTTTACATAGAACACCTAATTCACATCAGCAACCAGGACGAATGGTTCGTCTTTGTACCCAATAGTGTCGAGGTCCACTATTGTCATCCCATAATCCTTGTCAATTGTTACCCCGGCTCCGGTCATCTTCACCCATTGGCACTTAAACAAAGGGACTTTAAAATTAGATGCATAGTATAGTTCCCAAATCTCAACTATGCAGCCATAATATGTTTGCATATTTCCATTTGGGTCAATGGCATCTATGCGGACACCACTGTTTTGGTTGGTGCTCCTTTTATCTAGTCTATCGTGTAAAATGTATTTCTATTTATCTCGTAGGCTTTGTACGTGCGGATGTACCACGATGGTTGTCTAGCCAACAAATACAGTTGTTCATCAATACTGTCATCACCAACACATTTTTTTTGCAACCAATCGCCAAAAGTTTTCATATGTTCACGCATAATCCAAGCTTCATTCTTCCTTGAAAACTGGGATCGTAGGAACTTCTTGTGTACCTCGACATACGGCTCCACCACGGAGGAGTTTTGAAGAACTGTGTAGTGTGCTTTGTTGAAATAATCATCCCCCCTACCGATATATGTTTTCTTCCCTAGTGTTCCTTTCCCACTAAGTCTCCCCTCGTGTCTTGATTCAGGAACACCAATTGGGTCAAGGTCGGGAATATAGTCAACACAGAACTCAATGACCTCCTCTGTCCCGTAGCCCTTAGTGATGCTTCCTTCTGGGCGAGCACGTTGGTGAACATATTTTTTCAGAACTCCCATGAACCTTTCAAAGGGGAACATGTTGTGTAGGAACATAGGACCGAGAATACTAATCTCCTTGACCAGGTGAACTAGGAGGTGTTCCATGATATTAAAGAAGGATGGAGGGAAAACCAACTCAAAGCTGATAAGACACTGAACCACATCATTCTGTAGAGCAACTAGTTCCATTGGATCGATTGCCTTCTGAGAAATTGCATTGAGGAATGCATATAGCTTCACAGTGGTTAGACGTAAATGTGGAGGTAGAATTCCTCTTAACACAATCGGAAGCAATTGCGTCATAAGCACGTGGCAGTCATGAGACTTTAAGTTTAGGAATTTCTTCTCTGACACATTTATTATATTCTTTATTTATTCTCCATACACACCCATGAATCATAGTAGGTTCACACAAACATTCTTTGTCAAGTGCATCACGTCAATCATGTGGCGGACCTCTAGGACATGCCAATAGGGTAGCTCCCAAAATATGGACTTCTTCTTCCACATGGGTGCGCGTCCATCAGCATCTTTTGGAACTGGTACGGCCCCTTCTCCCTTTCCAAAGACTACTTGCACAGCCTTGACCATTTCAAGTACATCCTCTCCAGTTTGGTTGTGAGGCTTGGTTCATTTCACTTCTTCTTTAGAATGCTTGCCTTTCTTTCTGGCTTGGTGATTCTTAGGAAGAAAACAACAATGGCCAAGGTACACGACCTTTCGATATTTTTTTAGATATACACAGTCAAGGTCATCAAAACAATGTGTGCATGCATTATATCCCTTGTTTGTCTGTCCTGAAAGATTACTTAGGGCAGGTCAATCATTGATTGTTACGTACAGCAATGCTCGCAGGTCGAAGTGTTGCTGTTTGTACTCATCCCACACATGTACACCTGGTTTGCTCCATAAAAGCAGGAGTTCCTCAACTAAGGGCCTTAGGAAGACATCGATGTCGTTGCCAGGTTGCTTTGGGCCTTGGATCAGCACCGGCATCATAATGAACTTCCGCTTCATGCATAACCATGGAGGAAGGTAGTAGATACATAGAGTAACAGGCCAAGTGCTATGACTACTGCTCTGCTCCCCAAAAGGATTCATACCATTTGTGCTCAAACCAAATCTTAAGTTTCTTGCGTCTTCTGCAAACTCCGGGAATTCTCTATCAATTGCTCTCCATTGGGACCCATCAGCAGGGTGTCTCAACATGTTATCTGCCTTACGGTCTTGTTTGTGCCATCGCAACAACTTTGCATGGTCCTTGTTTCTGAACAGACATTTCAGACGTGGTATTATAGGAGCATACCACATAACTTTGGCAGGGATTTTCTTCCTAGGACGCTTTTCGCCCTCAACATCGCCAGGGTCATCTCGCCTGATCTTATACCGTGACGCTTTACATACGGGGCATTCATCCAAATTCTCGTAGTCCTTGCCACGGTACAGGATGCAGTCATTAGGACATGCATGTATCTTCAGGATTTCTAATCCCAGAGGGCACACGACCTGTTTTGCTTCGTAAGTAGTGGCAGGCAATTCGTTAGGCTTCGGAAACATCTTTTTTTGGATCTTGAGTAATTGCCCAAATGCCTTGTCGGATATGCCATTTTTTTCCTTACATTGTAGCAACTCCAGTATTGTACCCAACTTATTTTGTCAATCTTCGGCGCTCGGGTATAGTAGTTTCTTGTGATCCTCTAGCATGTGGTCAAACTTAGCTTTCTCTTTTTCACTTTCACAATCTCTTTGTGCATCACGAATAACTTCACCAAGACCATCATCTTCAGAGAGTGTGTCCTCTGCCCCTACCTCTTCTTCTGCTTCCACCATTGCAGTATCATTCAAGTCACCATATTGAGCAATAATGTCGTCAGGGTCCAATTGCTCTTCTTCGTCTTCTTCCATCATAATTCCGGTTTCTCCATGCTTGGTCCAACAAATATAGTTTGACATAAAACCCGACTTCAACAAGTGTGAGTGAAGAGTCCTTAAGCTAGAATATTCCTTCAAATTTTTGCACAAGGTGCATGGACAACACATGAAATTACCATCCCGCTTGTTTGCCTCAGTCATTCTTAAGAAATCATGCACATCATCAATGAACTCTTTGGAGCGACGATCTACATTGTACATCCAATCGTGTGTCATCGTCTGCATTATATGACCCAAAACATAATTAAATTTCTCATTTTGGTCAAAAAATAAAATTATAAAAATACCGAAAGGTCCGCATTAAAAATAACATGAGATGGGACACCATCATGTGTCATTTCCGAGTCACACAAAGATTAATGTATGCTCTATGAAAGCCTCGACATAACGTATGCTGCTAAGACCGCTAGCACTATACACAGAAAACCTAAAATGCACTTCAGTAGCATAATGATCTTCCGACCAATCCCAACTAAAGCAGACAAATCATTATTCGTCTGTTCTACATCGACGAGCTCCTTGAGCTGGCTTGCTGCCTCATTAGCCTTCGTAGCCTTCGCCACATGTTTAACATAATCTTCCTCCCAGTACCAGCCGCGGCATCCAGTACCATCCCACTGAAAATAGAAATAAAAAATCAACATTTTAATCAAAATCATCAGGAAATATAGGTACAAATTAACCATAACCATCAAATGAGACAAAATATATAACTCACATTGCGATCTGGACACTTATAAAAGATCCGACCGTTGTTGGGACCCGCCTTCCCCACTCGGTATTCTTTCAGAGTCTTTTGCATACACTTGCCACAGGTAATGAGAGGGAGGTCTGGCCTTAGTCTATTTGGAACCCGATCAGAGGTCGAGTACCCCGAAGCAGTTGTCATCTACTCTCTATACTAATTTTTCAAACTAGATATTATAAATTCCTCATATTCTAAACAAAGAAAATAAAACAACTAAAATTTACATTTCTCTAAAATCATCAAATGTGCCATGTATACAACTAAAGTATTCTAGGTAGCTAACTTCTTCATCTAAATATATAATTATTTTGAGCTCAAGTGGCATATATATAAATCAAGAACAATCCACCATAAATTCATCATTTAATAATATCCTAAAAATCTATATTTCTCAAACTAAGCTAAACTAATCTTGAATGTATGTTGAGCTCAAGTGGCATATAAATCAAGAACAATCCACCATACATTCCTCATATAATCCACAAATTAAATAAATTAATAATATCCTAAAAATCTATAATTCTCTAACTAAGCTAAATAATTCACTAAAATCTCTATTTTAACTAATTAAACCATAAAATATGGTAGACATAGTACAAATGAAAGGTGTATACTTAGAATACTAGTTTTAGTTGTATTTTTCAAAATATTCAAACAATGTCAAGTGAATGAAGCTTAAAATGGCAAACAGATAAAATCATAAAGAAAAATCACACATAGACCAAGAAACAACATATGTTGCCGCTAAAACATGAGAGGTTGAAGATAGTAACCTTTCAACGAGTTGATGGAGGCGTAGAAGTGATCAAATGAAGCAATGACCGAAGAGGAGATGAAGAACAATGAAGAACACACCAAGAACAAGCAAAAACAGAGAGGAAGAAATGAGCTCTCGGGCTCGGGCAGGGGAGGAAGAGAGTTCAAATAGGGAGGACCTTTAGTCCCGGTCCAAAGAACCAACCGTGACTAAAGGACCAGAAATAGCCTCTGTTTGTGCCTTAAACCGAGGCTAAAGGTTTAACCCCGGTTGGTAACAGCAATCGGGACTAAAAGTCCCCCTGACAATATGTGACAACTGAGCCGTTGGGAGGGGACTCGGGACTAAAGGTACATTTAGCCATGGACGCAATTTTCACCGGAGCTAAAGTCGATTTTGGAAATCAGTCAAAGGTGTGTTCTGTAGTAGTGGGAAGTGTACATATACTATATTTTTATTATACTCAATATTAAAAAACGGCGTCGGTCATTTTCAACTCATCCATCGAGCCATCACTTACATCTCTCTTGCTCTGGCATACTCTGAGGGGTGATTAATAATGATTCTCTCTTGACAAAATAAACGTGAAGATAGTAGAAATCATGATTTGTGGCTCCTTTAGTCGACTCATCCATCCATTCGCCACTCGCATCTCTCTTAATCTATCACACTCTGAGTGTGATTGGTACATCTTCTTGTGTCTCAACCTCCACCTCAACTGTAATAGCATTGTCCACAAGAATAGTTTATCTCTCTTGACAAAATAAACGTGAAGCTAGAAGCTATAATTTCTAAGAAGCTATGATTTTTAACTCCTCTGGCTTCGGCTCCTCTGGTGATGTAGCACAGAGTCAAAGCGTAAAGGAGCTCGACCAAACGGGTCTCTATCTATCCCGTTTGTTCGTCTCTCATGTCCATGCACTTATTTAGTTCCTTGGTTGAAACGACATAGGCCTGTTGTAGTTTGGAGTGGTAAAAAAACCTTTGTTGGTCTCGCAACACTTTTATGAGCTAGGTCCTTCAGCCTAAGTCTATACACGTTACATGTGTCTTTCTCTTTACCTTTCTTAACCTCACAGACGGTACAGAACAGCCACCTATTTAAGTTGGGTTAATCTTTAATCATTTTTCGTACGAAATTAAGCCTTTATCGCACTTATAATCATTCTGTCGCGAGAAGATCATGTGATCTAAATCTATAATAGGCTAGTAAGACAAGTGTATCCCCTTCAATTTATTCTAGCTCTTTCACCTATCGTCACTGTATTTTGGGGCTGTTTGGTTGGGTACCACCACTCGCCACGCCATGCTAGTGGCCGCCACGGTATGCTGGCCGGTGTTTGGATTGCGTGTTGGTTGAGGCAGCCACGGTGCCTGTTCTTTGTCGTTTGTTGTCATTGCTTGTCTTCTAGCATATAATACCTGTAGCGTGGCGGTGGCGAGTGTGGTGAGGAATTCGTCCGCCACAGAGTGTGGCGCGGCCTCCGTGGCGATGATAGGTGAAGGCCGTGAACCAAGCATGCCCTTTATCAGAACTTTTTAATTAGATTATTATTATTAGAAGAACAAGAAGAAGGAGACGACAAAAAGAAAGCAGCTTTCATTAGGTTAATTATACAGTTGATTTTTAGCAGAAGCTTTCATTATAGTAACCATGCGTCCCGAGGAGGCTAGCTAGCCAATGAAACCAACGGCAAGTTGGCAACGGTCCTGCTCCTAGAGTGTGTACGGTGCAAGCCACAAGGCGCCAGCGACCTCTTTTCTCCGGCGGTCGGAGGGCACGGCCGGGTCCCTCGTCGTCTCCACTCTCCAACCCAACTTGCACAGCACACCATGACACGTACTACCAGACCTGCTGATGAGTCGCTGCCGCCGATAGGATATATATAGGACCGAGGAGTTATGGGGCGGCCGTACAGAGGCGGCAGCAGGCAGTACTCCGTCCTCCGATGGTGGACCACACGCCGCCGTCCATGGCATGGCATGGCTCCATCACGTACAGTACAGTATCCACGTCGGTTTGATCGATCGGGACGGGACGGGACCTATCTATCCCGCACGTCCCTTCGTCTGTCTGTCGTCAGTCGTCACTGCCCATCCCGCTTCCGCGCACGCCCGACACATGGGCGCACGTGCGCGTCCGCCGTGCCGTCACGTGATGGTGTGATGCCTCCGCGCCCACTGGCCCGGCCGTGCAGGCGCGCAGCGCAACAGATGACTGTCGATCAGTGCCAGTGCCAGAGCGCGATTGGGACCGTCCTGTCCGGCCCGCCCCCTCGTGCTGGATTCTGCTGCGCTGCCACTCGCCTCGCCGTCGCCGGCCAGTCGGCGGAGTCAGCGCGGCCGACAGCTATCCTGCCCACAGTAAAAAAATAGTTTCCCGCCATTTTATTCAGATTTGAAATTCTGTTTTCGCAAGTTAAACACGGGAAAAGCCAAAAAAGAACGCAAGCATAAACATAGTGGTATATCATACCATTCGTGTCTCGTCCTTATCATAGCACCAACCAACAATCAAGTTGCATACATGTCATATATAATTTACACGTGATACTAATTAACATCCCCGCTACTTTAGTTTCTCTAATCAATGCAAAAGAGGTTCGGCAACTTGTAATCCGAGCGGCGTAGTTGGGTATTCTAGTTTCTGATCTTCGAACTTCTCTTCACGCGCTAAGTTGCTCCGACAGGCGACATGCACGCAGGAATCCTTGACAAACTTATATACTCCCTTTGTATTAAAAAAAGTTGTCGTTTAGAACAAGGTAATTTTAGTCAAATATTGAGAATATAAATTATGAATAACTTTTAAGTTAATGAGTTTGAAAGTGTAAAAATCATATCAATAGATTTGTCTTGAAAAATACTTTGATAAAAGTATACATATATTATATTTTAATAAATATTTTTCAAAAAATAAGTGGTCAAAGTTACATTTCGGAGACCATATCGTTTTCTAAAACAATAAGCTTTTTGAGTATGGAGAGAGTATGTCCACTACGGTTCAAGTCAAGGGCTTGTTCGTTTGTTCTATTCAGCCGATTTTAATCATGTTTTTCTCTCACAACAAACCAGTTGTATCAATCAGCACAAGCCAAAATAATACCAGCCGAACAGAGCCGTCTTATGTGTTACCCTTTCCCTTTGCCACCAATCTTGTGATTTCTTGAGCTCTCGCCAATTGATGCTGAATTTGCCGCACACTCTGAGGTACTCACAAACATAGTACTTATATACTATTGTTCTAGAAGGTTGTTTTGCCCACTGCATGTACGATACAATAGCACATATACAACTTTTGATCTGTACTAGGAAGATGCGCATGACTTTCAGGGTTTTGCCATTCTACTTCTTCTCCTTCTCATATCTATTGTCAATGCAATCCGGATCCTCTACATACTTCCGGTAAGCGTTCTACGAAAAACACACGTACGTGTCAACGACAATTTTATCTTGTATATGTGTTAAGTGTAAAAAAAAATAAGTACCATCACTTATTACTATCTAATTATGCTTTCGAAATCCTTGTAGTCATCTTTGTTAGAATTCGCACAGAATCAAATACAATAGAAATGGCTCATGATACCATCGCTGCACTATTCAAATAATACACATTTCAAATCTTCAAATATAAAAAGTGATGATCCTAGTAGCTACATATATATTCCAAGTATCTTTTGTTTTTTTTTAAAAAAAATAAGTATCATTTTGATGTATACCGCTAGTGGTTCGTTTTGGTTGACATTCGGAGAAAAAAACTAGCTGCTACAAGTTGCATGTGACAGCTGCCTGTAGGAATTGACCGCCTAGACTCCTGTTCGACTTTACCAGGCCTAACCACTTTACGTAAGCAAGTAGCCAAGTAAAACACATAAAACCAAACACTGCCCCACTCCTTTTGTCCACTCAGGCATAGCTCCATGACTCAAACCAAAGACTTGCCTGACATGGTAATTTTGCTGTCACTTACTCCCTCTGTGTACCATAATATCTATCGTTTTCGGTAGTACAAAATACATATATTTTTTTTTAAAAAAAGATTTTTTCTACAATACTAATTATATACCATAAATATCAATATCTTTTACTATATATTTTTGTCAAAATTGTTTGTCGAGAAGCGAAAGCGACAACTGTTTTAGAACACAAGCAAGTCATAGGCAGCTTAAATGTTCAATAAAATTAAAATTTCCATTTTATGAATTTTTTAATTATTATGATTTTTTAAAGATTCATCGGAAATAAATAAAGATTCAGGTCCGCTCCGAACTGGCTCCCGCTCCGCGTCAGTATCTTGTGGCCGCGCAGGAAGCTCGCGCAGTCCTCCACGTCTTCCCTGTCGCAGCGCAGCCACGCGAACGCTGCAAAGTACAAGCACAGGCACGCACGCCATGGGCGTTCAGCGAGATGCATTGTGACCACTGAGCAGCGCCTTCGTTGGCGGTCCAGAAACAACAATGGGGGTACATATGAGAGTTAGTCACCGCCATGTCTTTGGTGAAGTTGCAAAAGGCCGAGGTCTCCTGGGGCAGGCTGAAGATGCCCGAGGCGGCGGCCGCTTCACGCAGCATGCTCCAGCGCTCCACCATCTTGCGCCGCCTGTAGTCGAACAGGCGGTGGGCCTCTTTCATCTCCGGGAGATCGTAGGCGTCGGAGACCGCCCTGAGCACCTTGGCGGCGCGCAGCTGTGAGTCCTTGGAGACCCCGATCGTGTTGAGCTCAATGAACTTGGTCATCCTCTTGGCAACGTCGCGGTCCTTCACCAGCGCCCACCTGCACGCACGTGGAAACGTTTCGCCGGAACACATCAGCCGTTGCCGCGTGCTGCTCGTCCTGGCAACATTTCACCGACGGCGGCAAGTTCGGTCGATCAACTTTACCCGATCCTCGTCCCGGCGTGTCCTGTGCTCTTGGACACGGTGAAGAGCATGATGTCGTGGTCAGCGCGTCTAGTGATTGCTGTGTACTGCGGCCAGTAGTTGGCTAGGTCATGGACCGCTACGCCGGAGTCGGAGGACAGGACGGACTCGCGGATGGCGCCGTCGGGGTTGTTCGGCGAGCACACCAGCTCGACGTAGGGCGCGTTTGGTTCCTCGTATATGGCCCGGCCTGGCTCTCGCGGTACAACATTTCAGCGTTTGGATGCCTGGGTGGTGTCCTAGGCCTGGCTTTCGGCGTGCAGCGAGCCACTCAGAGCCTGGCTCCCGAGAAACGGATTTCCAATCTGTTTTTGTCGGGCCTGACTGACGGGAGCACAGGACGTGTATGCTTATGAGAGTGTGCATGCACGAGGCAGGAGGAAGCAGGCCAACCAATCGTCATCTCTCTATAGCCAGGTTGATTGAAACCGATTAACCAATCACGCTGGCATGGGTGCGTCGGGCCTGGCCAACCGTGGCCTGACTCTCTTCGTGCGAGCCGGCTCTGCAGAGAAACGAACCAAACGCCCCCGTAGGTGTCGCCCTTGAACGTGCTGGCGTTGCCGGCCCAGCGAAAGAGCCCCGACTGAAGAAAATCAGTGACCGCAGGGTAGGACTGCACGGTGCACACAGAGCACAACACACAGATCAGATTCAGATCAGGTCAGTGCATTGACTCACTACTGGACAGTTTCGTACCGCTTGTCAGAATTCAGGGTATGGGGAATTTATTTTAAAGACTGTCGACTCTGACGCCGACTCCCATTACTGAACACGTTATTACTGTATTATTTAGCACGGGATATGGTGCAGGCACTGAACTGTAAACATGGAAATGGAATCCCTGTGCTCCCCTCTTCTCCCTCCTAGGTTAGCAGAGATGGATCATGGCACATGAACATGAACATAACCAGAAATCGCATATACTACATGGATACCGGTGCCGGTCCGGCATGTGGTAAGCAAGCAATGTTCCTGCCGGCCGGCGCCGGCTGTGCTGCACATGGAGTGGAGCTCAATTTCGAAGGAGGGCAGGGCCTCCAGCCTAACATGCAACATGCTAACCTAATCAAAAGTACACACTAAGATTCTGATCTGATTCTAGAAGGGATGGATGGAGCCTCTAATGATGGATGATTGTTTAAAGAGACATGTCGGCTGCCCACAAATCAGATCGGCAATCACATCACAGTAATGCCGGCCCGGCCCTACGGCGATGGGTGCCATCCCCATCAGAGCAAATACTATAATATGGTGAGCTGTAAGAAGGCTGAATGCTGAGGTGGAGGAGAGAGGGAAGGAGAAAAAAAAGAGGTGGGTTGTAAGCTTACAGGCAGGGCATAAGAACCAAGAAACTTTATGAGATAGACATGTGGGCCGTTATTCATGGATAAAACATAGAACTACTGAGTGCAACGAGACCACTTTCCCTTCCTCATTGCATCGAGATTCTCCTCCATCGTTGTCTTCGCACGGCGGGCACACTCAACCTTCTTCTCCCTCTCCTCCCTGTAGGCTGCACCTTTTCTATCTTCCTCCTGTTTCTTGTGCTCCTTCTCAGCTGCCTTCTCTTTGAGGATCTTCTCATAAGGCACTCGACGCTCCGCATCCCAGACCTTCATACCTTCCAAAAGACGTTTGTCGGACTCCTTGATCTCAATGTCGATCCACTGCTTAAAGTCACAGAGCAGTGGAGGGGTCTGTAATACATGCAAACGTTAGGCACACAGAATAAAACCATTAGTTAATAAGATATAAATTGATTACCATATAAGAGCATATTCTCACCATTAAGTTAGTACGACGTTGAGCAAGTGTGGGATGGAAAAGATAATTTGAGCACATCCAATACCTCTGTCTATAGGTTTTATGATCATCAGAAATATCTACCTTGCAAGGATCACCGCAAAAGCACATTGGAACCGGAACACCACTAGGCAGAAGCTTTGGATCGAATGCATTGCCGGTCAACGGGCCCTTCCTACAATTGAAAACAAATTGTTCTAGTTACTGAAAACAATTAGAACAAACCATAAACCTAGTAGAGATTACCTTGCTTTACTAGTTTTTCCACGTCTTGGCATCCTATGGTTGCATAATACAAATAACAAATTAATAATCTTCCCAAACCCTAAGTCAAAATCTAACTAGGGTTACAAAATACACCTAATATATATCAAATCGATGCGTAAAAAATGAGAAGGGGAGGAATGATACCTTGGTCTCGAAGATCGGTGGATCAAATCAAAGTTTCCAAGGTCCAAAATGTTGATTCAAAGAAGTTAGGTGGGTGGAGGAGAGAAAAAACCCGAGAGCAAGGAAGAACAAATGGATGAAGCCTCGGGTGGGGGAGAAGCTTGGCTGGAATATAAGGAAGGGAGCTCGGCACCATGGGTCGTGGCGCCGAGCTCGGCGCCGAGCTCTGTGGTGCCGAGCACCCCGCCACGTCAGCTGTTGTGCTAGATCTGGTCGCAATGCTCGGCGCCATGGGGCATGGCACCGAGCTGTGTTACCTCGGCGCCGTGGGGTACAGCGCCGCCCCCAGGGTCCAAAAACGTGAATAGTTTCTCTAAGGGTCCAAACCTGAAAATAGTTCAAAAAAGGGCTAAATTGTAAAAAAATGGGTTGGTTGCCTTTTACCTAGAGGTCGTGGACAAACTTTCAACTTTGCCTTAGAATATTACCAGACACAATGGGAGTACTCTTTATTTTTCTCGTTTATCTTATTTTGTAGCAAATTAATCATTAATGCTAATACTGTATAATAATATAAGGAAGAGTTGTTTTGCCGAGTTCAAAGGATTAACTTTTGATAGCTACCCATTTATTGGAATGATATGGCTCTCAAATTAACATTTTCTCTACCTCTAAACAAATTAGAAGATGGGGGGTGTTGACGGTCCTTAAGTACCAATTTTAACCGTCAACTAAACAAGAAAAAGGATCTAAATGGACCCACTAGCTAGAATTAGGGTTTATACTGACAGAATTCCACGAGTTTTGGTGAATGTCTGTTTCTGTAGGGGGTTATCATGAAATACCAAGGAAAGACCCACATCTCATGTTTACATAGGGATAATTATCAACCACACAATTTTCTGTACTCAGAAAGGCTCTAGAAGGAACTGGACCAAGCCGGAAGCCGAGGGGGCCCACCCCCAGGGCGGCCGTCCTAGGGTTTGGGGCGGCCGCCCTACTACTGTGACCAATCACGGTCAATCTCGCGGATCACGCTCCACCGCCTTTGAGGATGAATCTAAACCACTCGCTTTAGGTCGGTTTGATCCGACGGTCCACGTTCATTTGAGGCTATATAAGCAAGGCCCCTGACCCCCTGAGGATCATCTCATCTCATTATTCTTCTCCAGAGCAAAAGCTAGGCTTTCAATTAGATGTAGAGAAGGAGAGAGCTCCCTCTAGTTGTCTAGATCTAGTTCTTCTAGTTCTAGTTCATCTAGTTGTAATTAGAGGTGAGAGAGAGAGAGAGGAGGAGAGAGCTAGGAGGAACCGGATTTGTCGGATCTGGTTCTGAGCAATCTCCAGGTTCTTCATTTATTATTTCTAAGTATCTTATTTTAGTTCTTACTTTATTCTATTTACGAGATCTCCGCTCGTATTGAGTGCTCTAGTCTTCATATGGGATTAGAGTAGTAAGCGATAGTGTAGACGTGGTGTCTAGACTAGAGTTTACCTGAGTTTGCGCCCAATCCTACGGATAATTGTGGTAGCCCTAGGGGTGACAGCTCTGTAAGGCCTTTGTAGTCCACCACGTTCAGGTTGGTGTTTTCGTAGAGCTTTTGGCAGCCTCCCCCCGACTACCTTTTTCCAGTCTTTGTCGAGAGTCGAGAAGGTACTGTTGCTCCAAAGTAAGTAGAGTATCGTGGACCTTTGATTAGATAAACCCCTTAGAAAACTCTAAAATATCTCTACCTAGTTATCTTATTTATCCTTGGATGCTCTTAGTTCTTATCTAGTACACTTTACGTTCCCCGTGGAAATCGATACCCTTTTGGAATACTCCCGGGTGAAAGCTACAACGGTATCCATGCGCTTGCGGATTTATCTGTGTGCGTTAAGAAATACCAACAAGCTTTCTGGCGCCGTTGCCGGGGAACGGTAGCTATTCTAGTTTCGAACCGAGTTCATTCGTTTACCTTTTTCTTTTTTCCTTTTTACCATCTTTCTCACCTTACCATATTCATCTTACCACATTCAAAAATACTCTACTCCAAAGGGCAACATGTTGGAGACTCCACCATCTTCACACCCTATTCTTATAAATGGCTATGAGCTTCGCCCTGCTTGTATAGCCATGGTTTGGGAGCAATTTTTCTCTAGTCTTGGTTTAGTTTTAACTTTATTTGAAAATATGAATTATCCAAGTATAGAGGAGGCCCCAAACAAGACCAATTTGAGAGTTACCAATCCAAGTGGAATTTTGAACTTACATGAAGAATCAACCATAGAGATTGGAGAGGAAGATGATATCAATGAGCATGAAATCTATTCCATAACTATCTCTTTAAATCCATGTTCATATGAGACATCTCCCATACCCATTGGTCTCTCTATCATTACCACACATGACATCTCCAACACCCTAACACTTTCTGTTTTCAAATACTTCAAAAGGGTGGTTGTCAATGCATATGTTTATCATAAATATTATAGATCTCGTTGTGTAAATCTTGAGATAGGTAATAGTAGGGAAACCATGTTGCTAAAAACACATCTTAAAAGGTTTCCCAAGGACAAGTTTAGTGTCCTAAAACAAGCACCTCTGAGATCTTAACATAAGTGTTCACCTTTTTGTTGCCTACCTTTGTGAAGCAAGCATAGAAATATATGATTATATTTCTTCGGGTATTTTTGTCACTAACTTTTCCAGGTATAGAGCAGAAAGAATGAAGGAATAACAAGCATAAGGTATGTCCAACCAATCATCATGCAACATTGAATTTCATTCATCCAATCTTGATTTTTGCAAAATTCAAGCTTGGGGGATAACCCACCATAAAAATATCTTTTGCCATGTTGCTACATTATCTAGGTTGTTCATACTTTTAAAGGCATGCTCAAACTACTAAATTGCTAATTGTGCTCTTTTATCTTCACTTGAGTAAATCTATATAATACTTTCATGCTACCTTTGTTCGCTATAGTATATGTTTAGATTTTGAAGTATTTTCATATACCTTTTAAATTATGCATGGTGCTTAGTTTAAATCAAAGGTATTTTGATTTTACTTGTAAAGGCTTTTAAATTAAGCGTGGTGCTTAGGTTAAAATGTCTTCCTAAATTAATCTAGATTTGTCTAGGTTGATTTTTGAACTGATAGTATACTAGAGTAGATATTGGATATTTTGTTGGACTAACCCTGCAGGAAAACTTTCAATATCAAATTGGGAAGTCCCGAGATGAACTCACACTAGAGATGAATAAAGACACATGAACTCCAACAACCATCACAAGAGAGAGGTAGCTAATTCATCATGATGAATTCCATGGAGTTAGAAGAAGACAAATGACAAAGAACAAAATCTACAATCAAGCCACTCAATCCATGGAAGAGGGTGAACAAACTTCCAGACAAGATAAAAAAACATTTCAAGATCAATAGAACAAGGATGAGAGAGGAGTGGAATAAGAAGACAAGTTGTTAATGCACAACTAGTTGATCAAGGGAAGCTTCCATGAAGGTATAATACCGTCATTCTCCAATGACAAAGGTAAAGGTAAGTAAGCATCACTCTAAAAGCGTTTCTTTGACTCTGGTATTCACATAAATAAAGATCTAAACATGTTTGAGCTGCAACTCTACTTGATCTAACCTGATTAACTCAACATGTTAGTTCTTTAAAACTTGTTCCTAGTACCATATTCTTGTCCTCACAAAATTAACCATATGGGCTGAAATGTTGCACATCCAACTTGGAAGATGATAATCTCAATCATATAAAAGTTATACATTATTCATAGATAAATCCTTCCATGTGTTATAACAATTTGATTTACTAAGTGTTTTTGAACTGCTACATTCATGCTCATCTCTGATCACATCACTCATGTCATGGCTAAACAAAATATTAGATTTTTCTCACTATGTTTAGGCTAGAGAAGAACGAATAAACTTTTGGTTCTATTTGTGTTTTTCCACCAGCAGAGCCCATACACTTGATCTCTGCCTTATTTCTATGAGCAGGACACTTCTTCACCATGCCATCAAGAGCATGGGTGAATGACATCCTACCAATGAAGAAAGGAGATCTAGGGAGATCTGTCATTCCAATCTCCATTGGAGCTTACACTTTTGAAGAAGTGGTCTGTGAACTTGGAGCAAGTGTCAATATCATGCCAACTTGCAGATCAGACACTATGCTATTCCAAGGGAGTTCTTGAAGAAGTTGTCTGTAACCTTGGAGCAAGTGTCAACATCATGCGAAGCTTGTAGATTAGACACTATGCTATCCCAAGGAATTCCTTAATATGTCAGCATACGAGTTGGACACTCGTTTGTACGGGTAAAACCTTATGATTGAAGAAACAAGCGGAGATGCGAAAGCCCTCATTATCTTGGGATGCTCATTCATAAGAACAGATAATGCCATCGTCTACATGGATAGCGCCAAGATCTATTTCACTATCAAGGATGAGAAGGAGAGATTCACTTTCATGAAGCATACACTCAAGGCTCTTACTCATCCTAAGAGGCCATACATCTACGAGGATATAACTATTGCTACAAGAAAGAAGAACATCAACAATAGAAGGAGGAAGAGTAAAGCTCAACAACCAAGAGAAGATCCAGATAATTAGCACTATTGATCCAGGGTATGATCAACTCCTTCTATTACAATACTTCGCTAAGCTGGGAGATCCAGGAGTACCTACCATTGATTGCAAGATCAAGGAAAGTACATTCTACAATATTGGATCAAGCAGTGACATAGTGTCTAAGGTGGCCTACCAACATTTATATGGCAGTAGACCACTGTACCAGACATATGTGCAGCTACAACTAGCAGACCAATCATTCTGATTTCTAGAAGAAATAACAAAAGACATCATGATCAGAGATCACTATGTTCCCACTGACTTCATGGTTCAAGATATGGGAGATGAAGATGAAGTCCACCTCATTCGAGGATGATCTCTCCTCAACACCACTAGTGCAATTATCTCCATGAAATCATGAGAGATCCATTTCCAATTTCCTAAAGAGAAGAAACAAGCCACCAAGGATGGATGGACAGACTATCTGGGAGAATTAACAAGATATGAAGATCAATTCAATAATAAAGATAAGAGTTCTCTTGAGAAAGAAGTCGTACCACCAACAGAGGATGTATCACTTGCTATAGAGGAAAGAGAAAGCAGAACCTCAGACTAAGGAAGTGTGGAAGAGGAAAGAGACTTCATCGAAAAACCAACACAAGGAGAGCAAACATCCAAGTATTCATCAGGAGTGGACCATGCTCCTTAAGAAATTTGAACCAGAAGAGAGGTCCAGTTCGACGGACCTAAATCTCCGAACCTTAGCCGAAAGGTAAACTCGGTAAGTTATCTTCAACTACTTTGAGAAGTACCACTACATCAACTATCATCTTTGAAGTCTCAAAGAAGTGAAGTAAGTCTACACTGTCTAAATGAATGACTATGTCAACATCCAGCTTGGGGGAGAGCACCCCCATGTATCCAGGTAAGTATCCTTATTCACTTAGGTTTACTTAGATATTAGTTACATAAATAAATTCAAAAAAAATGAGAGCACATGAAGGTTCACACTTAATCACAAGAGTTACAACTTAGATACTTTTCATTATCTACTTTATTCTTAATAGAGTTTTCTATTTAGTAATAATAATAAGTGTGTTTAGAAGTTGCTAATGGTAAAATGAAGAACTCTGGAGATAACTCTATGGAAATGATGAATAGTTGCTCTGCCGTAATTCCTTTCAAGTACCTAGTTTTCAGCCTTGAATTCTTCTGAGTTTTAGATATAACTGTTTTGACATGAAGATTTGCTCTGAACCTGAAACTTGTGGGTTGCGAATGCTTGAGCTAAGTCTAGGTAGTTGATAGGTATGATATGAGAAAGTTGAGCTACTGTTTATCTTGTTCCTAGCAATACTGGAGTTCTGAAGAATTTATCTTTTAAAAATTAAAAATATTACATGATGAGTCTCTGTATGACGAGAGCTTGAATTCCTACTACAGCCATATATACATGCATGGTAGATTAGGAAAACATTCACTATCATATTTACTTCTTGTATTTGCATTGAGTTTTGTCAAGCTTTATTGACCCTTAGAGACTTGTCATGCTTTTAAAATCAAGATCACGTATACTCCACTCATATATGCTACTTCTATCCTGGAGGTACGCATCCACATATATGCCATTCAGATCCACCAGAAACATGCTCTATTCCTACCTTAGGAGAAAGCAACCAAAAATATCTCAGTTCTCCACCTATCCTTATATTCTATTGCCATATATATAACTGCTCCAAAGATTTCCTTGTCATCATCTCTCAAAAGCTTTATTATAGAAAGAGACTTGGGATTGTGAAAAAAAATAATAAAAAATATATAATAAATAATAATAAAGAGATTAAAACATGGACAAGTGTCCTATCAAAACAATGGGTACTTAGATGCCCGCCTCTCTCTAAAAAAAAGCAAGCAAGCCCAAGTTCTCTCAAAAATTCTAAGTTCCAAAAGAGAGATGTATATATATATATAAATTTAAGGAGCAGAGTAGAATTATGTTTCCACCATACACCCTCATATATCTACCACACATATATATTCATCCTCATACATCCACCATATATCCCATACACATGCACATCTTGATTTGATTGTATGCCCTGTTTCTCCGGATCCATTGTTTGACTTTACAATATATGCTTTGCAAGTGTATGAGCTGTTTCTCCCCACCTATGAACTCCATATATTGCCTATTAGTTATAGGGTGAGAGAGAGAAGGCACATTGTTACTTTGCCTGTTCCAAATAATATTCTGACAGAAGGCATAACACCATTGTTGCCTTGGAGAGGATCCACAAATACCACATATTGAGAGACTTGAGAGGGTCATACAAAAGAGACTTTGAGTTTTATTTTGAAAACTTTGCAAAACTCCAGGATGAAGGTAAAGTGAAGATCTTGAGACATAGTACTTGGCTTGATCATTCTAGTTTTCAATTACTCAAGACCCAAGTGATGTCTATAAGCCCCATGGTTAAAGGTAATATGGGTAAGTTTGAAAGTCAGAATAGTTTACTCTAATCCTGAGGAGAATTCTTGTTTGAACGCATGTGTACCTTTAAGGCGTGAAAGCATTGTAGCAACTCCTCGTCCATCATTGAGTTCATCTTTGCTTAGGGACGAGCAAAAGGTAAGCTTAGGGGAGTTGTTGATGGTCCTTAAGTACCAATTTTAACCGTCAACTAAACAAGAAAAAGGATCTAAATGAACCCACTAGCTAGAATTAGGGTTTATACTGACAGAATTCCACGAGTTTTAGTGAATGTCTGTTTTTGTAGGGGGTTATCAGGAAATACCAAGGAAAGACCCACATGTCATGTTTACATAGGGATAATTATCAACCGCATAATTTTCTATACTCAGTAAGGCTCTAGAAGGAACTGGACCAAGCCGGAAGCCGAGGGGGCCCACCCCCAGGGCGCCCGCCCTAGGGTTTGGGACGATCGCCCTACTCCTATGACCAATCATGGTCAATCTCACGGATCACGCTCCACCGCCTTTGAGGATGAATCTAAACCACTCGCTTTAGATCGGTTTGATCCGACGGTCCACGTTCATTTGAGGAGGCTATATAAGCAAGGCCCCTGACTCCCCTGAGGATCATCTCATCTCATTATTCTTCTGCAGAGCAAAAGCTAGGGTTTCAATTAGATGTAGAGAAGGAGAGAGGTCCCTCTAGTTGTCTAGATCTAGTTCTTCTAGTTCATGTAATTGTAATTAGAGGTGAGAGAGAGAAGGAGAGAGCTAGGAGGAGCCGGATCTGTCGAATCTTCCTCAACATTGTACCTTTGCAGCATCTGGTTCTAAGCAATCTCTAGGTTTTTCATTTATTATTTCTAGGTATCTTATTTCAGTTTTTACTTTATTCTATTTACGGGATCTCCGCTCGTATTGAGTGCTCTAGTTTTCATGGGATTAGAGTAGTAAGCGTTAGTATAGACGTGGTGTCTAGACTAGAGTTTACCTGAGTTTGCGCCCAATCCTACGGATAGTTGTGGTAGCCCCAGGGGTGACTTTTCTGTAAGGCCTTTGCAGTCCACCACGTTCGGATTGGTGTTTTCGTAGAGCTTTTGACAGCCTCCCCCGACTACCTTTTTCCCAGTCTTTGTCGAGAATCGGGAAGGTACTGTTGCTCCAAAGTAAGTAGAGTATTGTGGACCTTTAATTAGATAAACCCCTTAGAAAACTCTAAAATCTCTCTACCTAGTTATCTTATCTATCTTTGGATGCTCTTAGTTCTTATCTAGTACACTTCACGTTCCCCGTGGAAATCGGGAATACACCCGGGTGAAAGCTACAGCGGTATCCGTGCGCTTGCGGATTTATCTGTGTGCGTTAAGAAATACCAACAGTGCGATGATGCTATTGCTATTTGCTAGTGAAGCTGAAGCACTGACCCGAGGAATGAACGAGCTGGCATGCAAACGCGGCAGCAAAAAAACAGAAGAAAAGATTTGAATTGAACACTCACTGGTCGAGGTTGATCACCGAGCCCGGCGTCACCGTCGGCTTGCCCGTCGATGGCGCCCCATCCTTGTGCACGAACGACGACTCCTCTTGCCTCCCCGTTCTGTTGCGGCTGACACCATGCATCGGGCAGGCCTGATGCTCCTGGTGGTGGTGGTGGTGCGACGACGGCGCCGTGCTATTGATGTAGTGATGGAGGAGGAGGCCGACGTTGAGCGCGACGGAGACGAAGACGGCGGCCTACAGGTTCCAGATCAGCGCCCGCTTCATGGGCTTCCCGGCCTGGGCTTTCTCGTGCGGCCTTTTGGTGGGGCGGAGCGCGGCAAGGTCAGAGCCAGAGCCAGAGCTAGGCCCCCGTCGTTGGCCGTCGTCGTCCCCTCCCGACGACTCGGCGCGGGTCTGGCTGCCGCGCTGCCGTTGGGGGTGAGGAGGCGCGCATACGGCACCATGCCACCGGCGCCTTGGAAGTTGCCCTCCACCACCGTGATGCCAAGGTGTAATGTCACCGAAGGCATGCCTGGAGAGTGGAGACCGGAGAGAGAGAGAGAGAGAGAGAGAGAGAGAGAGAGAGTGCTCACCCGCATGCTGCCAAGGCCTACAGCCTGCGGGCTCGGAACTCGGCCGGTGGGCCGCTAGCTAGCAAGCTCCCAGCTTCTTGGGGGGAGCAAACGGATGACGAGGAAGAAAGAAAAAGAGAAAAAGGAACTTCTTTTGCAAGAATAAAAAAGGGTGGAAGTCCTCCTTGCCAAAGGAGTCGACGGCTGGCCGTCGATTACTGGGAGCTCGAGCGGCGGACCACCGCGAGCAAAGCTATTGGAAGCGGCTCCAAGGCCGCTCCTCCTCTTGGAGCTTTGGTTGCCCTCTGATTTTGACTAATTTCTTCTTCTACTGCTGCGTCCTCACTCTCTCCTGCTACAGACTACAGAGGCCTTCAGGTTCAGCAGGCACAAGTGCGCCGCGACCGCGAGGCTTTGCTGGAAACTGAGGACGACAGTAATTGAGCTTAGCATTGTATTAGCTGAACAGCTACAGTGGGCACCGAAAAGAAGAACATCTAGCTAGGAGAGGTGAGAGAAAAAGAGTGTTAGCGCGAGCAGTGTTGCAAACAATGGAGAAGCTCTCAAAGCTTTTAGTGCTGCTGCAGGGACCAGCTAGCTAGGACCTAGGAGGAGGGGGAAGGTAGTGATGTGGCTTTTTATAGGGGCCGTTTGGTAGAGATTCTCGAGCAGCTCCATGATCTGTTTTACAGCTCTACAGAGTATGTGCCAAATGCGTCAAATCAAAGAGCTTCTCGTGAAGAGCTCCTGAAAACACAGTATCACAACACACTTGTGTCAGAGGAAGCCAAAAAAACAAGCTTCGACCGGCTCCTTACCTGTTCGTAGAGTCCAGATCCCCTTTTGCCCTCCTCCACTGAGCTCGTATGCAGGCCATGCCATAGTGGCGGTGCGGAGACGGGGATGCCGGGCCGCGGCCGCACTAAGCTGTGGAAGCAGGCGGTGGTAGGCTCTGTAGCATCGGAGCGGGTGGACACTGGAGATGCGGAGGTGCGACCGCGCGGAGCTATCGGAGCACGCAAACGCTGGAGTAGGCCGGAGATGTTGAGTGCGTTCGGGCGAGGCCAGAGCGGCGAGCGGCGGGCTGCGGGCGACAGGACGACGAGTCTGCTACGCGAGGAAGCCGAAGGCAACAGGCCTTTGCGGTCGTGGTTTCTTTCATTTTCCTTTTTTTTCTCGAATACGCAAAAGATTTGCGTATCATTGTATTAAGAAGAAGAGTTTAACCAAACAAACAACATGCTTCTATCGAGCGCTGCGGAAGGTCGACCTAACACAGCCGTAGCTGAACCAGCCTAGCAAAACAACTCTCTCTAAATGATATTACATAAACAAAGCAACCAATACCGACGCGGTGGTGCGACCTAGGAGATTACTTTGCGTCTCCGCGATTGCCTAGACAAGCCCTTAACGGCAGGAAATAGTGCATCTAGCGCTTCAGCGTTGGACGCAGTCAGGTTGCCGTCGAAGAGCTTGTCAAAGGTCTCCAACTCCGACGTAGATGGTGCCAATGGACCCTTCGTATAGCCCATACGCAGCATGATCAACACCTCATCTCGTTTGGAAGCAGGTACACGGGAGAGGCTCTGGGCCGCCAACCGCCTGCTTCGCCACGACAACACCATCTTAGCAGGAGGCTGCTTGGGAGGCTCCTGGATCAGTGGAGGGTCCCTCTTATGCGTCACTTTGTTGATGAAGCTGTCGACACGATGTCGGAATCGTCATTGTCCACAGTCTGGTGGGAATCCACTGGTAGTGAACAAGGAGGGTCATCGTTCACCGTGAGGTCGACTGGTCTGAAGCCTAGCGGGAAGTTGTGCTTTGCGCGTGTCTTCAGTGAGTCCACCGCCCACTGAATGGAGTGTGGGGGTGGTGTCCGAAGCCCACAAGAGTTCCCCGCTAGGTCCTCATCCTCTGGCTCGGGGGCCACCGGCGTCAGGGCCTCATCCGGCGGCTGGGGGCATCAATGACGACACGACGATCTTTTTTTATATAATAATCTTGTGGTTGTGCTTAACTAGTTCTTTTTTAATGATTTACTGAATGGGTTAGGGCATAAGGATAACATAACAGAACGGAGGGAGAGAAAAAACCAGAAAAAAGAAAATAAATAAAAAAGCAAGGGCATAATAGACTTTTTATCCTTTTGTCTTACAACACGGAGCTGTTTTGCCAAACGGTCCACAGAACTGCTTCAGCTCCTCGAGTGAATCTGCTCCACGAGTAAAGCCATGGCTAGAGCTGTTTTAGCTAAAGCCGGAGCTCTACCAAACGGATCCATAGGGTCGAGGTTGACCGACCAACACCATGGAATTGATCCCGCGGACGCATTTCTATATTCTTTCTGCCCACAACGCCTCCGCTGGTGCTAGGTGGCTAGGCGCACACGGCCACTGTCTACACGATCGAGACTGTGGTCCGTGGACACCCGAGCAAGCTGATCATCGCCGCTTCCTAGCCGCTCAGGGCTCATCGGACAGTCCAACCTTGATCGGCCACAGTTCCCGGACCCTAGTGTTACACAAGGGGAGAGCTTGCGCTACTCATCGTACCATCTTATGATTGGAATTGGCTGGTTGCTTTTCTGCGGATATCCATCTAGGCAGTACAGCATACAATTCTATTTAGGGCACCAACAAGGGTATAAATCAGCTACTAGCTCTAAGTTCATATCTACTATAGTAGTAGTTTTTTTTAATAATGACTCATATTATTAGTAGGTTGTTGACGGTCCTTAAGTACCAATTTTAACCGTCAACTAAACATGAAAAAGGATCCATATGCAATTCACATCTAGATATAGGGGTTTTACTAATGAAATTCCACAAGTTTTGGTGAATGTATGTTTCTACAGGGGATTATCAGGAAATACCAAGGAAAGACCCACATGTCATGTTTACATAGAGATAATTATCAATCGAACAATTTTCTATACTCTAGAGGGTTCCAAAAGACGAGGGAAGAAACGAGAGGTGGATCGGGCCTGGAATCAGGGCGCCCGCCCTAACTCCTAGGGCGCCTGCCCTGCCCCTCTGACCAATCAGCACCAACCTCACGGATCATGCTCCACCGCCTTTGAGGTTCAATCTAAACCCTTTGCCCAAGGTCGGTTTGATCCGATGATCGACGTTCATTTGAGGGGGCTATATAAGGAGGACCCCTGCCCCCTGGCAAAGAGCAATCCATTATTCATTTGCATATTTTTCAGAGAGGATTCGCCAGAGAGGATCCCTTATGGATCTATTCTCTAGGGCTTAGCATTCAAGAGAAAGTATCCTTAGTTTCTATGTGAGATTAGAGTTTACTCTTCTAGATTGAGAGAGCTAGAGTGGAAGTGTGGATTGGAGGAAGCCCGACCTGTCGGTGTCTCCTCTCCAGTTTGTATCGACGGGATCATGTCTCCTAACCCGAGGCTTGCTCCTAGGATTTCTTCGGTATTTCGACTTCTAATTCTAGTAAGTTCTCTGTTTTATTATTCTTTGGTTTGTGAGTTTACTTTATTATCTTCGCATAGAGGGTAGGGTAATCATCTCTAGCGTAAACGTGGTGTTTGGGCTAGGATACTCATAGATATCCCCTGTCTAGCCAGGTCTGTGGTAGTAGCTCGGAAAGTGACAATTCCATAGATACCTTTGGAACCCACAATCCCGTTAGAAGGATCGGTAGGGTTTATAGGCCGCGTGCTAAGCATCCTCTGAGATGTCTCTTATCACGACGGTTCTCCCCAATAGAATAATAGCGCATATCTTGCTTAGACTAGAACGAGAGTGTAGTCGCAGTCTTCTCTAATCGCTCATATTAAAATCACCTTGTTTGTAGCCTAAAGGTTAATAACATAGATTTGGTTAGTCAGATGCACCCTTTCTCCCTGTGGAAAAAAATAAATTACGATACTCTGCATAATCTCCTGGGTGAAGTGCTCACCGGTATCCGTGCGCTTGCGGATTACTTCCTAGTGATTTCTCTATCTGCGTTAACAAATATCAACAAGCATTTCTATCGCCATTGCCGGGGAGAAAGATGGTTTGATGAGATAACCTTGAATCTTGCTATTATCTTGTACCTATACTTTTATATTTTCTTATCTTTTTCATATTCTTTATTTCTTACCTTTTCTATCCTTATGGAAAATCTAAATTCCATGCCAGTCATATCCGATAAAACTTTATCTTTTTCCTTTTTCCTTTTTACCATCTTTATCACCTTACCATTTTCTTCTTACCACATATATAAATACTCTACTCCAAAGGGCGACTTGTTGGAGACTCCACCATCTTCACACCTTATTCTTATAAATAGCTATGAGCTTCGCCCTGCTTGTATAGTCATGGTTTGGGAGAAATCTTTCTCTAATCTTGGTTTAGTTTTAACTTCATTTGAAAATATGAATTATCCAAGTATAGATGAGGCCCCAAACAAGACCAATTTGAGAGTTACCAATCCAAGTGGAATTTTGAACTTACATGAAGAATCAACCATAGAGATTGGAGAGGAAGATGATATCAATGAGCATGGAATCTATTCCATAACTATCTCTTTAAATCCATGCTCATATGAGACATCTCCCATACCCATTGGTCTCTTTATCATTACTATTTATGACATCTTCAACACCCTCCCTCTTTCTGTTTACAAAAACTTTAAAAGGGTGGTTGTCGATGCATATGTCTATCATAAATATTGTAGATCTCGTTGTGTAAATCTTGAGATAGGTAAGGAAGGGGAAACTGTTTTTCTAAAAAGCACATCTTGAAAGGTTTCCCTAGGACAAGCTTAGTGTCATAAAACAAGCATCTCTCAGAGCTTAACATGAGTATTCACCTTTTTTTGTTGCCTACCTTGTGAAACGAGCATAGAAATATATGATTAGATTCCCTCGGGTATTTTTGTCACTAACCTTTCTAGGTATAGAACAGAAAGAATAAAGGAATAACAAGCATAAGGTATGTCCAACCAATCATCATACAACATTGAATTACATTCATCCAATCTTGATTTTTGTAAAATTAAATCTTGGGGGATAACCCATCGTAAAAACATCTTTTGCCATGTTGCTATATCATCTTATGTGTGCCTACCTTTAAGGCATGCTCAACTACTAAAAAAATCATCCTACTCTTTCATCTTCATATGAGTAAATCTCCATAATACTTTCATGCTACCTTTGTTTGCTATAGTATATGTTTAGGTTTTGAAGAGTTTTCATATATCTTTTAAATTATGCATGGTGCTTAGTTTAAATCAAAGGTATCTAGATATTACTTCAAAAGGCTTTTAAATTAAGCGTGGTTCTTAGGTTAAAATGGCTTCCTAAGTCAAATTAGACGTGGTGTCTAGGTTGATTTTTGAACTGATAACATGATATAGTAGATATTGGATATTTTGTTGGACTAACCCCTTTAGGAAAACTTTCAATATCAAATTAGGAAAGTTCTGAGAGAAACTCACATTAGAGATGAAGAGAGACACATGAACTTCAACAACTTTCACAAGAGAGACACAACTAATTCATCAATAGATGAATTCCATGGAGCGAGGAGAAGACAAGGATAACCTTAAACCACTCAATCCATGGAAGAGAAGGTGAACAAACTTCAAGACAAGACAATGAAAAGACCAACAAGATCAGAGGAACAAGGATGAGGAGTGGAACAAAAGAGACAAGCTATTAATGCTCAACCAGCCGATCAAAGGAAGCTTCCATGAGGTGTTACAGGGCCATCATTCTTCAAAATTAAAGGTAAGTAATCATCACTCTAAAGGCATTTCTTTGATTCCGGTATTCACATAAATAAATATCTAAAACATGTTGAGCTACAACATTATTTGATCCAACCTCATAAACTCAACATGTTAGTTCTTTAAAGCTTGTTCCTAGTACCACATTCTTGTTCTCACAAATTTAACCATATGGGCTGAAATGTTACACATCCAACTTTGGAAGATGATAATGTCAATCATATAAAATTTATTCATAGACAAATCCTTCCATGTGCTTAAGAAATTTAATTTGCTAAGTGTTGTTGAAGTGCTACATTCATACTTATCTTTTGATCTTATCACCCATGTTATAGTTAAACAAAATACTCAATCTTGCTAAATATGTTTAGGCTAGAGAAGAATGAATAAAACTTTTGTTCTGTTGGTGTTTTCCCACCAACAAAGCCTATGCACTTGATCTCTGCCTTGTTTATTTGAGCAAGACATTTCTTCACAATGCCATTAAGAGCATGTGTGGATGACACCCCACCAATGGAGATAGGAGATTCAAGACCTATCATCTCAATCTCCATTAGAGCTTACACCCTTGAAGAAGCTGTCTGTGACCTTGGGAGCAAGTGTCAACATCGTGCCAAGCTTGCAGATCAGACACTATGCTACCCCAAGACAATTCCTTAATATATTAGCATACAAGTTGGGCACTCGTTCGTACTAGTAAACCTTGTGATTGGAGAAACTGACAGAGATGAGAAATTCCTCATTATCTTGGGCGCCCATTCTTAAGAACAGCTAATACCATCATAGCGCCAAGATCTGTTTCCCAATCAAGGATGAGAAGGAGAGGTTCACTCTCAAGAAACATATACTCAAGGCTCCTACTCATCCTTAGAGGCCTACATCTACGAGGACACAACTGTTGCTACAAGGAAGTACAACATTAACAATAAAAGGAGAAAGAGTAAAGCTCAACAACCAAGAGAAGACCCAGATGATCAACACTATTGATTTAGGGTATGGCCAACTCCTTCTATCAAATACCTCGCTAAGCTAGATGATCCAGGAGTACCTACCATTGATTGCAAAATCAAGGAAAGTACATCCCACAAGACATTCTGCAACATTGGATCAAGTGGCAACACAGTGTCTGTGGTAGCATATCAACATTTATATGACAGTAGACCACTATACCAGACATATGTACAACCTCAGCTAGCAGACCAATCATTCCGATTTCTAGAGGAAATAACAAAAGACATCATAATCAAAGATCACTATGTTCCCACCGACTTCATGGTTTCATGGGAGATAAAGATGGAGTCCACCTTATTCAAGGAAGATTTTTCCTCAACACCATCAGCACAATCATCTTCATATCAAAAGAGGACTACTTCCAATTTCCTAAAGAGAAGACGTATTGCTACTTCAATAGCCACCCCACTTATGAGAAGACAAGGAAGCATCGCTCTCAATGCCAAATGAAACAAGCCACCAAGGATGGATGGATAGATTATTCAAGAGAAAGTCAAGATATGAAGACCAATCCAATAATGAAGATAAAAATCTCCTGAGTAAGAAAGTTGTACCACCAACGGAGGATGTATCACAAGATACATAGAGCAAAGAAGAAGTAGAACCTCAAAACAGTAAATCACAGGAAGTGAAACCTCAAACTAAGAAAGGGTGGAAGAAGAGACTTCATCAAAACATTAACACAAGGTGAACAAACATCCAAGTCCTCATTAGGATTGGATAACACTCCTGAAGATATTTTAACCAGAAGAGATGTCCAGATTGACGGACCTAAATCTCCGAACCTTGGCCGAAAGATAAACTCGGTAAGTTATTTGCATATTTAATTTTCACACATTGCATTAGTCTAGCTTACACACTCAAAATTTCTAGTGTTGTTTTGCTCTACTATCATCCATTGCATAATCACCTTCATAAACTTAAACAAATCCTTAGCGCCAATCTATTAAGATACTTAATTGCATTAATTGCATTCTAGCATATCACTTATAGGTATTACTAGCATTATTCTCATTCATCATATTCTCCATTGCATAATCATCTTTACCATGACATATCTACATTTCTGCATTACAAAAAAATCCTTAAGCCCCTATGAGAGAACTTATGGTAATACAATAAGGGGATTTACTATGGTGGCACAAAAATAATTTTTATTTTTCGCTTGCATCATAAAATAGAAAATTCTAAAAAAGAGATGAGATATTCAATTCCTGCTATAACATATTAAAGTTTAAATTAGCTCATAAGAATATTTAATTACTCTTTTGGGTGGCCGCTAACCCATTGTCATAATGGAGTCTCGAGTTTTGTTTGTTCTTGTCAGAGTATAACCATGCAGGATTGAAAGCACCAAAGAGGAGTGAGCCCAACCAGGAGGCTACTTCCAAAGATCATTCAAAGCAACTATAGCGAACATCCAGCTTGGGGGAGGGCATCCCCTAGTTATCAGGTAAGTATATCTATGCGATTGTTGAGTCTATCTTATAGTCATAAAAATATAAAAAAATATGTGAACACATGAAGGTTCACCATAGTATCATCTAAAATTGCTAAAAACATATGGGCACATGAAGGTCCATATATGTCGAGTCTTAAGAGTCCTAAATAAAGATAGATATACATATAGTTAGGGTGTGTGCTTAATTTGTTTAGAGTCAATAAAAGCCATGAACAATAATTTTGTTTTGGAAATGATGAATAGTTGCTCTGCCGTAATTCCTTTCAAGTACCTAGTTTTCAGCCTTGAATTCTCCTGAGTTTTAGATATAATTGTTTTGACATAAGATTTACTCTGAATCTGAAAATTGTGGGTTGCGAATGCTTGAGCTGAGTCTAGGTAGTTGATAGGTATGATATAAGAAAGTTGAGCTGCTATTTATCATGTTCCTAGCAATACTAGAGTTCTGGAGAATTTATCTTTTGAAATTGAAAATATTACATGATAAGTCTCTGTATGACGAGAGCTTGAATTCCTACCACAACCATATATACATGCCTGGTAGATTAGGAAAACATTAACTATCACATTTTACTACTTGTATTTGCATTGAGTTTTGTCAAGCTTTGTTGACCCTTAGAGACTTGTCATGCTTTTAAAATCAAGATCACGTACACTCCACTCATATATGCTACTTCTATCCTAGAAGTACTCATCCACATATATGTCATTCAGATCCACCAGAAAAATGCTCTATTCCTACCTTGGGAGTAAGCAACCAAAAATATCTCAGTTCTCCACCTATCCATATATTCCTTTACCACAGATGTAACTGCTCTAAAGATTTCCTTTTTATCATCTCTCAAAAGTGTTATTATAGAAAGAGACTTGGGGTTGTAAAAACAATAATAAATAAAGAGAGTAAAACATGGACAAGTGTCCTATCAAAACAATGGGTACTTAGATGCCCGCCTCTCTAAAAAAGAAAGAAGCAAGCCCAAATTCTCTCAAAAATTAAGTTCCAAAAGAGAGATGTATATATTTAAGGAGCAGAGTAGAATTAGGTTTCCATCATACACCCTCATATCCACCACACATATATATTCACCACCATAAACCCTTATATATTCACCACACATATATATTCATCCCCATACATCCACCATATATCCCATACACATGCACATCTTGATTTGATTGTATGCCCTAATTCTCTGGATCCATTGTTTGACTTTACAATATGTGCTTTGCAAGTATGTATGTGATGTTTCTCCCCACCTATGAACTCTATATATTGCCTATTAGTTATAGGGTGAGTGAGAGAAGACATAACACCAACGTTGCCTTGGTGAGGATCCAAAAATACCACATATTGAGAGACTTGAGAGGGTCATACAAAAGAGGCTTTGAGTTTTATTTTGAAAACTTTGCAAAA